>CM018032.1:1180000-1780000 GCA_008638375.1 Nyssa sinensis | reverse complement strand
TATATAAGATTTTATTGAAAAACCAAGGAAAATATAAAAAGAAGAAACCATCTTTCAAACATAAACAACCTTATTCAATCCCCCTTTAAATCACATTTCTCAAGTTACTATTTAGAAGCAATTTTGCTATTCTTCCCAATTAACCAAAACACAGAAAGACACCTCAGAAGGCACCATAAGAAGTCATCCACTGCCTCCAACCTCCAATCCTAAAGTGACCTACCAACAAAATAAAGTGGGGCCCCCACAAAACCCCACTCTCAAAGAACCTGACAAAATCCTCTATATATGTCTCATTGAAGGCTATACAAAATAAATTAAAGAAAATTGTTTCCCAATCCCCACACCAAACATCATGCCAATTATGTTATCCAATAATCAAATCTCCCACCAAAAAACAAATATATTTAGAAAACCCTCACCCTTTAGCATATCCTTCCAAACACCCAATCCACACGAGCCCATAACCTCTTGAGGACCACCCCCCTCGGTTGCCCACGGTGTTGTCCAAAGATCAAAATTTCGTTTCGTAATGTTGTTTTGGTCACCTAGAAAACAGAAATATTTCGGAAATGTTTCGAAGACGTTTCGGAAATATAGTGGAAGCGATTAAAAAAGTAAAATGTATAGAAACACTTGGAAATATAAAGTGAAATATATGAATGTATAAAGATAAATATTATAATTAATTGAAAATGTTTTAGGATACATGTCCATCTACACAAGAAAATACTAGGGTGAAATTAAAAAAAAAAAAAAAGTAAAGTAAATTAGTCATTAATACCAAATAACTCTTTACTTATTAAAAACTAGTATAAAAGATTTACAGCTAATTTGTTTATGTAATATGAATTTGTTATATATTTGTTATAAAATATATAAAATTATTATAAACCATAAAATAATAAATATATATTGTGTAATACCACGGATTAGACAATTTGACACAAGTTACATATAATATAATAAATAAAAATATAGTAATTTAAATCTATTGTAATTAGTAACTAAGTATTAAAATAAATTATTTATCTACATTTTATTTCCATTACTTTTACTTTTCATTTTCTATTATTTTTGAAGAAAAATATAAAATATCTTCTTATAATTTTGGGTTTTAATCTTTCAATCTCCTCCATTTAAAAAACAAATTGATATTATCTTTTACCAACTTCTAGAAATACTATTGATACCAAAGAAATGTTTCTACTAGTTTTGGTATGTTTCTACGCAAACAAATTTGTTTCCATGGAAACATGTGCACTAGTGTTTTGTTTCAGTTCACAAGGAAAAGAAACATTTCGGCCGTTTCGATGGAAACAAAACGAAATTTTGATCCCTGGTGTTGTCAAAGGTGATCACCTCATCACCTAAGCAATCGGGCAAGGCGATTTCAATCTTATAGCCTTGATATGTTCCACGCAAGCGTTTTCCAAGAGGCAATTGCCTTGAGCAAGGAGAGAGGCCACTAGGCAATAACCTTTTTAATTGAAACATATTTTACTTGTATGTCCTTATGTTTATAGTGTTTTTATACACTTACTTAACAATTCTGTAAAAAGCATATCAATATAAAAGAACATAGTTGTACTCTAGAAATATTATTTTCCAATCTATTACACTAATAAAGTATTATTATCAAACATTGGCACAAAATTGGCCTAATAAACATTTAAATTATTTGAAATGTTGCCAAAAATTCAAAGTTTTAGACAGGAACACTTTCAATATGTAAAAAAAATTAGTAGGGATTGACATTTCATCTTCTCTAACTAGCAAGCTATTATCATTCTTCACAAAATCTAAGTCTACCCATGATAAAACATCTTCCCACCATCAACCAAATTGATCACCTACATGGGAAGTTTTCCCAACATGGGCCTGATTTTTTAGAATTAGTTTATATGTCTACAAGATTGGCGCTATGTCTTCCATATTATTAAGACTAGCAAGTTCAAAAAAATTGCTTATATATAAGACTTAGATAGATAACAAAATTTTGAATATTAATTTAGAAAGAAAAAAAAAACAACAAAGCTTAAAATTATTATATCACTTAAATATGTCATATGTAACTTTTAGATTAAACTTTTTATTGTTACATAATAATGATTATAATGATAAGATATTAACCAACTTAGAATGAATTAATTTTTAATGTGACACCTTTTTTTTAAATTATTTTTATTAATTAACGCCTTATTTCACTCAGACTAGTATTTTTTTGTTGCCTCGCTTTTTGGGCAATATGAAATCTTAGTGCCTTAAGGGCGTCTTTCACCTTTAACTACACTAGTTTCCCAAAGCATCTCCTCCAAAAACTATCGACTTCAAGAACATATCTCCATAACCACCATGGTAGAAAAGCTTGGTTGGCTACTTAGTTGAACTTTCTACACTTCTTGCTACCAAAGGCAACCCAAACAAGAGAATACGGATGTTGTCAACCAAATAATACTTGAATTTAACAAACAAGCTCTAGCTTAGTTGGTACCTCCTTCACCCCCCATATGGGAGGTTGAGGGTTCAAGTCCCCTTAAGGGGCAAAGTGAATATGTGTGTGTGTGATTTACCTACCAAAAAAGATGCTTGAATTTCAAACTACAACATATGCAAAATAGTGAAAATGACATGAAATATATACGAAGGCTAGAAAGAGTACTTTTATGAATGTGAATCCACCACCTTTCAAAAAGTATCGCCCTTTCCACCTAACAAGTCTCCTCTAAAACCTCTCCACCTCTGAGTCCCATGCCGAAATTGCCTTAAAAGACAAGTAAAGAGGTAACCCCAAATACAAGGCAAGGAGAGCCCCCACCTTGCAACCCAAACTTCCAGCCAAACCATTCAAATCTCCCACCTTTCCAATTAGATATTGTTTTAGCATCCAGAACTCCACCATCCAGATCTCTCACCATTTCAATTAGATAATAGTTTGTCTCCGGAATTCCATTGAAACATGCACATGACAACATAATAATTTTCAATAATTTTGCATGTTTTAACTTACCAAAAAAAAATATTTGCATCTTCTAATCCCATGCTACCTCGTGTCTAGCTTTAAATGCATGAACCTTTGCAAATCATGCTCTTAGATGGATAATCATATTTTAAATTTGATTTGTTATTCGTTCAGCCTATGCAATATCAGATGTATATTAAGGTTTTTTTATCATCCATGCTTCCTACCATATTTTCAAGTTAAACTATTTGATACACCAGAATGGACTAGGAAATGGAATGGCCAATCCTCAGTCCAATCTCATTCTTGCATTTGCTTGGCCTACTAGGCCAGTGTGATAATTCCAAAGGCATTGCTTATCCAACGAACATGGAGTCGGGCAGCGTCTTAGTATCACTTAATAAGTGCCAACTCTTTCAATTATGAGTTTCTATATTCATGTGGCCATTTGATTACAGGCTTACATTATTTCATCTCACTGCTTAAACAGTGGGCTTTCGATATGCAGGCTTTCTGATGCTATCTGTGGCTCAAAAAGTTAAACTGAATGTGAGCCCACTAAGATCCGGTTCCCCACCATTGGACCTTAGAAATGCGTAATATAGACAAAAACCACAGAATATTGAGTTCAGAATAATTCTTCTGCCAGCTCCAAACAACTCAATATCATTCACTTCTTCTTACCACTAGTGGGAGCATCATCTTGATGCAATAATCATATATTATTCCATAAATTCATAATAAGATTTCCAACAATAAACTCCTCAGAAAAATTTAATATATACATATAAACAAAAGAAAGAGATCCTTAATAATGAAGCATTTAAATCATAATGCAACGCCTCAATTTTGAAGAAGAAAAAAAAATTGTTATTGGAACTATTAAAATGCCCATGTTCATATAACTGAGGAATAGGGTAGAGTTTAATATCTGAAGTTCTTTTCTTTTATTTTTTTCTTTTTTTTTTGGTTAGATAAGTAATACACATGCAACCATTTTCCAACCATGGGGGTTGTAGGAATACCACTCAAGCCAAGGTGGTGAAGCTCATTGCTTTTATTATGACAGAAAAAGGAACTAGCGCTGCATAATGGCCATCAGATTAAAGCTGTAAGCCAATAAAAAAAATGAACAATACAATATCAGAAACCTCAAACCCACCTTGAATTGTCATTTCTAACAGTTCTTGCATTACCAAATGCCTCCAAAAGCGGATTTGACTGAATCAAGAAGAAAGTGAAATTAGCAATGTAAACAGCTGACTACATATCAATCAAGATAAGATGTAAGGAGAAAAACGAAGATAGTGAGAATAACAACTTTAACCCCAAAAAATTTTTTTTTTGGGGGGGGGGGGGGGGGGGGGGTAAGGAAAAAAAAGATGTCCAACATTGGAATTTGGCCGGTCCCCGTGTTAGAAATAGAGAAAATAAACCTGATTAGGATTTTAGACTTGAAACTAAGTGTTACAGATCCTCTCAATATCTCCTTGTGCACCTAAACCAAATCTTCTTCCAGGCAAAAAGAAGATAAACAATATAATAATAAAAAATTTGTTTTTACCTTCTTCCACCTACATGAACAAAGTATTCAAGCAAATACCTATATTTTACTCGAATTCCAATCGTATGGCTTCAGATAAGAACTTAATCAACTCAAAAGTAATCTTACTTTTTTCTGATCAAAAAAAAAAAAAAAGTAATCTTACTTCAAGGACTTGCTGTTCAACTGTCCTGTCATCACCAGCAGCACGGCCACCAACATAAGTAAGATATTGCATTATCAATTTTGTAGTCTCAGTTTTCCCAGCCCCACTTTCACCACTAACCAATATAGACTGACTTCGAGCCTCATTCATCATTGCTCTGGATCACAAAACCAAAAAGAACCTGACTAAATCACTTCGCCATTGAGCATAACACAATCTCAAATTTTCAACATAATTCAAACTTCACAAACCTGTAGGATGCATCAGCCACAGCAAAAACATGGGGGCTTAGCTCACCAAAAGGAGCTCCTTTATACTGCTCCATCATGTGCACATTATAAAGATGAGGAAGCTTTGTGAATGGATTAACAGCAATCAAGATGCTTCCTGTGTATGTCTATCAAAGACAAAAGAAACAATTGTATTCAAGTAAATGTTAGGCTGTTAGCTCAAATGCAGAGCAAACTACTAACTAAGCATTTCAAGAAAATTAAAAATCCCATATCCCAAAGTTCAATTAAGTTGCGGCTCTTGTGAGTTAAGATTATAGCAGCTTGCAGAGATATTATAAAGATGAATATGAACTCATATAGGATCGTTCACCCGGAAGCAAACTAAGTAATGGACATTGGAAACAATATCCAAATGAAAAACAAGTAAGAAAAAATATTGATTGGCTTATGATTGGTAGGATATGAACAATTTAGTGAAATCTTGGGTGATCTAATAATTTCATCACCGAATCAGGCGCCAAGCAGGAACAACAGACAGCAATGGCCTGAAAAATAAAGGCTCTTTTGCACAAAAACACATCATGTGTTGGCAAAGGCAGCCACATTATGCCTGATAGAATGACTAATTTCTAGAGTTTACCGTGAAATCAACAAAATGACTCTACTGGCCATGTGATAGAACAACACAGGAGTTAATTCACCAAAAGAGAGGACCAAATGCAGATATTCAGCCTGTACAGCATAGCAGCACACCTTGTGCCAAGATAAGCCTTCTCCATTGCATTTAGAACTTTAATAGGAAAAAAAAAAAGAACAATAAAATACCACTGTAACTAAGATAATTTTTTCTAATGTCAATTCCAAAGCAAGAACAATGAAGTGACAAACCCTCCAGAAATACAAGATTAGCCTACAGTTTAAAAGATTATCCAAGGGGCAAACTCTTGACATGATAGTCCCTTTCAGATACAATCCGGACTTCTCGCACACTAAACCCTCTCCCCCCCCCCCCCAAAAAAAAATATATATATATATATATATATATCCGATCCACTAGGATCTTCCTTAAGCAAGTTGAAACACCATAAACCTTATCTCTAATCATAACAGACCTACACTTTCTTTTAATAATCATTTCCGGCTGTCTAATGTGGACTACTTAACTGAAGTTTAAACCAAATTTTACTACTTGTAGTAATAGTAGTTGTAGCAAGTCTAATGATATATAGATTCAGAAATATCCTATCACTAGACTAATGATATTATTTTCTTCTTTTCTTTTTTCTTTTTTTTTTTTTATCAGCAATGATATTATATTCGACTGTCAGTAAACTTGTCCGACAGCATACAGCTTCAAAGGAAAATCAGTAAGTTGTCGTGGAGATCAGCCCTTAACAATTTCATATTATATGGTGATATATGTAGTAAACCTGCATGTTTCTGACCCCATCGAATTTGGATAAAATTTTCAAAGGGGTCAGCCCTTAATAGTTTCATATTATATACCAAATCTAACATTTCTGGTAGTTTTGCATAGTGTATTTTAGTGATTTCAAACATGATGGTACTTTGTTGTTGGAGTAAGTAGAAGTTTAGTAATAAGTTTTGTCAATTCGACTTTAAAGTCTTTATGTAGATTTAGAAGCTTTTTCTATACAAGAAGTTTACTGATTAGGAAGTTCCCATTTTGAAGCCAGAGACTCTTGAAGCAATTGCTTTGTAAGCAAAACTTACAAAGACAATTTAATAGGACGATTAATGAAGGATGGGATCCCTGAGGCCTTGGTAGAACTTTAAAATTCTCTACTTCTTTTTGATAAATAAAGATTTCAATAAAGGGTACTACAGAGGGTGCAACCCACATATAAAGGGTGTGTACAAGAGGGTAATCCACCCAATCATCTAACAAAACAGAAGACTCAAAAAATTACTCTTCAACTTGTGAAGGGACTCCTTGACATCCTCAAAAGATCTTCTATCTCTCCCTTTATATACACCACTCAAACAAAGCAAAGCCGCTAGCCATGTCTTCCTTCTCCTCTTCTGGACTCTCCAACTAGCATACACAATCGTCCCCAGTCTAAGGAAAACCCAAACCATACCAAACAGTTCAATAATAACACCCACAAGTCCCTGACATCACAATGCATGTTTAAGTGGTCTGTTGCCTTCTTGCTCATACAACACCAGTTAAATTTTCCCCTCTTCGTTAGGTAATCAATCATGATGATCTTCCCATAAGCCACTAACAACACAAAAAAAGGCAATCTCAGGGGGCATTTTGTACTCCACACTTCTGCATGACAATGGCCAACATAGAGGGAGTGAATCAAGAGCTAAGAGTGACCTACCTGCAATGCCTGAGCTGGAAAACAAGGAAAGGAAAGGAAAGGTAGAATAAGGAAGGCAAAAGGGAGCAGCAGAAAGGGTGAAAAGGAATTGAAAAACCTCATATCTAAGGTAAATTATGAACGAAAATGTGGAGTGGAGGAGAGCAGGAGTTTGGGTAGGAAGAAGCAGAGAGGAGTCCAGCAGGTTTTCCATGAAGATTAAAACTTGTTTCTTGGAATTTTCCAAGACTAAATGACCCGGATAAAAGATTGATAATGAAATCAACTTTGAAGGAGTGAGGTGCAGCTGGGATGTGTCCCATAGTCCAAAATGGAGCAATTTACAAGCACGGAGCTGGAGTTTGTGGGGGTGCAGATTGTCAATTAGGTGAATTTGGGTGCTGTCGATACAGTTGGCGAGGTGGTGGTCATGTGGGACAAAAGGGTGGTTTCAAAGGAGGAGGCGAAGATTGACAATTTTTCAGTTTCATGTCACTTCTCCATGATGGAAGACAGCTCAAAGGGTAGTTTTTTAAGGAATACATGGTCCAGTCCAGTGGAGGACAGAGATGAGGAAAGCTGTGGGAGAAGCTAGGAAAGGTGAAGACAACTTGGGCTGATCACTGGTATATTGGTGGGGATTTCAAAGTGGTGCATGTTCCCAAGCAAGAGATCTACCTTTGTGAGTTTAGCTAAATCTATGATGGAGTTTTCGGATTTTATTGACGTTCACGGCGTATTGGTTTGCCTCTCGAGGGGACTTTATTCACATGGTTTAGCAATATATAGAATCTTAGTTGTCCCGAATTGACAAATTCTTAGTCTCGCAGAGATGGAAGAAGAAATTCTTGGAAGTGAGCCCCATTTCACTTCCTAAAAAGCACGGATACGACACGACACAACACGGACACGCAGACACGTTATTTCTCAAAAAAGTAGGACACAAGCACGGACACATTAAGGACACGTTGAATATATATAAATTTTTTATATTTTTTATATGATTATATAATAAAAATTTAATGTTATTTCAATTAAACTTGGCATTAAAACACACAAATTTAAAAAATATTATTAAGATATTAAAATTACAAAGCCATTAAATAAAAATTAAAGAACTTTTTCCTTTAATCATCAACATCCATGATTCAAGTGTCTGGACACATGTCCGAGAGTGTCGGTATCCAACACGGACACGTGAACCGAAATAAAGTGTCCGTGCTTCTTAGTTCAGTTCCAAGGATTGTCTTTGACCATATCCAATTCAGTTGGTTAGTGGAGGTATAAGAGGCAGGGAAATCCCATTTCGTTTTGAGAACATATGCTTACAAGAGGAGAGCTTTTGTGAGTGGGTGGTAGGCTGGTGGGATGGCTACAGAATTTTTCAGAGGAATAAGGGGACTTTCAGCAACTTAGGATGAAGAAAATCGAAGGCCCTTGTGAAGATTGGCAATTTGGATGCAAAGGAAGGGTTGAATGATGCTGAGTGGGAGAGAAGGGAGGATTATAAGGCAGAGGTGAACAGAATTGCCTTGATGGAGAGGTGAGTGGAAATAGAAGTTAAGGGCGCTATAATTGAAGGAAGGGAATAAAAACACAATTTTTTAATAGGCTTGCCAACGCTCATCAGAGGTGCAACTTCATCAGAAAGGTAATGACAAGTGATCAAAATTGGTTAAAGGATAAGGAAATTAATGAAGGTATCGTTAAATTTCTATAAGGAATTGCACAGAGTCTAGTCAATAGTATCCGAGGTTAAATGGACTTGGGTTCAATCGTATTACTAAGGAGAATCTATATTGGTATTCTTAACGGAGGAGGAGGTGATGGCATTGAATAGTTTCAATGGAAATAAGGTGCTTGGATGGATACCGATCAAAAAAAAAAAAAAGGTGCTTGGACCGAATGGGATGACCATGTCTTTCTTTCAACAATGTTAGGGTGTAGTTAAGACAAAAGCTACTAAAATGTTCTCGGCATTCCATGCCAGAAGGGAATTTGAAAGGAGCACGAAAGCCTCCTTTATGGTCATAATCCCTAAGAAGGGGGGGAGTTGTCAAGTTGAGGGATATTCAGCCTATTAGCTTGGTAAGGTCGTTTTAAGCTCCTAGCAAAGACCCACGCCCTCAAGCTCCATAAAGTGATGGCAGATATTGTTTTGGAGGCTCATAATGCATTTGTTGGCAGGAAGTAGATCCTGAATGCAATGTTGATGACAAATGAATATGTCGACTCGGGAGTTAAAAGCGACAGTCTAGGGAAGTGTGCAAGTTGGATATTGAGAAAGCCTACAATCATGTGAACTAGAACTTCCTCGTATACATGATGGAAAGTATGGGATTTGGACAGTAGTGGAGATCATAGATTCAAGACTGCATATCGTCATGTGAAGTTTTTTATTATAAATTATAATTGATTGGTCATTGACAGGATTCTTCAATAGTGTAAAGGGCTTCCCCAAGGACCAAGGTGATCCTCGTTCACCCTATCGTTTCATTATGGTTATGGAAGTCTTCACTAGCTTAATGAACAAGGTGGTGAAAAGAGGAATGTTGAAAAGTTTCTTGGTTGGTAAGGATAGAGGTTCGACCTATGATGTGTCACATCTGCTCTACACTGATGATACGGTAGTATTCTATGATGCTAAGATCAACCAGTTGAGTTTCCTAAGATGCATTCTTCTCTACTCGCAAGTGGTTTCGAGGTTGAGGATTAATCTTTGCAAAAGTGAGTTAATTGTTGTTGGGGAAATTGTGGATTATGCAGGGCTGGTAGCTATTATAAAGTTAATTGTTGTTGGGGAATTTGAGGATTATGCAGCGCTGGTAGCTATTATAAGATGCAAAGTATGATCTCACCCAGTTTCCTATCTGGGGCTTCCAATAGGGTCTTTCAGCCAGAGCCACGTGTGGCATTTAGTAGTGAAAAGATTCAAGAAAAGAACTTGCTCGGCGGAAGAAAAAATACCTTTCCAAAGGAGGCAGGCTTGCTTTGATGAAAAGCACCTTACCCACTTGCCTACTTTGTCCTTATTCCCCATCCAAAGGCAGTGGTTAACAAATTAGAGAAGCTGTAACAGAATTTCCCATAGAAGGGAAGTGGGGAAGAGTTCTAATTTTATTTTTTGATCATGAACTTCAACAGTTTGACAGATACTTGGTGATATTTAAGGTTGACTGTCTTACTTGAGTTTGGATCATTTACACTTTTATTTTTGAAGATAATTAAATAGTTGTTTTAAATTTTTAAGATCATGTTTTTTTAAAGCAATTTATGTAACATTTTTGTATTGCTTTAAACATTGTTATATTGTTTTAAATATTATTGTATTTTTTATTTTAGATATCTTTATATTTAGTAAGATGATAAGAAATTTTAAATAACTAATATTTATTGCCATATTTTTAAATAATTTTATATAATATTATGATTAATAATAAATATATTTATGACGTCACGATTTGATTCCGGTTAATCTGACGGTTCAACCAGTGACTCAAACCCTTTTTCGTTTGCATAACGGTCTGAGTTTCAAAAAGTTACTTGTACATACTAGATTTTGGCCAGATTTAACCAAATTTCTCAAATTATCATTTAAAATTTTACCCAAAAAAGTAAACTTTTGGGTTTTTAAACTATTTTTTCATAATTCAATTTTTTTTTTTTTTTTTTTTTTGTAATCCAAACATATTTTCAAGTTTAGAGAGATCAGTGTTTCTGACTAGCATTTTATCACAATGAAACTTAGATGCAATGCCAGATTTTAGTGACGTTTTTAATTGCTAAATCAATTTGGGTGATTATTCAGGAGAACGTATTCTTTACTTATCATTAAAAAAATTTGTCTAGCTAATTGTTAACTTGTACAAACTAGATTTTGGCCAAATTTCTCAAATTATCATTTAAAATTTTAACCAAAAGTTTACACTTTTGGTTAACTATTTTTTCATAATCCAAATATTTTTTTGTAATCCAAACATATTTTCAAGTTTAGAGAGATCAATGGTTCTGACCGGAATCTTATCACAATAAAACTTGGATGCCTTCTGAATGTTTATAATGTTGCCAGATTTTAGTGACATTTTTTATTGCTAAATCAATTTGGGTGATTATTCAGGAGAACGGATTCCTTACAAAGCATTTGTCCCCCCTCTCCGTCCCTCCAAAGGAAAAAAATAAATTAAAATTGTAGCTGTGCCACTCATTAGTAAATCAATTCTGGAGATTATTCCAGGAGAACAAATTCTTAATGTAGCACTTGCCCCACCTTCCAAAAAATAAAATAAATTCCTAGCTTCACCACTGGCGGTAAGGCATTTAAATTTTTTAGCTCTGAAATAACAGGAAAAAATCAGGAATTTTACCACTAGGAAAGTTGATTCGAGCTCCGTAGAGCAGAGACTCTAGATTTACTGATATTCAAAACTTAAATTTCTTTTCATTTCCTGCAATTTCATTAGCATTAAACAGAGCATAGTGGGGAAAAGGAAAATAAAGGGAGGGCTCCTTATGGTTGCCTTGGCCCTGAGCATTTGAACTGTTGCTACATTAATTTTCCATAATGCAGTTGGAAATTAATCATCATTTAAGATCAATATCACAACCCCTCCTTTCCAGGGAGGGCCTTTTCAAGTAATAACCTACAACATATATTAATTACACTGAAAAAAATTAATAAAGCACACAGTAATTCACTTACATAAATTTCATTAAGAGCATATCTCCTCTCAAGGTTGTCGAGAACTCCTGGTTCATTCAAGTAGGTTAATTTCGTCATGTCATCGACTCCGCCATGGTCGGCATCGGCATCTCTAGGGAACAACTTATCGGGGTAAGTCAAAACCTACAAAATTAAATAATCAAAAAATGTCATCTTACACGACATAAAAACCTACTACTCCATTCAGTCCATTAGGAATTGAAGGAAAAATAATTTTACAAATAAAAAAAAAAAGGAGAGAGAGTTTATTTTAGCTGGAGTATTAACAAACATTTTCTGGAAACTAACAAAATAAAAAAAGGTAAATTGCAACCAAATAGAAGAAAAGAAGGTGAGGAATAGAGGGTTCACCTTATTTCCAGAATGAGTGTGTAGTTGAACTTGTTTTCCGACCAAATCGAGGACCTCAGCTGCGACCCAGAAGTGTCTGTCTTCAACCCACACCTTGGAGCCCTTGCGGAGAATCATATTTGGTTGCTGAAAACCCCAGAATTTGAAAGAAAGATATGAAATTGAGGGGAAAAAAAGAAAGAAACCCTAGAGAGAGAGAGAGAGAGAGAGAGAGAGAAGGGCAGAGAGGCTCCTCCCCAGGGGGATAAGTTGGGAAATTTGGGCTTCCCGCCCTAACAATTGGAGTAGCAGACAGTCAAAATTAGCCGAAATATTCGCCCATTATTTTTTCGTAGTCGACACGTCAACCTTTCCCTTTCCCTTACACACTGCAGTGTTGTATTAATATGTGTACTTTGTTTGTATGTTGAACGAATGCCGCTGCACGTTAATTAACCCTTTCACATGTTTAGCGGACTCTGAGAGAGACATACAGACGTAGATTTGAGCTCACGTTAAGAGTAGTGCATTCAATTTCCTTTATGTTTTTTTTTTTTTTCGGGGGGGCGGGGGGAGCCTCGATAGCTCCTTGATCTTTCCTTCAATTTGCAGGATTGCCACCCGGGAAAGAGACGAATGATAGAGTCATCAATAACTTATCACTGTGTTAAAAAATATGCATTAAATTCTCTTGAATAAAATTAATAAAAATACTTCAAAGCATGAATAAAAGAAAAGAAACTTTAGTTCATTAATCTTATTACTTCAACAAAAAAATGATGCAGTGACTAAAGAATATTTTTTTCACAATTGTCCTCGACAACTTTCCATATTTTGAAAACGTTGTACGATAATATTATTTCTAACTTGTTAAATGCATATTTCTCTGTGTATGTAATCAAATAATCATTCATCCATTAATCACACACTTGGTTAGAGAGTCACTAAGGGATACAATACTTAATTTTCGAATAAAGCTAGAGAATGACATACAATTTTCAAAGATATAGGACAAATTGTTCCAATTCTAGACAAAATCTAAGTTGTTGACTTATCTTGTTCTTCATTTTTAATCAAAGTACAAAATTAAACCCTCTTTTTTTTAATTTAAGTAAAAAATCTTAGAGATTTTTGTACCACACTATATATATTTTTTAAAAATAAATCAAACAAGCACAAGCACTTTTCTAAAAATAAAATATTTTCTCGTCTTGATACCAAAAAATGTTTCTCGACTTCCCACAATGTCCCCAATAAAACAAACAAATCAAAAGAATCAAGCTTTTGATAAAACTTTTCTCCTCCTTTTTGTCATGAATTGACAAAGATTGATTCAAAAAGAATATATTAAAAGCCATCCACGATATTAAAAATAATTTAACCAAAATAAAATAAACAAATTATTTTGAAATCAAAAACATACCTAATCCTAATAGTTAATCTTAACTCAAATCGTAAAATATTTAAGAGTAAATAAGAAGTCTTGCTCCCGAAAAAAACATCGCCTGGAAAAGACTCATCAGTTGACATCTCTACCTCCATCATCTTTTTTTATTCTACTTTGCAAAATTCTAACAAATTGGCATTTTTGAGTCCTCATCTTATCATTTGAAAGCATACTTACATCACATCGCTTAACCAACTTTGTCATCAAAACTGGGAATGGAAAATTGGATACATTATCTATGTTACCAAATTCATAAATGATCTTATATATTAACTCTGGTAGTTTAATGATCATGCCCATTCTAATTGTATATCGAAAGTATGCTCTTTCATGTCCAAAAGCATACATGTGATCAACTATATCAAGGTTATGTTCCACAATAAGGTTCGACACTTGACAATCTGTAAACAAGGGTTGATGTCGAAGCCTTTGATTGTGAGGGGAGACATTAAGCTTTTAATAAAAAATAATGTGTATCACCCATAGATACTCATTGGTCAACTCTCAAACACATAATAATCATAAAGGAACTCGACTTCTCGTCATATGCTATGATGTTCTCATAAAAGATATGAACCAATTTTCAACATGCAGTTCCTTCTATGTTAAAAAGATTTGTCCACCTTCTAAGAGAAAAGTGGGATGGAATAAAAGTATGAGCTATTACAACTACCTCCACTTTTTTCTCTAGCACGACTACCTTATACATCTAATAGAGATCATAAAGCATTATATCTTCATCGTCTTCAAATGCTCTAAATTGTCCTCTTGAGCTTATATCATATTGATTATTGTTAGAGCTTTTGGGTTTATTTGTAATTTGCTTAAATCTTCTATACGCAATTTCTCTCAATATTTCTCCAAGGTTTATATGTGAAGAAATTATTTAAAAAGAAAATTATTTTAAAGATATTTGATAATGTTGATATAGAAAATCGACTGACCACTGAGATGCGTTGATGAATCAATGATATGAGTTAATAAACCTACAAAAGGGTCAGAGAGTCTTAAGGTACCGGTATTGTAACGACCCAAAAAATTGACATAAAGGCATTTTAGTAATTTTCCTATCTAAATCAATATCAAGTGGTTAATTAAATAAAAATGCACTAAATAAATTATGAAATTAATTAATTAGTTATAAATATGATATTGTCGACCTAGAGTGAGACTCCAACAATTTATTTAGACTAGTGTGAGCCATAAGGCCACATAATCAAATTTAGGTTACAGATAAATCGAAAAATTTTAGACGTGGAATTTGGAGAAACAGACATAATCATATTTGGAGTCTATGCATCAAAATTAGTTACCCTACTAGTTTTGGTACAATTCTGAAACAGTTGATTTTTTGGTGCATGTATGCGTTCGTGTCGCAGACTGGCTACATAGCGTGTTGGGTAGCGTGCAAAGCTTCTAAAAAAAGAACGGAGTTAACTTTTACAAGAGGACATATGTCACCTGTTAAGTGGTTAAAATGCATCATATGTAAGTGTGTTTGGGTGCAGTTAAGTGCACCATAAGCTAGGGTATGTGCACATTAGGAAAAGTGTGATGGAAATATTACATAAAAGACACATCAACTGTCGCTCCTTGTCTCATCAGATTCTTTTCTTCTCTTCTTTTTTCAAATTCTCTTCCTTCATGGCCAAAAGTGTGTGTGTGTGTGTGTGTGTATGGTATGTAGTGTGTGAGGAGATATGTATGGGTGTGTATGTGTTTGTGAATCACCATGCATGAAGGATTTGAATACTCAAGTTTGGTAATGAGGAGAAGGCATAAAAATGGTTGGAGTGCCAAGCCTCGGGCCCCAAAGACCCGTGAGTGATCTTATAAATTAAGGTCAAACTAAATAAATGATTCCTGTATATCTCAAACCACCCTATGATATGCATATTTTCACTTGAGTTTTTCCTAACAAAAATATTCCGTCACATTCCATACACAATTTTCAAAAGTGTATTAATCTTGTGATTACTATTTCTAAGTCAAAAGAAAATTAGTCTTGTTGAGGCTTCTGAACCTTCACATCAACATATAAAGACCTTAGGGCCTTTTACATTCCCAAAATAACAAAAGATCAAAATAGAAGTTGTGAATTTAATTACATCCAAAAAATAAACATAAGAGTCCAAAAGAAATGTCCTTCTCATCCATGTCATCAAGTGACCGACTCCTTGTCGTTACCTGCATCTGGTAGAGATCAATACAACAATCCCAGTAGAGCAACTAAACATAGGAAAGAATAAACAGTGACAAGTGTAGGCATATATTAAGTGTAGTGTCAAGCAAATGTCACCAAGCATTTCAACTCAATGAACATTCATAGCATAATTAATTGAAATAAGAACAACAATACAATAATAGTAATATATTTCATTTCTCACAATAAGAATGCAACACAAAAGGAAGTTAACTAGATTATTATCACTTTACTCATCCCAACAGAACTACTTTCTACTTCCACTTCTTCCGTAATCCTTCAAGACTACCTAATGGCTCCTGGTTGAGCTTTAGTGCTTTTTGGGTTACTAACACGATGGAAACATATGGTCATCTGTGCGGGGTTATGGTTCGTAATCAAAGGGAGACACAATCTCCGTCACAAAAACCCGGGTAACTATCTATCACTTCTCCTTTCTCAACTTGCAATTTCTTCTTTCATTTTTTTCCCTTTCTCAACCCTAACTATCTAAATTCTCATTCATTCCTCACGAGGTATTTATTCAATCTTTCATTCAATCAAGGATATCCAAATGAGTTATATCATTCACATCAAAGGAAAAAATGTCATATGTGCAATATAACCAATAATTTCACCATACAATATCATCACCATCATTTAAGCATTTTATCAAACACTTTGTAGGCATGTCAACTACCTAAAAGTTCATGAATAACAAGTAAATAATTCTTGAACATTCAAGTAAAGGAATTTTAAGTCGGCGTCATGCATCGAACACACATTTTAACATTTTAGACAAGATATATTAAGGGATAAACACATAAGGTTTATCTACTAGTTCATCTAGAAATGTACATCATTTTCTAGACAAATTTCATACAAGATGGTGCATGTAAATGTCATGCAATCCATATTTTCTTCGTAACATTCATTTTTCACCCAGGTTAAAAGCCCTACCTCCCAACAAGTGTGGATTTGTGTGTAGAGAGAGAGAGATTCTAATTTCAAGCTTCAATCATTGCTCCCAAAACCTAAAAAATGATTTACACTGTTTATTTCAATCAACCAAGCTAGATCTGCAAACGATTTCAAGAAATTTGAAAAGAAAATAAAAAGCCCCAAATTTTACCTTGTGTTCTTGAAGAAATCTTGAAATTCTAACTTTTCAATCGGCATAAATTCTTCTTATACTTGAATTCTTATGGTGTGATACATTTACAAGGCTTGAAGATTCATGAATACCCAAGAAATTTCCTAACCCCAACTTTTCTCTTATATAAAGAGGATTTGGAAGAGAAATGAAAAATGAATTTTATGCCCAATTTGCTTTTCAGCTTGCCGCACGTCCATTCGAACGAATGTCGAATGAAATTTACAGTAGACTCTAATGTTCGTTCGAACGAATGCCAAAAAACCTTACGCCTTTTTCTTATTTTTACTATTTTTCATTTATCACCCATGTATCATTACTTCATATTAAGTTGTTTAAATTCTTCCACCTCATTATTATATTCGTGAGGTATATTATCATGCAAAAGTAATATTATTCATCATTTATTTCTTTTATGTATTTTTTAATTTTACGAAACGTTACATGGAGGGTGGTACTATTCACGATAATTATTGATGGCTTGTGGAGGTCTTTCTTTCTCGAGAAATAGTGTTCAATAATAGAGGTAGGGGCTTTTAGAACATTTCATTCGGTTCTAGATGCTATTGTATCATGTGTATATGTGGGGAATATTTTATGTTTGTGCATATATATATATATGTGTGTGTGTGTGTGTGTGTGTGTGTGTGTTTGTTTATGATTGTGAGGAGAGACCCACGCATAGGTCCCGACTGGAAAGAAACTTTGAAGATCACGGGTGTGAACGTAGCGTGTTGGTGTATGTATGGGAACATATATGTGTAAATATAACTATGTGTGCATGTGTGTGTTTGAATTTGTGCATGGACGTGAATAGTGACATGAAAGACCTAGTATTTGGGTTTTCTTTACATAAGTAAGATTGGTTATGTTTTAATAGTTATTAAACTTCCATTTAAGAGCACAACAATTATATTTAATGTTTAGAATGGGTTAGAGGAAAAAACAAAGGAAAACGTCATAAAGGATGGTAGTTGTAGCGCCTTGCTGGGAAATCGAGGTGATCGAATCAAAGAAGTCTAGGTGGTGTTTTGGCTTGATCAAAAACCTGTTTGGATGTTTGACATGGTAAACCATCATTTTCAGAAAAGAGATGAAACAAAGTTGACAAAAAATAGTGAGAAAAATTAAAATTTATAAACCTTGTTGAAAAATCGAGGCCCTTACATTTTGATGATTTTAGAAGCTTTTGATTCCCAAAATTTGATATAAAATGTAGTGGAACGTGATTAAGTCTTGAACTAAAATCTAGGGAAAATAATAAGAAAATCAAAGAAAAATATAAGAAAACATTTGGGTGTTGCCTCATTTCCACAAATTGGTTGGAGAAAATGACTAGACCTCCGGCTCCAACGAGGTTTGACTAGTCAATGATCAGTGTTTGACCTCGGTCAATCAACAAGTCTTCAGGGAAATCAAAGTGGGTATGGATCAAGTTAATGGGTCAGGGTACTAGGTTAAAGTAAATGAGTTATTGACTAGATTTTGGGCTTGGGTTTCAGGTTAGGCCACTATTGGGCTTAGACCTAGGTTTTTGTTTGGGCTTGGCTTGGCACATTTATTGTTGGGCTTGCTTTGTTTGGCTATAGGTTTAGGGTTAAACAATGATGATTTTGAATTGTGGATGTCATCCCTATCTTGGATAAGGGCAAATTAATTTGAAAAGGTTTCTTTGGCCACATGAATAAGAAATTGAAATTTATAAAATTACAAATAAGTTATGGAACTTTGGGAAATTATAAATTGATGAATTAATTTATAAAAAAATAAAAAGGCTAATTAGTCTATAAAAAAGAAATAAAAACTAATTAAAATGCAAGAATGGGCATACCCATGATTTTTGGGTGCTTTTGACACAAATATGAGGTCCATTGGACATTTGGGAACCCGGGTATGGTCCTACATAATTTTATAAAATGAAAAAATGCCCTTAATGTAAGAAATGAGTATTAAAAAGGAAATTTAAAATCCACAAAAAATGTGTCCAAGTTTTTGAACATCCTAAATTCAAATATGATATCACATTAGACAAATCGGGACACAAGATTGGTCCCACACAAATGAGTAAATTTATGATAATGTCCATCAACTTAAAACAAATACCTAGAAGAGGAAATAAAATATGAGAAGAACAACCTAAGGGTTTTTGGACATTCTGAATTCGATCCCAAGGTCCATTTGGAAAAATTATGTTTTGAATTGTGTAAACCAGTGTTGGTAAAATTATAAAAATACTATTTAAGGGTTAAAAGACACCTAAAAGCAATGTAATTTCAAAGATATAACCTTTGTTGGATTTTGAGGGTCCAAGAATTCATTTTTAGCATTTGTTTTGATAAACGAAGACATGATGTATAGGTAATGACATGCTTGGCCCTAAGAGACTTATCGAACATAATATGGAACTTAATTAATGAAAGCTAAGGCGGCCAAGAGAGCTCTAATGAAATGCCAATCTTGAAATGTGACATGGAAATATTAGTGAGGATTAAGTAAAATGTTAAAATGACTCGCATAAAAGGTAAATTGAGTTGAAGTGATAATTGTAAACTAAACATAAATAAACTGAATAACTAGTATGCATAGTTACTTAGATTACCTGCTAAAAGACTATACCTTTACTGCTTGATGGTGCTTGTTGTTGGATGACCATTATATTGTTGACTATATATGAAGATTGTATTATGCATGTGAGCATTATGCATTGAATATTGCACAATATGTTGGATACACTAGTATAGAATGACTTGTTATTGTGTATTGGAATGCCATTTATGGAAGTTGATGAGATGAGATGAGATGAGATCGGCTTGTGGTATCAAATGTGATACTTGGAATTTCATTGTAAGAATCGTTACCCGTAGTCTTATGTTAGTGATTGTATCGTCCCTTGGATTCGGGCTATAAACCTACGCATTAGGTTGCCTTGGTCCTTTTGGTTAGAAGCGTATTAGCGTTGCCTCGAGTGTCGATTGGTTAGAAACTCGTAAATGGGCCTAATGGGGGCTTTGTGTTTTTGGTTAAAGCATTGACAAGAAATCATAGAACATAACATATGACATTAATGAAATAACACATGCATGGAGCATGTCCGAGTTATATGGGATGCATTGATGGATGACTTATGTTGATCACATGGATTGTATTGTGGATTATAGATATTGGTATTGTTGTTGACAATGACTTGTGAAAGAAATGAATGTGAATTTGTGACCAAGTATACAGACATATGTTGAATACTAGGATATATGAGATGTGATCGATGTACTATCGATATATTGTATTGAGCCTTATACTAGTGTATTGATGCACATATCTATGTTTGCATCGTTTGATTTGTATATGATGATGTCTACGTTTGGTTGTTGCAAGCTAGACATTAGGGACAAGCCAACTCAAGCTTGTATTAATTTTTTATGAACTGTGTGCTTATGTGTTCAAGAAAACCCTACTGAGTATTATGGCTCACCCCTGCTATTTATGGGACTGATAGGTACATGAGAAGTTAAATGACAACTACAAGAGCAATCTAGGACAGCTGATAGCTACAAAAATTGTATTGTACTATATGTTGGACAATTGAATTTCTAAAATGGTGCATTTACCCTTATTTGGATATTGATGTACCTGTATATTCATAATGGACTCAGACTTTTATTATAAGTAGTTAAAATCAGCTCTAAATACAGTGACCTTGATTGTAGTTGTATATTTTGATTCACAGTTATAGAACAGTTAAACCAATAAAGCATACTTTGATTTAATCCTATTATAGAACTTGAACAAATAAAAGAATGATAACGAAGTGACTATAATTAAATGAATTGGTTGATTTAAATGGACTTGAGTATGATAAAATATTAAATTACCGTTCAGTTAGGTTTGCAATGACCTTAGATCATGGCCTTTTGTTTCGGGCTGTGATAGAATTGTATCAAAACTTTTGGTTTTGAATACTTGGGGACAAGACAATATTGGGTAATATTACCAGGTGGAGGGAATTTTAGATTCTCTCAAACGATGGTGGGTGATTACATTATTAGGTGTGACTAGAATTTTTAGGATGAAATTCTTACAAGGAATGGAAAATATAACGATTGAAAAAATTGCCAAAAAAGTATTTTGGTAATTTTTCTATCTAGATCGATGTTAAATGATTAATTAAGTGAAAATGTACTAAATAAATTATGAAATTAATTAATTAGTGATAAATATGATATTGTGGACCTAAAATAAGATTCTAATAATTTATTTGGACTAGTGTGGGCACCAGGTTGCATAATCAAATATAAGACACATATAAATTGACAAAGTTTAAAGGCAAAATTTGAAGAAATGGACTGCGTATTTAGAATTTACAAGTTGAAATTAGTTACTCTACAATTTTTTGTACGATTCCAAGAAAATTGACTTTGGGCGCATGTACCCGCATTTGTGGTAGATTGGCCACTTGATGCTTTGGGAAGCATGCAAAGCTTATTAAAGAAGCTCAAAATTAGCTTTTAAGAAAGGAAATATGTCACCTTTTAAATGGTTAATAAGCATCCTATTTGGGTGTGTTTAAGTGTAGTTAAGTGCATAATAAACTAGGGTGTCTATACATTAGGAAAAGTGTAATGAAAATATGTCATAAAAGAGGCATCATTTGTCTCTCTTTATCTCATAAGATTCTTTCCTTCCTTCTCTCTTTTTAACCTCTTTCCTTCTGTGGCCGAAAGTGTGTGCATACATGTATGTATATGGTGTGTAGTGTGTAAACAGATATATGTATGGGTGTGTATGTGAATCACCATGGTTGGAGGCTTTGAAGACTAAAGTTTGGTAGGGAGGAGATGGCATGAAGGTGGCTGGAAGTTGGTATTGTTCACGGCAGTTGTTGATGGCTTATGGAGATCTCTCTCTCTCTCATCTTTCTCTCTCTAAAAATGGTGCTCAACAATAGAGGTAGAGCTTGTAAAACCTCCTATTTAGTTCTAGACACTATTGTATCATGTGTATGTGTGAGAATATTTCATGTCTATAAGTGTTTGTATATAGATATGTGTCTGTGTGTGCACGCACGTGTGACTGTGAGAAGAGACCCACACATAGGTCTCAACCAGAAAGACCAAAGTAATGATGAAAAGTTGCCATAGAATATTTATAATAAAATCCCCATGGGTGATCAAGTTAATAAAAATCAACCATACTTCTGGGTACTAGGTTAACCAACGCATTGTCATGTCAAGGTTTAGAAAATGAGGTATCTAAAATCTTTAGATTTGGCTTTGCAAAAGTCCTAGCAATTATTCTTTAGGTATCCAATAGTTTAAAAATAATTTTTAATAAATTTTAGTTATAGGGTAACCCATCCAACTAGATATGGTCCAAGACGTGATTTTCAGAAATTTTGTTATTGGAGGGGAAAGTTGAGTTTTTTATTTTTATTTTTAAGGAATTGGGCTTCAAGATTATTTTTATTAGTTCCAAATAGGGGCTCTTCCTTATTTATATTGTAATATCTTAAGTAAATGAAAAATAGAAATTAAATGCTGAAATTTGACATTTACTAAAATGACATTGAATGTAAATAAAGCGTGCAACTATAGTACTGTATGCTGCTGTGTGTAGAACAATGAAATTTCTCTGTGACCAGAACATTGAAATTCTATGAGATTCAATTTATTAAAACTCAACCTTTAATCAACTAAATGGTCCAAATTGTCACTAGTTTAAGTTACTGTCATTCTCAATCAACTTATTCTTCACTTTCAGTCAACTTAAAATGTCGTAGGGTATTTTTTGACCTACTATAATGTCATTTTTAAGCCATTTCCCGCTATTTCACTAAGACCATTCCTATCTAATGAATTCTTACATCACATAAGAAAATTTCAAATGAATGTTTCATGTACTACCAAAAATTCAACTCAATCTAAATGCTCCAAAATATCAAGAGTTAATTAACTTACTATAATCTGTATTAAACACATCTATAGTGTGATTCGAATATCTCCATTATTTTTTCGTACCTTGAATTTATATTTCAATATCTAATCAACTAAGTAAAATCACATCATTTAAAGGGAATTTTACCCAATTCATAAACATTTCCTCTTCCTCATACACATGCAAAAAGATCCAAAAGTAATAACTCATTTTACAAAATTTGGACATGCCCTAACAAAGCTACACTAAGATCATCAAAACATCAATACAGATGTCTAGATGGCTCAAAAAAGTTCCCAAAAGCCTCTAAAGGTGTGTTAATACATAATTACATGGAGTTATATTCCAAATATGAGGAATAGTCTATGAACAAGCGACCAAAAATATAGCTACTCCACAAGTCAACGTCCTTCAAAAAATGCATCCAAAAAGCTTCATGTCATATTATCTTCAAGGCATCAACTCCTTTTCGTTTCTTGCAATCTAGTAGGGGTTAAAACAACAACCCCGTAGGAAGACCTAAACAAAAGGAGAACATAAATGTGATTTTTGCTTGCATGTGCTTGTATAGTGGTGGGCAATACATCTCTACATCTTGGGTATAACGTATATATGCACGATAACCATGACACAAGCCCACCAAGATAATGGATCTATGATTTTACACAATCAAGAGTAGAATACAACAAGACTATACCAACTCATTCGTATTTCAATAAAAGTAAGGATCTTGCAGCATTAATCGTTATCAATAATTCGTAATGCCACATCATCTATTTCATGTAACTTCAATATAGATAAAAAGTAATAAATAAGCAATCTAAAAGCTTTCTCATTAAAACAACTGTCATAAGCAAAATATATTACACAATATACATCTAAAATAATATTAACTTATTTAACAAGAAGTCAAGAAAATTCTAAATCGCTCACACAAGCATTTTTTCAAATACCTTGCAAGCAATAGCATTAATCATGCCTCAAATATCAAGAATACATTGTGAACACCTCAAATGACCAAATCTAAGCACCAAATTTGGTTCGAATAGACAAAATATCACATAAATAGAGACATAATATAATCATGCTATGATGGATTTTCCTTGGTACGAAACACTTACAATATATCAAAATGCAAGAAACATTATATATACATATGTAGAGTTCACAACAATGCCCTATGCATCATCTTTTCATCCTAAGGTTAAACCTCTTCCATCTCTTAATTGATTTCAAGCAAAAGCCCTAAGTTTCCGTCAAGTCCTAACCTCAAATCATCAAGACCTTGCTTCTAATGATTGTCTATGTGTTCAATGTCACTTGTAGTATGTTGGTAGGGTTTGATTTAACAAGAAAATAGAAGAAAATGGAAGAGAAACCATGAGATTTAAAGAAGGGTGGTGGGTTCTCCCTTGTTGTCGTGAGAGTAGAGAGAAAATGTTGAAATGGGTGTGTGTGTGTGTGCTTGTGCTTCACATGTGGGTGTGTAGGATTTATACACCAAAAATATCTCTTTTGGTCAAAAGACTAATTTACCATTCTTTAAATGGCCTACATTCCTCCCACCTTTTTTCTTTTGGTAATTTCACCCCAAACCCTCTAATTACATTTTCATATACATTTGAATAACTATTTACACTTTAGTAGAGTTGTCCTCAAATTTCATAATCTCATGGGTGCCTAATACCGGTAAATGACCAATTCACCCTTGTGGGCACCTAATGTATTTAAATTAATTGGATTTAAATTATCTCCAATTAATTCAAAACGTTTTCTAACCCATTATTATACATATTAAAGTCATTATATATTATTTTAATACACTATTTATATTATTTAATCATTTATTTGTTTTTTTATAAAATTACGGGATGTTACAAAGGGTTCGACTCGTACTTGTAAAGCATAGAACGTGAAAGATGTCGTGAACTCCAGATAATTGTGTTGGAAAGGTCAATCGATAAGTGATTGCTATAATCTTCTCATGGATCTAAAACTTTTCGACGTACCTTGGTGCAAGTTTTCCTCCGAGACCAAACCAAATCAATCCATCTCATGGAGCAACTCTAAGGAACATCTGGCCTCTCACTGTCACATCCCAAATCCTACCCTATGCGGATTAGGGATAATGACTAGTCAATTAGGCACCTCACCAATATAGTATCCCTTTTGTAGCATGCCGATGACGTGTTCAACGAAAGACCTCTTGACTGGTTCATATAATCTATGCATTCATAATTATATAACAACAAAAATAAAGCATGAACAGTATATACTAAGTTTTCATTGCTACATTACATCAAAGTCTACATATTATAACCCATAAAAATTTTCTCTTGGAATTCTAATACAAAACATAACTATATTAATCAAAAGCTAGAGTCTTCTCAAAAAATGGTTGTAATATAAAGTCCATCTTCTTAGGCTGCTTTATCTGGACTTTTCCTTGAAAAATACATAGAAAAACCCTGTGAGCTTTGTGAAAAGCTTGTGAGTAACATAAGTTCCATGTCGTGAGTTTTTGGGAAACCCTTTACATAATCTTTCATGGATAGTAATTAAAATGAGTTACACTAAAAGCTACTAGCATTAATCAAACATATATTTATATAGTGAGAGTTGCAAGATACAAAATAGAATCAAGCAAGTGTTCATGCCAGCTAGTTTTGTAAGATAAATCATGATAACATAAAGTTGTAGTTGAATAAATGAGTGATGAAATAATACATGACAATCTTTTATAAGATTTATCCCTTGAGACCATAAGTTGTCACATTGTGACCATAAGTAACTTAAAGCTCTGGGCTTACGTAGGCCTTAATGGCTTAACCCCCAACCAGGCATGACTATTTGTCATGAACAAATAACATCTATAGGGCACATAAACTTTTATACTTAAAAACATGCTTGCAAAACTTTTCATTAAGTTATCCGTGCTATTTAAAACATATAAAGAGATGATACTTAGAAAGCATAAAATTCAAATATTTAATACAGTAGTAAAGAAATTTTCCTAAAGCTGTAAAGAATTGCATTTAATAGAAATTATCTCTATTTCGAGATTCAAGGGTACTTACGTTAGCTTATTGCTTAGCTAATTATCCTTCCTTTGATTGCTCTTTGAGCTCTTAGGTCCAAATAAAAATATGAGGTTAGAATAATATTATAGAAAATTCTAGTTTAATAAATTTGGCCCAAAACCCACTAGCTTGGTCTATATTTACTGAAACCTTTTAGTTTCTTAAAAAGCCGAGTAGTCTGACCTTCTAATAAGTAAGCCAGCCTAAAATCATCGAAAGTCGATCAGTTTAAACTGGTTTGCCATGTCAGCTTAATAACTTAATAAAATAATGTCGTCTAACTTATGGTTGGATCCGTTTATACGCTAGGTTGGCCCGAACCCGTTAGAGACTTGACCCAAACCTGGCTTATTGTTCATCATTGTCCCAAGCACACACTTTTACATCATGACATATGCATATGCACTACATACTCTTTTACTCTCGGATGGTCGGTAGCCCTCGCCCCAGTTAGTTCACTATGTATTGAGTGTCCTCGACAAAAACCCTCCACTCCTCAATCTTTTACCACTTGACCATGGAAGCCTTTGATGGTTCCATGGGAGGTACATCAAAGGGATGTTATCGTACCATTTGACTGTGGCCATTGCATTAATGGCCACTAGAGGTATATAATACACATCCTATTGAGGGGAGCCTAAAGCCTTTATTACCCAGCCTAACATCATGCATTTAGTTCACCTTAGACCTATGGTTTAGGTGGAAAAACCTAGATTTTGCATAAAACACTCTCAAACCTGCATGAAAATCACATCATAAGAAAGCCTAAGAAAATCCCGAATGACAAACATTCTATGTGCTTGCCTAATTCCATAATTTCGCAATTTTTTTACGAAGTTCTAACTTTTTTCCAAAAATAACCTCCATTTTTTCTCACTATTAGGCCTACAAAAGTGACTTTTTTGCGCTTTCTAAACCATTAATGGATCATTAATGAAAGTATCTTTCAAATAATCAGTTCATGTGATTTTCAACTGGCTTGGAAATGGAATAGCCAAGGTAGACTACTCCAAGCTTGTGATCTCCTAACTAGTGCTGAGAAAGAATCTACAGTTCCTATAGTCATAGAGTGAGAACAATTGCTCCAAGTTTTAGTTGAGATAAGAAAAGACATATCAGATCAAAAGGAAGAGTTATAGAGACTCGCTCAAACTATCTAAGAACTTGCACAGTAGAGGTTGCCACCACCCTCATCTCTAGTGAAACCAAACAACATTCTGCCAGTTACTCAACTAAAGCCAAGTGATGCTAGACCATAAAAGGTGATTTCCAATTCAAAGCCCAATGGATCAACTCACATGATTAGCACTGTCAAAACTTCCTAGTCATTCTCTTGGCTTACTTCACAAGGTGCACCCCAAAAGAGCCCTCAAAGGAAATTTTCTAATTTATGAGTTCCCATTGGGGACATCTATAAGAATCTTCACGAAGATGGGCTTCTTTAGCCTCTAGAGCCTAGACCTGTCCCCAATCCTTTGCCTAAGGCATATGATCCAAACCAACACTATTCCTATCGCCAAGGCGATGGGCATAATATCAGCCAATGCAAAGCCTTGAGACACGCTATCCAAGATCTCATTGATGGAAGAATTCTTGGGGCTCCACCATCAAAGTTAAGTGTGACTATAAACCCTTTACTCATAACTTTTGTCTCAATATCAACATGTTGAGCCACAAAAGTTGTGACCCCACCAGGTTTATCATCGAGTCCAATTAATCCACGGTGAACCCCATTGTCATTAATTACAACATGGTCACTTAGGATGAGTTCATGAGAAACAACAATCAAACCAACTTGACCACACTATGCGTAAGGGCCGACCATTCAAGCCCAACCACTAGTAGGCAGACGACCACATAACCAAATTTCTGAAAACCAAGCAGTCAGTCGAGGCTCAATCTCAAACCCCCATCGAGGATGAGCTCCTCAAGCAACTGAAGAAGACTTAGGCTAACATCTCTGTTTGGGGTTTTCTTACCTCGTCAATTCTATATTTACAGGACATCCTAAAGTAATTGAATGAATCTTAGGTCCCCACCACTACTACCCTTAAACAGTTCACGCAGATCATTGGAGAGGTACATTTCAACAACATCATCACATCCACTAACCATGACTTGCCAAAAGGTGAAACCATCCATACCAAGGCCCTACACAGAACTATAGATGCTTTGGGAAAGAGAGTACCGATGGTACGCATCGTCAATGGATCAATTCTAAATATGTATCCTCTTAGGACCACAAAATGTCTTTGTAATACACCGACCCGAGTTAGCCAATACCCGACCCGGGTTAGACCGGGTCATGACATGTAAGCCTGAACTGTACGCCACTTTACTATGTGAATAATATCAGATGTACGTTAGAATGTAGTATTCAGTTACGATGCATGGGTGTGATTGACAAACAACTCCAAGTACC
Organism: Nyssa sinensis; assembly: GCA_008638375.1. Lineage (NCBI taxonomy): Eukaryota > Viridiplantae > Streptophyta > Magnoliopsida > Cornales > Nyssaceae > Nyssa > Nyssa sinensis. The sequence continues at coordinate 1,751,504 of CM018032.1, read as the reverse complement.
CCGGGTACCGTTGCACCGGGAGCTTAATTTTACGGATAACACGTACATAAGTGTTATATATGTATGTGTATTTAAATGCATATATATGTACATATAATTGAGAACATATACATATATATATACAGCTATGTAATATATATATATATATATATATATGTAAAAATATATATATATATATATATCAGTATTAAGTAATATAAAAGAAAAGAAATAAAAAGAAGTTAGAAGGAAGTGGAAACAAGTGGAGGCTGCCAGGCAGCCGTGTGTGCATGTGCTGTAACATGTAATATAGTGAGATGTATATGGGATACCAAGTAGAAGGATTAAGTAGGAAGCTTGGACGGGTGGCAGCCACTGACCATAAGGTCGGTTAGATAAATTGAGAGAGAGAGAGAAGGAAAAACTGAGGCGCAGAGCAGAGAGCAAGAGAAAACCGAGGAGAAGAAGAGGAAAATCTAGAGAGAGAAAAGGCTGATTTTGGAGAGGAGGAAGATCGGCTAAAAACAGGTAATCAATCACGCTTTGATTTCTTTAATTGTTCTCCATATTGTTGTAGATTCAATTCTGAATGAGTAGATATCAAAGCCTGAAAAAAAATTGAGAAAACTAGAATCGGTTTACACGGTCAAAAATGGTGAATGTGAATAAGTGAAACCAAATGAAATTTTGAACCATGATATGAGTAGAACACTGTTTTAGGATCCTAAAACATCTTGAATCACTTAAAACGGTCAAGAAATGACCATTTGGTGGCCAAATTATTCTTCACCGGTGCAATGTCGGGAAACTGGAAGTGGGTGTCGAAAAACTACTCCGTTAGGACTAAAATCTGTTCTCATAAGTTTCTTAATGTTTTAGGTTTAATTTCATGCAAAAACAGTGAGTTTTGGACGTAAAAATAATTAAGATTAGTGGTCGTTTTACTGTTCCGGCGACTGTCACCGGAAAGAGAGGTCGGAAAGGATGATCAGAATTACGAGGAGGCTATTGGGTCAAGACAGAACTGGGTTTGGGTCAGATTGGGTTGAGACCCGACCGGAAATGGATGGGGCGATTGATGCTGCGTCGTTTAGGGGTTGGATTTAAAATGTAATTGGTTGTTTGGTTATAAAGATAGAAAATTGAAATTGGGTTTGGGGTTATCCAAACCATGGATAAGATAGGGGTTAGGTTATTGAATTCTGGTTCTTGGGATTTTTTTTTTTTGATAATTAATTCTGGTTCTTGGGATTAAACTGAACCGGTCGGCTCAGTGAAGGGTTAAATCGGTTTAGGGTTTGGGCCAGTAAACCCATAGTTCAGACCAGAACTATTGGAAATTATAAACTGACCCCAGAAGTTCTGAAAAATTGTACTAAGGCCCAAACAGAAAAATTGATTTTAAATAAAATTACGAAAATACCCTAAATCAAAAGTGAGTCAAACGAAGTCCAAACGAGGCAAATGAATAGTCAAATTTTATTATCTCGAGTCTTCTGAACCCAATGGCAATGTCAAAATTATGAAAAGAGGTTCCGGGATTAACAGACACGTAAGAGTGCAAAATGACAATTTTGCCCTTTTCAATCCAGAAGCCCAATTTAAGATTCGTAAAAGCCTAAACTAATTTTATTCGACATTCCGAACACGATGAAGAGGTATAAATTAGTAAATAAAATACTTAAAGCTATGATAGACATATTAAGTACATAGCATAGATCAGTTACGACTATAAATTGAGTTTTATTTTCGAATGACAAGCACGTCAAAAGAAAAAGTGAAGGAAATAGCTTGATTTCCGAGGAACAGTAAAGAGTAAGTAATCTCTGATCTCTGCATGTAGTACATTCTTAGCCATGTCACAGTTTTTCTATACGCATTTGTACTCTCATTTGTTATATCAGATTCTTTATGCTTCCACTATGTGATATTGCTTCCTAGTGGAACAGCTTAGCCATAATGTCGTATATTGTTCTTGATTTCCATATCATTTGATGTTGTTGTATCCGATCATGAGATTTCGTACATGTATTGTATGTAGGGCCGAGGGAGGCCAAATATTGTTGCCTTGAATTAGTTACGCTCCAAATTCTTCTTCGTGGAAGATAACATGATCCTGATATATTATTAGAGCCGGATTTGTGCTTAGTCACATCTCCATCTGATGCCAGTTATGACCTTCGGGTCCAATTATGACCTTCAGTTCTAGTATCAGTGCATCTCAGATTTAGTTGATATCACTATCCTTTATTATTGATATTCATAGTTTGATCATATTATTTCATTATGAATGATCATGAGATTTCACAGCTTTTCATTTAGCGCATATGATTATATTGTTAGACAGATTTTCATTACTTTATCATTTGAGCTTATCACTATTTGATATCAATTGACTGGCTAGCACAATTGCATTTATCCTAATTTTTTTTTTTTTTAATGGATAATGCCTTCTATATTCCTGTACACGTGGCAGAGCAAAGGAGAATTACTTATTGAGCTTTAGTTAGCTCACCCCAAACTTACCACCCTTTTAGGAAAGGAAGCTGTAGAAGAGTAGTAGTAGTAGCAGTAGCAGTCAGCTAGATGGCAGTGGACATTATTTTTGAAGTTGCAGTGTAATACTTAGTACAGACAGTCTTATAGCTCTTCTATGTTATCCACGTCTTGGGAATGAACAGTTGTACTAAGAAATTTTGTATTCTGCATTTTGAAAACATTATGTATATATCATATGCAGCTTTTATCTATTATTCTGCATTTTTAGTAGTTGCGTGTTAGTAGTACTGGTTGTGTAGCAAGTTAAGACCCTTGGTTCGACAAGCAGCGTCGAATCAGATGCATGACATGAGATCCGTGTAGGGTGGGTTTTGGGTTGTGACAGTCTCGGGCTAGAGAACTCTGATTCAGCTCCATCGACTCAAGCAGTCTGAGCATATGACAACACGTGGTGAGAGGTGGTGGAAGTCATGACACTCACCATGAATTTGGGCTCAATTAAAAGCACTGCATAATTCCAAGTGTTGGACGTCCCATCCTCTTTCAAACTACTGCTAGGTTGACCATGGTTGTATGAAATTAAAGTCGTAGATTCTTTTCTACACTAGAATCTCTAGTTCACATATTAGCTTGGGGTGGTAACAATTCATAATGACACTGAACCCACTCATGACACCTCCCCAATATTGGAGATTTAGCATAGGATTGATGACACAGCACTAACAGGCTTTGTCACATCACAAATCCCACCCTATGCGGATTAGGGATCATAACCGGCCAGTTAAGCACCTCGCCAATATACTATCCCTTTTATAGCATATTGTAGACATGTCTAACCACAGGCCTCTTTACATATCTAAGTAGATTGCATTCGGTCATATATAAAATTGAAGCATAATCTACGTTTGCAAAAAAAAAAATTTGAATGCAATCACACTTGGCCGAGCCTAACTAAACTTTTACATCAGGGTTGTAATCATATGAGCCCATTATCACATTACACATAAATGTCTAAACTATCACATCATTGGCAAAACATCATTCACTTTTTATTCTTACTATAAGTTATCACATCGATCTGGAATCTATCACTCCAGGTTGATACGTCCATGGTTGGGACACTAATTATCTTCTAGCTAGAGTATTCACTTCTCATAACTTTACTAGCATCTAAATCTAGAGAACTTTTAATCATTCCTGAAATTATATAGGAAAAAACCCTATGAGTTTCATGAAAAGCTCATGAGTAACACAAGTCCCTTGTCATGGATTTCTGGAAATCCCTTTTTCATAAACTTTCATGGATAACAGTTAACAGAGTTATAGTAAAAGCTATTGCCATTTATTAAACATAAAGATATAACTGAGAGTTTCAAGATCTTTACTAAAATCATGCAAGAGCTTATGCCAAATAGTTTTGCTAGATAAATCATGATAATCATGCTAACATAAAATCTAATACTATAAAAGCGAGTGGTAAAGTAATGCATGTCAAACATCTAATAGCTTTGTCCCATGGGACCATAAATTGTCACATAGTGACCTAAGTAATTTAGAGCTCTTGGCTTACTATGGCTTCCGAATTCTAGACTCCCGGCGAAGCCGTGCTATAAAAGACCTCTAGCGGTCTATCGGCTCTTGACCCCTGGCAGGGTCCTATAAGGCACGTAAAACTTTATACTAAAATATTCTTGCAAAACTTTATTTAAGCTATCCATACTATAAAAACATTTAAGAAATGCTACTTAAAAAATAAGCAATTCAAACAGTTGATACAGTAGTCTGAAAAATATCATAAAGTTGTAATGAATTGCATTTAATAGAAAATATCTCTATTTCAAGGCTCAGGGTTACTTACATGTGCTTCAGAGTCCACAATTACTTGCTTACTTGACTTGCCTCTACAGTCATCATATCTCATTTTCTCTTTTAATAATCCTAAATTATAAATCAGAATACATTGAAACTAGATTAATATATATATATATATATCAGCTTAAATCTTACTTACTTAAGGGTCTTAATCTTTTCTGAACTTGATCTTATTATTTAGGATTCCTCTATGATTTTTAGTTAGGGTTCCTAATACTTCTTAATTCATCTCATAGCTTACTTTATTCCATAGGGCATTTCGGTCATTTTACCCTTTTGATCTCTTATACTGTTCGACACTTCATTTGCTTAAACGGACTTCATCTTTGAGTCCAGAGGGTCCTTTAATTATAAACTAGATCCCTCTTTTACTTTCTGAGTTCATCTAATTTCTTAACTAAGACTTAAAGGTAATCTGATAATTTTATCGTTCTTATTTTGTGTCTTAGGTACTTAATTATCTTTAATGGAGCTCATTTTTAGACTCAAAGGCTCATATAAACGTTGGTATGGGTTCTTTTTTACCTTCTATAATCTTATGGTTGCATCATTAAGTTTTAGGGACGTTGTCATCATTTTTCAGTTTATCTCGGTGTTCTATTTTTCTCAAATGGACGTCACTGTTAGGTCTAAAATGTCAAAGATACTAAATTTAGCGCTTTTTCGAATTTTAATTAGCCTTTATGTTGCTCACTTTAGGTTTAGTGGGTGTTTTCATAATTTTATGCTTTTATACGAGGCTATCATCGGTACTGGATACTCAATTAGCCTTATTATTAGCTTATTACTTAGCTAATTATTCTCTATTGACTGCTCCTTAAACCTCTTAGGTCCTATAAGAGTAATTAACACTTATTAAGTACTATTTTAGGGGTACATTTCTTAAGAACTTGTACTTTATGAGTCACATTTGGTTAAATAGACTCTGTCATTGAGTTCATAACAATCAACATCGCTTAAGTATGAAGTTTTGTAATTTTTGGAATTCGTTTGACTGCATAACTAAAGCAGTAAAGTTGTATTAAATGTGTCTACTAATCTTCGTTTATATATTTAAAAAATTCATTTGCTAAAATGGACCCCACCATTGGGTCCAGAGCGTTGAAAAACCTTGAATTTTTTGGATCTTAATTTGGTCATATATAGCATTAGTTATGCTAAATATAGTTTATAGGGGTATAATTGTCATTTTTGCATTGTTTATAGGAAAAATAATCATTTTGAACCGTTTAGGGGCACTTTTGTAATTTATCAGGAAGCTAAAGACGTAGGTGTAATTTTCATAAGTTACTATTTTAAAATAATCATTTTTCTATTTTAAGAGGGTATTTTGAATTAATTTTTGTATTATTTGGGCCTTAATATAATTTAATTAAACTATTAGGGCTAGAATATAATTTTAGAAAGTTAATTCTTTAAAAATACTATTCTTTTATTTTAGAGGGGCATTTTTGAATTTCTAAAATTTCGGTCTGAGCCTTAGTGGCATTTCCAAAAACATTTGGGGTCAAATTGCAATTATTAGAAATTTTGATTCAATGGCTTAGGCTGAACCCACCGGTTCAGTTGTTAAATTTATGAATCTCTTAAAATCTCTTCTAAAAACCAAACAGTTTGGTTCAAACTCAAATGAACTGTGTTTTGAGCCTTGAGAGTCGACTGGTCCAGCTTGTTTAATGAATCAGGCTTACGTCGGCATGGCATCATATAAACGATGCCATGCTGCTTATTCATTTAATTAAAACCACGCATCATAACGACGTCGTTGCACTAAAGTTTATACCTATTTTACGTTGGGTCGGCCCAAACCCGTTAACTGCCCAACCCGAGGACCCGACCCATCTAATGTTCATCATCTTCCTCAACTAGGTTTTACTCTTTACTATAATCCTAAAGTTTTAGACATTATTTCAGGCCATTTAAGCCACTATTTTGTTCTGTTTTCAATCCCAACCTTTTTCTAGGAGTCTTAGCTTTGATTTGATATAGGTTTCAAGCCTTGAAAGACCATATAGAGCTCGATTGAGTTCTGATAATAGAGACTGTAACCTGCCTCATTTGTGCTTATTTCTCAACCGATTCATGCACGGTTTGTTAGGTTGTAATCTTCTGGTCGTGGGGTTTCATCATACGTCTACAGAACTAAGTTTAAAGCTTGTTTTCAACAAATTCGATTTTAATCCCTTTATTGTTCAAGGTCGGTTGTCACTGGTCCTTGGACCATTTCTTGTAATTTTTCTTATTTCATGAACCATTTAGCATCTAGTATAAGTTTCAAGCATTCAAAACCAATTTGGTTCCCATCAATTTCAGACCTAGTTCTTAAGGTTTATTAATGGCGATTATGTTCTGCTCATACCATTTCATGGTACACGGGCTTTAATAATTGGTCTATCATGTCTAAAATTTACACAGGAATTGAAATAAATAGAGAAGAATCAATTCTAACTTGATTTGAGTTCAAACCAATCCTTCATTGATTTCTCTCTTCTCTCTCTCTGTCCTAGCTTCATTCTAGCCCTTTCTTTTTCTGCACGAACCTCTCTCTCTTTCTCACTTAGTTTTTGTGTGTGAGGTTAAGTTTGTGTAGCTTATATATGTGGGCAAGTTTCCTTCATGGTTAAGAAATTCTCAAGTCAAATTTGATGGCTTGTGGACTATGCATGTGCTGTTGCAGCTTGTAGTAGTTGCGAAGGTGGTTGAGCACATGGTGTGCTATAACAATGCATGCATATGCACATTTTTTTTATTTTCCCTTAATTTTCCTCTTTATATACACACACACACACACACCTGTACACACTCGTGTGTGTATTCTACCATCTCTCATCAAGTGCAGCACAAGATAAGGAAAAATAATTTTTATTCATTTTTTTATTTTATTATATATAAATATATCCACATATGTACACTTATACACACATACACACACCTAGGTGTGTATTTTGGCCTTTCTCATCATGTGCAGGTTACATGATGAGTAAAATAATTTTATATACTTTATTTTATTTTTCTTATATTTTTTTGTATTTATTTTATATTTTTTCTCATTTTTCATAATTATTTTTATTACATAATTCATAATATTTGATGTATAATTTTTTCTACTTTAGTTTAGTGATGTATTGATCACTTAACCCCATTAATTTCATTAGTCCAGGTTAGGTTAACCTATGGTTAGGTTGAATTTTAACCTTACATTGAATTATGACCTAACTAGGGTAATGGTCCACTGTTAGTTTAGGTTAATTTCTAACCCTAGTTCATGTCTTGTCATTACATAGTGCCCAAAGAATTTTCAAAACACTCATCATTGATGTAGTTTTCAATGCATTACCCTAAATTGCCCCATTCCACTAGGTGTGGGTGTTGTAGACTTCAGTTATGTGGGGAGTCTGGACACCAAGCAAGCACCCGAGGGCGGTATTCACAAAGATTCAATATTGCACATCATGAAGTTCATGGGATATGTACCTGGCAAAGGCTTTGGCCGTCATTTGCAAGGTCTGCCTACACCACTCCAACAACTAGAAAGAGAATACATATTTGGCCTCGGGTACACACCCACTGAAAAGGATTATTGAAATAAAGCCTTAGCCACCCAAGCCAAAAGAATTGCAAAAGATTAGGGGTTGCCGCCAAAGCTGGTTGAGCTCAAGCCATACTTCCCTATCTTAAATGGTAGTTTTGTCAAGCAAGGGGAAGAACATATCTAATATGGCTTTCCAGAACTCAGCTATGATGCAAAGGCAAAAATTAGGTCCAGTTGGGAAATATTTGGGGACTATAGCTGTAGCTATGATGAGGTTATGACAGGCGCTTTCCAGAATCCTCCAGCAAAGGATTGGGCAGAGGAAATCTAAGGGCTATCCAAGCTCTTTGCTAAGATAAAATTGAAAGAAAGCATGGTTGGAATGATCACTGAAAGTTGTATCCAAGGGAGTCTCAAGAAGCATATTGTTTAAGCTCATACACCGGCAGACAACTGGGTTATCATAAAAGGATCACAAGCCTCAAAAGACTAGCTTAAGGAAGAATTCGACTATTCTGAGCAAACTGATACAGATTCTGAAAATCTCTACCTTTTCGATTCTGACGATTCCCTTAATTTAAATATTCTTAATCTTGATGAATTCATATACTATGTCCTTCCTAATTTTCTTGAAAACCAAGAAAATCCAAACCATGTATATAAGCTAACTAAAACCTTATATGGTTTGAAGCAAGGTCCAAGAGTTTGGTATGAAAAATTTAGTTGTTTCCTTACTGAAAATGAATTTATTAGAGGAAAAGCATATATCACTTTTTTTATTAAAACAAAAGGAAAGAAATTCTCATTGTTCAAATATATGTTGATGACATTATATTTGGATCAACAAAAGAAGATCTATGCAATGACTTTGTTAAGTGCATACAAGATGAATTTGAAATGAGCAAGATGGGAGAATTAAACTTCTTTTTAGTTTTACAAATAAAACAATCTAAAGAATGAACATTCATTAATCAATCCAAATATGTTAAAGAATTACATAAAAGGTTTGCCATATAAGACACAAAACCCATGAGTACTCCCATGAATGCTACCACTAAACTTGAAAAGAACAAAAAGGAAAAAGATATAAACATCAAGAAATATAGAGGTATGATTGAGAGTCCTTTGTATCTTACAGCAAGTAGATAAGATATTATGTTTAGTGTATGCTTGTGTGCAAATGTCACATATTATATTAGATTATTATCTAAGACAGTGCGTTGCTCGACTGTTATTGTCATCGTGGCTCTAATCATCTTACCTTATAAGGGTTTGACTCATGACTTTAAAGGTCATTCAGATCGTTACTTCTAGTTCATCAAGCTTCTACTGTGCTATACCGATATTATTCCTCAATTACTCCTAATTCGTAAGGAATCATTCATCGTGGAGTTGTAATATTGCTAATCATAATGTGTCAATCTTGGTATACTGAAGATTCCAATAACGGTACTGTAGTGAGGATAGGTATAGATATTAAGTAATCTAGAGGTTCACATTTTCTGTACCAATAAATTTAGGAGCCACAAAAGAATGTATAGAACCAGAATCAATAAGTGCATATGAGGGAATACCACAAATAGGGAGTGTAACTGCAACCATAGTGTTTGCCACGGATGTCACTCCGGGGAGCAGGGCAAACACTTTTCCTGATTTGGTTTGAATCCCTTTTGCCTATATTTTAAGATGGGGCTACAGCGACTGGTTTTTTTCCCGCAGTGTTAGTAAGGGCTAGGGTTGGAGTCACTATTGTTTGATTCTCTAGAGGATGATTTATGGCGATATGTCCTTTCTTCCTGCATCAATAGCATTCATTGGTTCCTATCCTGAATTCTCCGCGATGATGCTTTTAGCATTTAGGGGATGGTGGTATCTCAATCCACGTATGCTTATTGCTAATCAAAGGTTCTACCTTGTGCTTCTTTGTTGCTTGAGCTCTTTGTGCTTTTCTAAAATTTCCCCCAGATCTCTTATTCGGCTACTCTCAGCCCATTCTTAGCTCGTTCAGTTTTTTTTCAATAAGCATGGCCTTTTCTCAAGTTATCGGCATAAGTAGGCAATGCAAATACTGATACTCGAGTGTGAAGGCTAGGGCGTAATCCTTGTTCAAATCTCACGACTTTCCTGTCTTCCTCCCTCACGATGTGCGTGGAAAATTGGGATAGTTGGGAAAATTTGGTGGCATATTGAATTAGCATCATGTCATTCTATTTTAGATCTATAAATACTCTCTCATTTTGCTCCTTGACAGTAATAATGAAGTAAATCCCATAAAACACATCCACGAGTCGAGTCTATGCCATGTCAGACTTTTCTTTTCTAACCATGAGCCATCACTTATGAGTTTTTCCTTCTAACATAAAGGCTGCCAACTTGACATTTTGCTGCTCAGTGTGGTTGAGTAGCTCAAAGACTTTCTCTATTGACAAAGACCCACTCTTCAATTACCATGGGTTAAATGACTGTGCTAAAAGGTTGTGGCTTTACCTTTATGGAAATGGTCTAGTAACTCATTGCTAATAGTGGTTATTATGGCTGGTGCTAGGGCAATTTCTATCACTGGATCACGAGCTTGTACTGGGGTAGGTACTAGTACAGGCACAGGCTGTGGAGTTTATTGGAAAGCTTGCGTGAATCCTTCTATAATACATCCAAATTATGCCAAGCTAGCCTCAATAGATTAAGGGACTGGGTTCCCTGATTGTATATAACTTGCCCAACTTCTTATGAGGCTTTGGTTGCTTGGGTTCTATATCTTCTTCTTCCTGGTCCTGTCATCTTAATCTGGAAAACGAAAAAGATAATTGTCACTTGATAGGTCTATGTATGTCTAAACATCATTCAACTATCATGGTTATATAAAGTCTTCTACCTAATGTTTCTAGATTCAAGACTCGAGCTTAATCTCGCCAATCTTAGTTGGATTATCTAAACTTAGGGATCTTACCTTTCTAGAGTGCGTAGCTCTGTTTAGGTAGTCTAACGTTCTAGTACCAATTCTATTGGTACCTTTATTTGATAGTAACTCTGTTAGTATCCATACTTCTAACCTATTACTTTAATACCAACTTTGTCACATCCTAATCCCCATACTATGCGAATTAAGGATAATAACTCGCCAGTTAGGCACATTGCCAATATATTAGCCCTTTTTGTGGCATTTTGATGACGTGTCCAACCAAAGGCCTTTTGACTAGTACATAAAATCTTTGCATTCATAACTATACTTAGTAGCGGATATAAAACATGGCAGAGCATAACTAAGTTCTGATTCATTACATCACATCGATGTTTAAATATTATAGCCTCTAAAAAAATTTCTTGGCATTCTTAATACAAAACAAACAACATAAGTCAAGGCAAGATTTGCTTCAAAATGGTTGTAGTCTAGGGTCCATCTTCTTAGGCTAAACTATATGGGCTATCACCTAAAAAATACATGATAAAACCCAGCGAGTTTTATGAAAAGCTCATAAGTAACACAAGTCCCCTGTCATGGGTTTCTATAAACCCTTTCATAAACTATTAAACTTTCATGAATAGCAGTTAAAAAGAGTTATACAAAAAACTATTGGCATTCTTAAAACATATTCATATAACATGGAGTTGCAAGATATGTTATATCAAGCAAGAGTTCATACTAGTTTAGTTTTGCAAGATAAATCATGATATCATAAAATATATAACTGTAAAAGTGAGTGAGAAGTAATACATGCCAAATATCTTAATAGCATTTGTCCCTTGGGACCATAGGTTGTCACATAGTGACTCTTAAGTAACTTAGAGTTCTCAGCTTATTATGCCTTATGGATTTTAGACTCTCGGCGAACTTCTGCTATAAATGACCTACTGACGGTCTACCGACTCTTATCCCCTGGCAAGGTCTATAAGGCAAGTAAAAATTTACTAAAACATGCTTGCAAAAAATTCTTTAATCTATCCATATCATATAAAATATTTAAAGAAATGTTGATAAATACATGCAGTTAAAACATTTAGCATAGTAGTTAGAAAAATGTCATAAAGTTGTAAATAACTATATTTAATGGAAAATGTCTCCATTTCAAGGTTTGGGGTTACTCACCTTAGCTTACTTCTTTGTTATTTATTCCTTCCTTGAATACTTCTCAAGTCTTGGGTCCTATAGAATTAATTAACACTCATTAAGTACTACTTTAAAGGTACATTTTTTAAGGACCTAGACTTTTTGTGCTTCATTTGTTAAACGGACTTGACCATAAAGTTTAAAACAATCGAGAATGCTTAAGTATGAAGTTTCACAATTTTTGTTATTCGTTTGACTGCTTAATTAAAGTAGTAAAGTTGCAACACCAAGCTACATTTATGTATTTAGAAAACTCATTTGCTAAAACAGACCACACCATTAGGTCCAAAGCGTTGAAAAACCTGAGGTTAAGCTTTTTCGGATCTTAATTTGGTCATATATAGCATTAATGGTGTTAAATATAGTTTTTAGGGACATAATTATCATTTTTGCATTTATTTAGGGGCAATTGTCATTTTGAAGAGTTTATAGGCACTTTTGTATTTACCTAAAATTCTTGGACTTAGGTGTAATTTCTATAGATTATTATTTTAAACATTTTTCTATTTTAGGAGGATATTTTTAAATTAATTCTTATATTAATTGGGCCCTACTATTATTTAATTAAACTATTATGAGCAATTTATAATTTTAGAAAGTTAATTTCTTAAAAATACGATTTTTCTATTTTAGAGGAGCATCTTCGAATTTTATAAATTTCAGTCTAGGCCCATGTGACATTTTCAGAAAGTCATGGGGTTAAATTCTAATTAATAAAAGTTTATTTCAGCCCCTAGTAGAGAGAAAATGTGGATATGGTTTATCCAAGCTTAGGATATCCTGTGTTTGGTTAATTGGACTACCAAGCAGTCCCTATCCCTAAAATTGGTAACTTATCCGTGTTTGGAACAATGTTAATTTCATTTGGGTTCCTATCTTTGTAGCCAAACAAGCCTTATTGGCCTTTTCCCTAGATAGGATAACATAATATGATTTTTTAGGTTTATTTGGATTGTGACCAAACAACCACGTATGGGTTTTAAAACTATAATACGAAATGATGTAGTTTTAGGTTATTTTGGTGTGAAACGACTACTTTTCAACTAGGGTTCAATAGGTCAGTTTAAGCTCAAAACAACAGAGTCTCTTGTCGTTTTGAATGAAACGGTGTTGTTCTACTAAACTGATTCTTATTTATTTAAATCCTATTCAAAACGACGTAGCTTAAATCCTTAAACCCATTAAACAACGACATATTACTTAAGTATTACAAGAGCCTGAGTTGGCTCGGCTGACTCGCCCAAGTTGGCCGAGTTAACTCTATCGTCCCCCAACTTGCTTTTATTGTTCACTAAAAAATCCTAAATTTTCAGACTTGTTTTCGTGTATTTTTTCATTGATTTAAAGCTCCCTTTCAATCCTAGTCATCTTCTAGGGTTCCAACTTAGGTTTTGATAACAATTTAGAGCTTTGAATCAGGCTAGGAATGGTGATTTCAAGCTTGATACAACGACTAGTTCGATGCTTAGTTCTTAGTGGTTTCTCAACCAAATGAGCTCGTTTTCACTTCTATAGAACCCTCTTCATGAGTAGTTTATGATCATATCTTTGGATTTGAGCTTAGTGCTCAAATTAGATAATTTCAATTTTGGCCCCAAACCTACACATCACTATTCTAGGCTCCTTGTTAAGCTTTGTGATCGCGGCTAGGGCTTTTCATGGTCCATTTGACATGAAGATTAGGGTCCAATGTTCAAAATCAAGTAATATTGAACTTGGTTTAAGACCAAGCTTTCGACGGCCATCAATGGCCCCATTTGGAACAGGCTATTACAGGGGTTTTGGGACCTTCAAATATATCCTAAACTATTTCTAGAGCATGTAGAAGCTTAAAGGAATTGAAATATTCAAGCTCTAACTTGGTTTGGTGGTTTCCCAAATTTTCCTCCTTTTTCTCTCTGTCCAAATAGTAACTTAGCCTCCTCTTTACATGAAAATTCCCCCATCTTTCTCTTGGTTTAGCAAATAAAACCTAAGTTTATACAAGCCTATATATAGAGAGGATTTTTGCTTCATGGTTAAGCATCCTAAAGTCAAAATTGATGGCTTAGGGTGGCTATGGCTACTTGCAGGGTTGATACTATTGTTGCTAGTCTGCAAGGTGGCTAGGCAAATGCATTGCTACAAAACCCATGCATGTGCTACAAAATCGATGCAAGTGCTTTGCCTTTTTTTAATTTTCTAATATTTTTCCATTTATATATATATATACACACACACTAATGTGTGTATCAGCCTTCTCTCATCATGTGCAAGTCAGATGATGAAGAAAAATCATTTTTAATTATTTTTACCTATTTTTTATATATTTTTCTTATTTTACTTTTTATATATTTCCATATATATACACCTGTATGCACACATATGTGTGTGTATTTTAGCCTCTCTCATCATGTGCAAGTCACATGATGATTAAAATAATTTTATATAATTCTAATTTATTTTTCCTAATATTTTATTTATTTATTTTGTGTTTTTCCTCTTTTTCATAATTATTAAATATTAATTTATTTGATAATTCATAATATTTGATGTATAATTCTCTTTACTTTAGGTTAGTGATACATTGGTCATTTAACCTAATAACCTTATTAACCTAGGTTAGGTTAACTTTTAAGTCTAAGTTAGGTCATGTCATTGCATAATACCCAAATAATTTTGAAAATGTCTTTTACTGACATGGTTGCTAGTACATTATACAACATCACCCAATTTATTGGGTGTGGGTGTTACAGCAAGATCTCTATCTTGTCCTAAAAAATCACACCTAAAAGCCATAAAAAGAATTTTTAGGTGCTTGCTAGGTACAACTAACATAGGGTTATTCTATCTTAGATATATATCCTTTCCTCTATTAAGCTACTCAGATGTTGATTTTTTCGATTACAAAGCTGATAGAAAAAGCACAAGTGGGACTTGTCACTTTCTTGGACATTCTTTTATGTCTTGGCTTAACAAAAATCAAAATTTCATAGCATTGTCCATAGCCGAAGCAGAATATGTATCAGCCGGGGGTTGTTGTGCTCAAACTCTGTATATGAAGTAGCAACTTTAAGACTTTAAGCTTAACTACGATCTAATTTCAATTAAATGTGATAACACTAGTGCAATAAACATAAATAAAAATTTAATTCAACACTCTAGAACCAAACACATATAAATTAAACATCATTTTCTTAGGGACTGTGTGAAAAATGGTGATGTAATCCTTGAGTTCATTGATACAAATCATCAATTAACGAATATATTTGTCAAACTGCTCCAAGAGCAGAGGTTTTGCTTTATTAGAAAAAAACTAAGAGTAATTGACCTCAAAAGATTTGAGTAACTAAGTGACAAAGATCACTTATACTGAAATCAGTCAACTGTCTTTGTAGACTAGTCGACTAATAATAGGAATAATCGACCAAAAGGTCCACTGAAGTTAGCTAAATAAAGTAAAAATTGGCTACTAGTCAAGCCAGTCACCTACCAATCGACCAACGAAAAGGACCAATCGACTGCATAGTAAAACCTAACCGACTGATCAGATTTTTAAAGAGAGAATTTTAAGGTACTGGTTGAAATAATTGATCGCCCCAAAACTAGGGCAAAAACAATCGACTAATGGTATAAACCAGTCTAATCTATAAAATTGAGTGGTTTTCAAACTCGCGCTCATAAAAAATTTTCAACTCTCTCTCACTCTCAAACCGTTCAAAACCTTTCATTCTCTCTCTCAAACTTCTTAATCTTTCTTCCATGGCTCCCAAAACTAAAAATCCATCATCCAAATCCCAAAGGAAACGTCCTAGAGATGATACCGATCCCGAAAAAATGAACAAAATCTTGCCACGATTGACAAATGTTCTTGAACAAATCCATCGCTCTCAAATTTCATGATGACATCAAGCACTATACTATCGAGTATGGGGAGACCATCAACACTACCTTCTTCGAAATCGAATCCGTCTACATAAGGTCCTACTTTGATTATCTTGGTTGGACCAAATTTCTTTCATCCTCTAACATCCAATACACCTGTTCCATTCAACTATTCTACACACATTTTAAGATGCCCATGGGCCTCAACGCCTCCTCATGGATTCAAAACACCTCAATCTCACTCAAACCCGAATCTATCTCTGAAATCTTCAACATCCCCAATGTGGACTTCCAAGATTTCACTACCAACTCTTAGGTAATGCGTGAAGGGTTTAATCCCCTCACGACCGTACAACAAATGTGCGATGACTCATCAATCACAGAGCTTTTTAAACCAAAAGCTTCCCAACTCACATTTGAATCCTGCCTTATCCATCACATCATCACATACACCATTCTTCTACGCTTCAGTGGACAAGACTTTGTCTCGTACATGGGGACGTATTCCTAATTTGGTGTGTTCTAAACCACCAAAAGATCGACCTTCCCCTCATCATTCTCTACCATATGGATGATTAACTTAAGAAAAAGAAAGGCATCATTCCATTTAGCAACCACCTCACCACCCATTTCAAACACTACCAAATTGACATTGGTAATGAAACTGAAGTCTACCCCCTATTTACATGGACTTTTACACCAAATGACTTTTAAGTTCATGGGACACAAGTCCACTAACCAAGGATAGGTTCCTAAATCTGCTCCCGCACCCCCATTTGAGCAAACCCAATAGCCTCTCTATTCCACTCATCCTTCCACATAGACTACCTCATTTCCTCTTCCTAAGGCTCTAACCCTAGATTCCTCCTCCATCATCACCCTTCTTCGGAAAATGGACTACAGTATCTAACACCAAATTTAGACCGTTGAGTTTAATCTCTCCAAAACCCTATCCTCATTGACTAAGAGGATAGAGACCATAAAGAATGACATGCATATTCTTAAGATTCGTGTTGACTCTTTTTATGAACACAACGAGAGAAATCATAAAGAAACGAAGATGGAAATGCTCGAGGTCAAGGACACCCTTCGCATAATCCTCAATACAAGGAATAGGCCACCTCCTCCCCGACAACCCTAGGTCAGTTCTTTTTCAAGATGACTGAGGGGGAGAAGAAAAGAAAGGAAAAGAAAATAGAATTTAGAAAGTATAGGATTTTTTTTTTTTTGAATTTTTGAAATCATTTTGCATTTCCTTTCTTTTATTTTCTTTTGTTTTTAAGAAATAATTGTATCCATGCTTCATATTGTAAACGATCAATTCAATTAATAGAAAATATCTTTTATTATATCTCTTCTTGTATGCTATGTGCAAATTTATATGCTTACTCATAATATTTAAATACACAAACAAAGGATGAAAATATGATATAACTCTCCAATCCTAATATGCAATTATTACATGTTGATCGGGGGAGAAATAGAAAATTATGCCAAACCGTTTAAATCTATTCATGTAAGGCATGGATTCTAGTTTACAAGTTGATAGGGGGAGCATATATGAAAAATCATAATTCTTTATCAATTATGTCCTTATTTGATTATTTGCATTTTAACGAGGCATAATGTTTCATCATCATCAAAAAGGGAGAGATTGTTAGCCCTAAGAGTTTTCAACCAAGGGCATCTCAGTAATTTTAATGATAACAATGCATTGTCCATGTGGACTAATATTTCATTCAAGTGACAATGCAAATAGGTCATTTAGGTCAAAGAAGATTGTTGACCAAGACATGAAAAAGTTCATCAAGCTAAAAGACTCCACTCAAGTACATGATTTAAGGCTGAAATCAAATCAAGTGGAATGCTCTCATGATGATTCAAACAAAGGAACACACTCAAGCCCAAGGAATCAAGACAAGTCAAAAAAAGACTTTTTATTTTTCTTATTTTGGATTTTGAGTGATTTAAGATTAGATTGATCACTGGTCGTAAGCTCTTACTATTTAAAATGATCAACTAAGAACTAACCCTAAAATGATTTTTCAAAATAATACATTGTCACACTTTTAGTTTTGATAAAAGTACACTATGAAAAATAAGCAAAAATGCCATATTCTTTTGAGAGTTCTAAATAGAGGTTCACTAAAGCATTGTTTACAATCTCTTTGCAAGCTTACACTTCAACATCTGTATTCTTGACTTTAGATCTGACTATTGAAAACCTAGATCTAAAAGTGCTACTCATTTTAAATACTCTGAGCTTACACTAGATCTATCTATAAAGAGTAAGCATATATTACATCAATCTACTTTTGAAGAGAGTGCTTGTTGGTAAACAGACTTCGTATCTTCTCACTGTGGTGAGATTTACGGGTAGGTGCTATCATTGTGAGGCAAAATGGGATATTTTGTTAGAAAAAAGTAAGAAACTTTTGTTATAAATGTTTAACCTCTATTTAAAGGAGATCAAGATAGTGATAAAACTCAAGTGGTGATGCTTAAGTCGAAGACATAGGAAGTTCTTTGAACCTCATTCAAATCGTTGTGTTTTCTCTTTCTTTCTTTCTACTCTTTTATATAATTGTTCATTATCAGCATACATTTTTAAAGTTTATAAAAGTTATCAATATTTTCTAAATGCCCTATCACCCCACCTCTAGGATAAATATTTGGGCAACAATTAGTCATTCACATTTGTATTTGAGAACCCCTTGTGGATTTATGCAATTCCGACTTGATGGTCTACCTTGTTGAAACTTGAATCCTTCTGATTATCACTTGTTCATTTATCCTTTCTTAATTTGTGGTAAAGTGAATGATTTACTTGTTGAGCTTAAGTTAGCTTACCACAAACTTATAAAAAAATTTCTAGGTGATACAAAATGGTAACAAAAGTAGTGAAGGTTATAAAGGGACCTAGTGACGTGTACATGGACACCAATATTAGTGTACAACTCTAAGACCATTGTATGATTTTAGTTTTGTAAGAATTGTACTCTTGTTAGACAATGTGATAGTGTTACTAGAAGATGTTGTCAGACTTATGTTATGATTACTGATGTGATGTTAAAATCTGTACTTAAAGAATATCTTATTAATAGATGTTGCAATTGTGTTGGCTATTAGATGAGTTGCATATCTGTAACATCAGGCAATTGTTTAAGAAGAAAGAATTTTACTAGTAAAATGCAATTCATTTAATTTTGTACGGTTTGTCTGAGAGACAATGTTGGTCTTAGTCTGGGAATCTGTAGAGGGTGGGTACCGGGTCATGACAAATAGTCCCAAGATTGTTGGTACTAGTCTAAGGCAGTGACTAGATGACATGGTTGCCAAGCACTCACTTGAGAAGTCATGTCCTCGAGCCCATAATTATGGCATGCTTCCTTGAGATGCAACATGTTGTAACCACACAGTTTGTGGTGATCCTCCCTAAAGTGGTGTTCACGAGCCACACCTTATGTCCTGCGATCATGATTTTGCTCCCATACCCGATTCATGGCCCGCAGTGTAGTTTGGTACGAACTATAATACACCAGGTTGTAAAACCTTGAGAACAAGGGTTTTAGTAGAATGGAGGATGGAAAGAGGGGTTCGATATTGAGTGATCGAGAATATTTTCCTTAGGTACCTAAGTTAATGAGAAAAAGACAAACATTACGGCAAGTCTCGTCTTCATTGACTACCATCACTTTGACTCTTATTGTTTTGACCTTTTGTTCACCTTTTTCCATTGACCTTGTCTCTTTTGTTACATAATCATCTGTCGAATCCATTCTAGGAAGAAGGCTCCTAGAAACCCCACTACTATTTACAATCCCATTGTTCCATTTGGACTTTGATACTTCCTTCTTCTATGGTAAAATGAGCTCACACTTCCGGTGTATGATTTTTCTCTACCTTAGGAGGATGGCTAAATGTGACTTCAATTACTGTAAGGTTAGTAGAAGGTTGGTTTGAAGACTCTTCAAATTTAGAATAGTCAAGATTTTCTAGGTTAATATTTATACGGACCTTTAAAATAATAAAAAAATATTAACAATTAGAATTGAATTAATAATAACAATAACAATTTGTAATTAATAACAACAAATTAATAACTAGTACTACTACTACTACTAATAACTATTAACTGATAACAATTATATTAAAATTTAAACAACAATAATAATAATAAATTGCATCAATATTAAAATCTTGAATGTAATTAGGATTCCTTCAAATTGCAAACTTGCAATTATATTAGAATTGATCATATTTCAATTTCTAACACACTAATAATATTTATAAAGAAAACTTATAGAAATATAAAGAGACATAATATTAATGAGAGAATTTATAAAAGTAAGTCTAGAGTAGAAAGAATGTGAGTGAATTGGTGACAAAAATGAAATGAAGTGTAGGATATTTAAAGTAAAAATTAATAAGTGAAATTCTAATTATACCCTTAAAACTAGTTGTTATACATTTCTTGGAATAGGTAAAATGGTCAATTTTATTAAATTTCTAATTTTTCTGTTAAAATTAATTATTAATATATGTTGCAAGGATAAAAGTAATCATTTTAATCAACTTTCTATTAATGCCACTGAAAATAGCTATTAATATGGTTGGATGGAAAAAAATGGTAAGAAAAAAAGAACTTTAAACTCAAAAAGGGAGGAAATCTCACTGTTATGGATGCCCTCCCGTGTCGTGACAATGGACCATCCTATCGTTCCGTGCTTGTGCCCTCGACCGTGTTGGCAGTCGTGCCTAGCCACCAAGGCCGAACCGGCACAACCCAACAGTCCGATGGGTCATGCTGTGCCGTGTCCACGCTGCCCATGTTACAACTCTAATCTACAGATTACATGTGGCTGACAAACTGAAGAGAGTACCACTATTAGAGGGTCCTGATAAAAAGATAATAAAGACAACCACAAACAGTTGGCAGTCCACTAGTTGTAAATCTTCCGATTTACGCATTATGACATTCAAAAGTACAAACCACTAAAAAGAAATACCTGAAGGTATAACAAGAACACCTTCAGGCAGGAGGTAGCTTTTAACGATAGAAAAGAAGAGAGCTGTTTCAACCTCTTATATCTCTCTTCTTTTTTTCTTCTTCGGTTGGGATGGATAGGGGCGCTTTAGCTTAAACTTACGCGCTGAGATAACCCAATCTCTTGTACTTTTGTACAAGTTTTACCGGGACGGAGTAAAATCTTTGTAACGAGGAAACAAAAATCGTGACCAGTGGGCGTCCATAATGATCCATCAACATCCATACAGCAAACAAGACTAAAGATACAGCCCAACTAGGCCCCACAATGCCATTATTGCTGCACACACATAATGCAGTGCTGCAACCGCCCCCAGTCTCAGTCTCAGTCCTCTGAGTGTGAGCCTGAATCAATTAGGCCACACCCCCCTGAACCCAGTGGTCCCAATGCCTAAATGCCAAAACTTCAACAATAATTTGGTACAGTACAGCAGAGATATTCATGAATTAGGGGTACTACACTTAACACTTTACATCTACTAGTAAAGTCATGTTCATCTTTGCATTTTCCTAGCTACAATAGTTGTACCACATCTTTATACAAATTTCCAATTTTCAATTTTCATCCACAACACCGTTTTGAAATGCTTTTCCACATTTAGATTCTTCCAAACTCTCTAGCTTCACTCACTGTTTTGAGATATTACCTCCCCAAATTTTAGGAAGAGCTGGGCATCTGAGGTGCTCATCGATGAGCAGTTCACCAAGTGTGGAGTCTTTAGATTTGCATATTCATCCACGTAGCAAGGCACCTTAGCAGATGGGAGCAGTGCAGGCGGGGTCGGTGTTGCTTGTTTAGGTGCCACTGATGGCACAAGGCCAAGGCTCCCAACGACGCGCGCCACTTCATGCATGGTCGGCCGATCTGATGGCTGTCTCTTGGTGCATAGAAGTGCAAGCTGAAATACTTTCTTCACTGCACTCAGATCCTTGCATGTGGTAGAGATATCCTGATCAACTGTTTCCATGACTGCATTGTTGGCTGTCTTGGATAAGATCTAATACAAACATGTGGAAAATGTTGGATGAGATTAACCATTTTATTCCATTTAACATCCATTGTAAAACCATAAAATTTTGCAAACAATCAGCACAAAGAAAATCCACAAGGAAATAAATAACAATCCCAGCATTAGCAGATAGATTAAGCAAATTCTGTAAACCCGCAAATACAAGTATATAGGAAATGATTTTCCCCCGGTACAATACGCTATTATTATACAAAATTATATTTTTGAATGTCAGACTGAATAAACTGCAGACGTGCAAACTAGCGAACCAAATTCATTCAAACTCCATAGAAAAATATTTTTAAAGAAGAAAAGAGCATTTAGTTTAGATTTTCATCAGGATCAAAATCAGGACTGTAAATTACTTTTAGAACAGAATTAAAATCTATAACTTCAACGACTCGGAGGAAGATCACGGTGTGGATTGGAAATTTATAATCATTCAATAACCTGCATATCTTTGTATTCTATAAAACATGCATAGATAAATGGAGATTTGAGATCACCCCAAACATGTAAAGTATTCCTCCTCACCATTGTATTGAAATTTGACTGTTTTTAATCAATATTCACAGTACTGGATAGAAGGTTACACAACATCAAAGTATAAACTAGTGTTCTTTTCTACTGCTACCACAAACATGTGATATTTTAGATACACAGGTGGCATATAAAGATGCAGATAGAATACTGACCAGATGATGGAGGTTGGATTCGTTGTCCACTGCTTTCCTTCCAGTCAGCAACTCAAGTAAGACAATCCCATAACTGTAGACATCAGACTTCTCAGTGAGACGAGAAGTACGGGCATACTCAGGATCTATATAACCAATGGTGCCCATTATGTAAGTAGAAGTGTGGGACTTAGAGGTGCATAAACTCTTGGCAATTCCAAAGTCAGTGAGATGGGCCTCAAAATCGTTGTCCAATAGAATGTTCGATGACTTCACATCCCTATGGATTATGCGGGGACTACAATCATGGTGAAGATATGCAAGCCCTTGGGCTGCTCCTAGTGCTATCTTCAGTCGAGTGTCCCAGTCAAGCTTTTTCTTCTTTGTAGGGCCTAGAAAGGCACAATTGTATATGCATGCATTAGAGGTGAGAAACTAGAACATACGTTGTAAAACATGTAATGATATCCATCTGTTATAGATCATACAGCGTCAAACTTGTGTCCCTCTAAAAGGGAGGTTAATATATGATAATTACATATAGTTTTATGAGATCAAATCTTCCCATTCCAGCTGATGACTGGGGAGACTAAATCAAGGGGGACGATATGTAGGAGAAGGGGAACTCTAGCTACTTCACAAAAATATGTATACATTTCCATCAATGTACCTAAACACTTTATTACAGGGTTTAGCCAATGGACCACTATTTCCATTCTTACAATCCCACAAGGTTACTCATATAGACTTTAAACTCTGACATGATATTAATTCTTCAGCTTACACGTCACTAAAATGCTCCTATTACATGGTGTCTTGAGGATGAGGTTTATCACAATTCAGCATAATGCTATTACATGGTAAACAACAAACAAGTTTCAACAACATAAAACATATAAGGACACTTACCATGAAGGAGATCCCAGAGGCTTCCATTTTCCATGTAATCATAGAAAAGAAGGTTCCCAGATGGTGACAGGGAATATCCTTGAAGGCTGACAAGATTCCGATGCTTGATGCTCCCAACTGTCTCAAGCTCAGTCTCGAATTCCTTTAGGCACTGTGGGTAGTGAGAATACAGTCTCTTAATTGCCACTGGCTTGCAATTTTTAAGAACGCATTTGTACACAGTACTTGATGCACCATAACCAATTATATACTTCTCACTCAAGTTCTCAGTCATCCTCATAATGTCTTCATACACATGAAGTGCCATGTTCATGTGAAGAATCACAAGCTTAGGCGAAGAGTAATTGACTGTTCATCAAAAAAACATAGAGAAGTCATTAAATGAAGAAAATTTTCAATTAGCAAATTGATTAAATTTCTTTATTTATCTACAAATAGAAATATACAACCATGTCCTTTGCCAAAAGCTAACTCTAAGGATTGTTGTAAATCAACCCACCATCCAACTTATCTTGTGGGTTTCCATTTTCTTCTGACTACTTGAAGGAGTCAAAACACTAGCATGGCTCATATCATCCAATCAAACCAATTTAAAACTATAAAGTTTCTATAATGGAATAGATTGAATGGCTTATTCAGTTATTTAGATAATCCTTGATCATAGTTAAACCATTTTTAATGATAGGTCAATTAAGTGGTATTCTTCAATCTTCATGTAGTGTTACTTTTTTCCATGAAAATAAAAGTTTGTATAATGAAGACAAGGCACCTGGTTTGTCAAGCGATCCTTCAAAAAAGGGTGTGGGATTGTGTGGCCGGCAGGCTGCCACTAATATCATGAGAAGAATCACCAGGGCACCCAGAGCAATCCCCAATATAGCTGCTTTAGAAATTGTGACTGCACACACAAGAATCTCATTTCTCAGACCACTGAGCAACAAAAATGCCTTACTCATGAAAAAGCTAATGCCTGTTGTTTTTCAAACATGTCCCAGAAGATATCAAGATACAATGGAAACAAAAAAAAGCCATCTCACCTATTTCTCAAATCTTCAATTCCACACTGGCTATCACAGTATGATAAAGATAATTTTTCTTTTGCCTCAATCAGGGATTTAACCTTGACTATCATAATTGGCAAGGTAAAGAGTTTATCTTCACGTCTCTTATTCTCTATAGATTTAAAATCCTTGAGTTCTTTCCTGATAGATTTTTTTTTATTATGAAGCAGTTTAAACGGTCCATCTCATGCCAAATTATACCCCCCCCCTCTTCTTATTTGGCGGGGTGCCCCACCGGGGCAAGGAAAAAAATTCTTAAAGAGAGACCCTTGTTTCAGAAAACTCAATTATCATGGCTTATTGTACATCTATAGCAAACAGTAAAGTAAAATGCATGCCAGGGAGATTCTTGGTTAGTCTAAACATATACAGCTAAAATATTATGGGCCAAAGATTATATAATTGTTATTCTAACATAGATGGGTTTTCAAGATATTGCTTAAAATTTTCATATGACTAATAATATAGCAAATCATGTCCAGCCCTCATTTTTATACACAAGCTTTATCACTTCCCTACTTCATTGAAATATTTGCTAAAAAATACAAGGATTTGTGGCTGCTTGTTCCTTTAACCAAGAAGAGCAAAAAAGATACTTGAGGGCATTCTTACCTCGTTCTGTTGGATGAGAAACATGACACGGAGAACTGACCCAATAGCCGCAAAGAGCAGGATTTCCTATGAAACTGAACCAAAAAAGTTATATTAGTTGAAAGTAAGCCTGGAAAAGAAGACTAAGGCAATTAATAATGGGTTAAATGTAAATAGGATGCAGCTTAATTTCGATATTCAGGTAAAAGATCTGTAAGTGGTAATAAATTCATCAAATTAACTAACCTATCAGGCGAGAACCTCGAGAAGTTATTGTTTGTTGGAATATCCCCAACTAGGTTATTATAAGATACATTTCTGCAAAGTTTCGGTAAAATTGGTCGTGTTAAACAAAAACAGTGGTTTTACCATAAAAAAAATCACTACATTAACTGGATTGTGAACTTACAGGACTGTAAGACTGAGGCAGTTGATTAGCGACATCAAATCTCCAGATAAATTGTTGTTTTCTACTCTCCTGTCATTATTTTGCACCCAAAGATTATAATAGATATAATGGGTAACTAATGGTGGGTTTAATGAACTAATCAAAAATCTCTAATACAATTAAATGGCAAATAACATATATGCAGTATGCTGGGAATCAAATCCAACATAGAATATTCTGCATCGACAACCCATCCTCACAACAT
The DNA here is from genome assembly GCA_008638375.1 of Nyssa sinensis. Taxonomy (NCBI): domain Eukaryota; kingdom Viridiplantae; phylum Streptophyta; class Magnoliopsida; order Cornales; family Nyssaceae; genus Nyssa; species Nyssa sinensis. Next base: position 1,725,708 of record CM018032.1, on the reverse strand, counting down.
CACTGAATATTACTTTCAAATTAAAATCTTAGAAAGATCAAATGATTGTGACAAACATAAAAGGCTACTCAATGATTACAACTGCTTAAGTCTACGGCTGAACTTAGAAAATTTTGGACATGGGACTCATTTGTAAGATCTGATGCTGTAGATTTCCAACCATCCTCTATCTACACCACGAACACCACCCCATTATACTGGGTAAAACTGAAGATCATATTTCACAACTGCTTAAGTATATCTGTTGGTTTTGTCCCCAAGAATAACAATGGTCTCAATTTATTGAGATCACATATAGAAACTAATATCATAAAGATGAAACAGAGAAATAGAACTTACAGCAAGAAGACATTCTGAAGCTGACCTAGCTCTTCAGGAATTGGACCATAGAGGTGATTACTTGCAAGATCTCTACAGTGCAAAAGTATGATTCCCAAAGTTGAAGATCAAACAAAAAAAGCATAATAATGCTTATAATAACAGTTCAAGAATTCTTACATCTCCATAACACTTCTTAAATTACCAAATTCAGCTGGTATAAAACCAGTCAAATTGTTCTTGCTTAAATTCCTATCACATAAAATGGAGGGAGTCAGCAATAACAAAAGGTTATACAACAGGAATCACCAAATTATAATACTCACAGTTTCAGAAGATGTTCCAAGTCACCAAGGGAAGAAGGAATGGAACCACTAATCCTGTTATTTGAGATGTCCCTGAGCAAAATAAAATAAAATAAAATTTCAAATCTGTATTATATATCAAAGGATGTTAAATAACAAGAATTAACTGTGAACAATATAGCATTTAGTACTTACAGAGTATCCAAATTCCCAATTCGGGAGAGCTCAATTGGAATGGGACCCCTAAGATTATTGGAGGAGAGATTCCTATAGATGGTAAAGCATAACATGATTAAATCTATCAGAAGCACTAATCATTTGATGCATGTATAATTGTGTGACTTTAAGAACTGAAATTGCAAAAATTCTTGATGTGCATATTTGTGTGGTTGTGCAAGTGGATAACCGTTTCCAGCAACAGCCAATATCCATACATACTTGTTATCAGTGCTACTATTTCTGCTAGAGGTTTGATACAGAAGTTATGAAATTCAAATAGATTCAGATGATATGTCCCAGATGTCAATTTAGCTTCACAAATCTTTATAAATAAGGGTTGTCTTGTCTAAGTACTACCTGACATTTGTTTGCAATTAATGAGACATTGTGATGAATAATAATCATCATATACTTTCGTTCTTTTTTTTTCATTTCATTTCTTTTTTTTCAACAAGTAAAAGGCATCATACACTTTTGAACCACTTAGCCATTTTTCTAATACTAACAATCTATAGGTCCAAAGCTAAATTTCCTTGCTCACCATTACTTTGTACCCGTTTCAACATAGTACTTCTAGGAGATACTAAAATCTTTTCCCAAGACTCAATCTTCTATTTCTGTCCTCAATTCAAACATTTAGATTAAGTAAAAAAGAATTGTCGATTCGTTTCTGCCAAAATCCAGCTGATAAGTGCGACTCTGTAAATCTAACATATCATCCATGATTCTTGTGACCTGATCACTTGTACCTTTAGGTAATTGTTGGACATGTTTACTGTTCATTTTTTATTCTCTAATTATATATTTTCTAAATTAGTATAAAATAATTTTTTATCAATAAAAAAAACATCTTCAATGAATATACAAGTAATTTACAAATCATGCCTATTGTAGTAAACCTTGCCAGGCTGTTCAATTACTCAGGTATGAATTTTGTAATACAAAAATAGTTAAGACAAGGCTTTGTTGAGTCAAGTCAAAGTATTTTTTTAGTGGAACATGGATGAGTTGACAATGAAGAAAAATAACAATGGCAGATGGCATGGGGAAATGGGAATTGAAGATTTTCCAGTCAGGCAATACAAGTCCAGAGGGAATTTGCAGGATGGTTGGGGCTATTTAACTAAACAGTTTAAATAAAAAATCTTTTGAAGTGAAACATTATCCATCACAAAGTAAAACTAAAAAGGGGAGGGGAGGGGAGATAAAGAGTGAAACTCACAGATACGTCATACTTTCCAGGCTTTCAAATGCAGGCGGTATAGTCCCATTCAATTTGTTCCCATGTACATTGCTGCCATCAAATCAATGGGTTCAATAACCATCCCCGATTAGTTTAAGGTTCAAATATCATAGCAAAAGGATTGAGGTAAAGTGCATACAGGCTGTTAAGATTTGTACACGAGCTGAGATTATCAGGTATAGGCCCATCAAGGTTGTTGTTAGCAACATTTCTGCAAGCATGCAATGTCAGTGACTTGCTTTACGAAAAGCAGAAACTACTCCAAATAAAACAATTTAAAAGATACAGAATATACAGGTCAAACAAGTCAGTGAGCTTCCCAAGTTCTGGTGGAATGTGCCCAGTGAGCCGATTATCGTTCAATTCCCTGCAAAGGCAGTAATAAACCCTTAAGACGGAAATATTTTCTCAAATTCATTATGAGCAATTGTAATCAACCCATTAATTGGTGTATATGTGGAAGGGTGGGCAAAGAAACCAGGAATGAGTGGTTCAACCCCACAAGATCTCATGTCCTAAGATCTGCCACATATAAATATATAATGCTATTCCAATGGCAACAAATGCATATGTATAAAAGAAAAGAAAAACTTTAAAAAATTGTCTAGCACAAGGGCCAATGCATTCCCTAACACGACTAGTGAAGAAACACAAGTGTATCAGAACAATGCTTGAAAATAGTTAAGAAGTGTTCATACAGATAGTGGAGCTTTGTCATATTTCCAAGCTCTGGGGGAATGGATCCAGTCAGCTTGTTTCCATGCAGATACCTACAACATTGTCATTTAATCCAAATATTGACAACAACATTCATGTAGATGCAAGTATTTTCAAGTGTTCAAGTAATTCTGATAGTCTCCCGATGAATTTTATAATATTAAAATATAAATTAAAGAATGGAAGTAAGTAATGGCAATTCAGCGCTTTGCATAGGAGAGTAATGCTGTCTTTTCTATTCTTGTAAGCAGCAGCAAAAGACTCACAGCAATTGCCAACATAATCTGTAATTTCTATTAGAACCTTAGGCCAGAAAAAAAATGGAAAGAAATGCTGAACATGTCTTACAATTTCTCGGTGTAAGTCAAATTTCCAAGAATAGGAGGAATGGCTCCACTCAAGATGTTGCAGCTTAAATCTCTGGATAAAAAACAAGTATAACACATATTCAATTGACAAAAAGCAGTGTTGATCTTTGACAACTCCATAAAGCCCCAGTGAAAATAAATTGTCTTGTGAAAATTCCAAGTTGAGTTAACAATAATTTAGAAGCACTTACAATACAGCAAGTGCTTGCATCAAGCCAATGACTGATGGAATTTGCCCCAAAAACCGATTACCTTGCAAAGATCTAGTGTGCATTAACAAATTCAGAGATTCCTTTTTTTTTTTTTTTTAACATAAATAGGCAGTAAGCACTTAAATGCTACAATTAAATACAAGTTGCATGCACATACAATGTAGCCACTTGCAGGAATCCAATGTTAAATGGAATTTCTCCAGTCAGCTGGTTGTAAGACAAGTCCCTACCAATCAAAAAGGAATAAACATTTTTAAATCAACCATACTAGGAATCATGCAGAATTTGATCTCATGGCATTACGGATGGGATACATACAAGACCTGGAAGGCAGTGCAGTTGCCTATGTTCTGTGGAATGCTACCAGTCAAACTATTGTTTCTAACATCACTGTGCATCGTAGGGAAAAGATAAAACTAAAATATATCAGCAAAAAATGGAATAAACAAGAAAATATGGAACAAGAATTGGATAATTAGGATTAAATGATCAAAAATAACTTACAAATACCACAACCCTGTCAACTGACACATATCAGGAGAGAGTGTACCGACCAAATTGTTCCCTCGCAATCCTCTTAAATTGAAAATAATAACATACACTTGAGCTCAAATTTCAAAAGAATTTGTATTTATAGAGCAAAAAGAAAGCTCAAAATTATCAAGTAATTAGTGTTTCTCACAAATATTGCAAAACTTCATTCCAGTATAAAAGCCTTGGTATTTCCCCATTCAGTTTATTCTGTGCGAGGTCTCTGGAACAAGTATTGTAAAACATATGCATCTCAGCCATTATTCTAAAATTAGACAAATGAGAGGAAAACTAGAATAGAGTTTCAGCACTTACAGAACTTTTAAATTCGGAATTTGAGACAGGGTTGAAGGAATTGGACCAATCAACTGATTATTTTTCAAAATTCTGAAAAGCCATACAAATTAAATCACTACACAATACAGAAGTGGGAAGCTGAGGGATTAAATCATAAAAGACGTGTGCTTGTCTGTGAACTTACAGGTACTCTAGTTGTTTCAACTTTGAAATTGAAAACGGTATGTCTCCATATAACTCATTGAAAGACAAATCCCTAAGGACAACACATTTCAATTCAGATTTAACAAAGATGCCAATAAATTAACATGTAGATAGAAAAATAGATCTAGTAACATCTTTAACATCAAATGGTAATTCGAAAAGCCCTATTAGCTTTCCTATTCTGCAGACTTGGAGCATAATTATTTCTTTCACATAATAAAACTTACAAGCTTTTCAAAGACAAGCAGTCACCAATTTCATCCGGGATCTGCCCAGAGAGTCGATTTCCCCTCAAATCACTGTTTAAAGGATATTCAATAATAATCATTTTCAAGTGAGAATGAAACTCCACATTAAAGGTTGAAAGTGTAGAAACTTTACATAGAGAGTAGGTCTTTAAGCTCTCCTATTGCAGGTGAGATTTCCCCATCAAGATTCAAACCTGATAGATTACTAGTGTTTTGGAGCAACCAATCAAAAGTCAAAGTTTTGACCACCAGGAAGAAAACACACACAATCACTAGGTGTACATTTTGAACCACTATTAATCAAAGGAAGCTTTAGATTTGGAGACACAGAAACTGTTGAAGGGAAAGACTTACAGTGCAATGACATTGAAGGTTACATTGTCACACGTTACCCCTCTCCACACACAACAGTCCGAAGATGGTGAATCCGTCCAGTCATATAGCACGTTGTCCACATCCCTAAACGACTTCTTGATCTCCAATAACGTTGCCCCTTTATTAAAACCACACAAATAAGCAGTGTTTCGTCTAAATATATATTATATATTATAATTAAGTATATATATATAGATATAGACATATATGTGTGGGTATACATACACACACACACACACAGAAGGGGGGAGGGGGAGGGGGAGGGGGAGGGTTCAATATAGCATAACAACATTTGCAAGCAGAAGCAGCATCACAAACGCTTGAGATCAAATAGTTCGAGAAAAATTGCATGCTTGTGATCAACATTTGAACGTATTAAACTTTGGAAGCATTAAAAAAAAAATAGAACGGATTAAAGAAGAATAAACTCAAAGAGAGAGAAAATCAAAATCAAAAATCAAAAGAAACACTTACCGTCATCTGAAATCACATAACCGAAGCTTAAACAGACGAAAAAAAGAAAAACCAGCACTTGCAGATAATGACTTCTCGGATCGAACTCAACAGAAAATGCCATTAATGGCTTGGCAAGAAAAATCCCTCCTAGAGCTAATATTCGATTCCCACCACCATTGAAACCAACGACGACATTCTTCTTCTTCTCAGTCAAGAGAACAATAAGAGAAGAAGCTTTGGTTCTGTAATTGCTTTCAGGACGCTATGACCGTACCAGTATAGATCAGTAGAAGATGGAAGCCGGTTCCAGGAGTCACCGACATTGAAACGACGCAGTCGAAGGATAAAATGTTCAGAGGAGAGAGAACAATTATTTTGTGATATTTTTGGGGGGTGACGATGTCACGAAGAGCTTGCTTGTTCAATCACATCGTTCTGGCAGAGAGCTCGCTAAATACAGAGGGCATTGAGTATCCTCCGTCAAATGTAGAGAGAGAGAGAGTTACTCCATATAGGAGCACTGTAAGAACTAGAGAGAGAGAGAATTATTTCATAGATAAAGTTAAAAACCTCCTGCCAAGCTCTGCTACAAAACCTGCAAGAATACAGAGCTCTTTCTCTCTCACTCTACTTTTTCACTCTACACAACACTTTCTTTTCAATTAGTCCTTACATCTTCTCTCTCTCTTTATTTAGCTTTGATTACTTTCTCTCTCTTCTTTCAGTTCTTCTTCACTCTATCATAGGTCACTGTCTCTCTTTCATCTGTATAGGAGACAGCTGAGCAGGTAATCCTTTCGGGTTGACAACGACGACCCATCTCTCTCTCTCTCTATATCTATATATCTTAAGATATATATATATGGATCCGTCCGGCGTAGGGTTTAATTACTGGTCACGGTGCCGCTGCCTCTCATCATTTCCTATTCATTAATTTCTATACCCTGTTTAGGCGGTTACGAGTTAGCCACAAGTTTTTAACCGTACTTCACATCGGGTAATCGCCTACTTAATTTGTCCATGTTTTTTTTCTGAAAATGATTTTTCCCTTTTTTACTCTTTTTCCTTTTACCGTCCAAAGTCAGCTTGTTTTTATCCTTACAGCATTTTCGGTTAATTTGTGTCAGTTTTTTTCATACCAATGTCATATTTAATATTGTTAAAATGATAAAATGTTATATTTTTGTATAATTATTTCATTAATGTATTTAAAAAGAATATATTTGACACTTTCACTATTAAAACTTATACAATATTTTTCAATATCTTTGAAATTTTACACTACTTTCAAAACTTACCCGCATTTATTTCATTTTTTTTTCTTTTATTTATTTGATGTTTTGTATTATATCCCTTAAAGTTCACGTGATAATTTTTTTTTTTTTAATTCTTAAGCATGAATTCACATTTGTAAAGTTCATATACGTTGTATTGTTCTCTTGATTATTTATGAAATTAAAAAATATATAAAATTTACTTAAGTATACCTGTTCCATGATGCACTGCCATTTCTTGCATAAAGCAATATTGACAACAATATATTCAATGCGTGATCAACAATATAATATGCCGATAATGTGTAATCACTATACAATCCGCATGTAACTTGTGCAATACATAGCCTAGTCTATATAATTAATGTATGAACCATCCAACAAGACCAACCAATGGCACAATCTATACAATTAATCCGTACATTAACCATCAATGCATCCAATGCAACGCACCCATGCTCTATGCATGTGCCTTTTTATGAATGTAATATGGCATGCTCAATGCTTTAATGAAAACCCTTTAACCATAATATCGAACTTCAATGAGTCCAGGTGCTTCTCAGGTTACTAACCCAAATGAGACAAACAATCTCCCACCCAAGTTTATGGCTCCTAGTCAAAGGAAAACACAATCCCCAACACAAATACTCGAGTATTATCAGGATCCGAACCTTCTCTAAAATAGCTAAGCTGAAACTAAATCTCAAACTATGTTATGCCAATGTATCCAATGTACCACACTATGTTTGTATGCATTGAAACCCACATGCACGATAAAGTATCCATTCACAACATCCCTTAGGATCAAACATAACATTTCAATGTCTAACTACACCATATCACTACTAGAATCCAAATACTATCATGTATACAGTAATGGTAAATTAGTGTATGATCTAATCCTAGTCGTCACCTGACTATAAAGAGACTAATTGTGTCCTTAATGTCATGCATTGGATATCCTATGAATCCTTGTCATAGTGTCTTTGGCTACCTTGGCTCTTATTACTTAGGTTTTATATCAGTTTCACAAGTTTCTTTAAGATTATTAATTCATTAACCTATGCATACGATAATCATTTGGCCAAATGGATGTTAAAAATGTGTTCCTGAACTTAAAAAATCCTAATGATGTCCTATCCCAATGATTTTATAACTTTTAAGTAGCTTTTAAGCTCCTAAGAAAAATTTTGTAATTTTTTCGAACTAGTTTCACATCTATCAAGACACCGTCTCACAAAATGATCCTTAGAAATGGATCCAAAAGGTCCAAGAACTCCAAGGCAGGTTCCCTTGTAGTTTATTTTCTTCTTTAGATATGTTCCATATCCAAAGACATTATCATAATTTTATACATTCATGTGGGACCAATATCGTGTCCCAATTTTTCAATTCTAACATTGTATTTGGATTAAGGATGTTCAAAAACCTTAAAAATGCCATTTATGTTTCTTAATTAGTTATTTAATTACTTGATTAAACTCTAGGAGCATTACTGTCATTTTACCAGTTTAGGTGGGACCATTTTAGGATCCCAGTTTACTTGATCTGACATCATATTTGAATTTAGAGCATTCAAAAATCTTGGACACGCTCTTTCCAAATTTTAACTAGTCATTTAATATTCAATTTAACTTTAGAGATGCTATAATCATTTTACTAATTTAGATGGGACCACCACCGGGTCCTAATTTGTTGAATCTGACATCATATTTGAATTTAGAGCATCTAAAAACCTTGAAAACACCCTTTTTAGACTTTAATTCTCATTTTAATTTCCTTATTTAACATTAGGGGTATTTTCATCATTTTGTTATACTTGGGTATTTTCATCATTTTGTTATATTTGTATGGGACTATCCCCAGGTTCTCAGATGCCCAAACGGATCCTGCAATTGAGTTCGAAGCAAACAAAACGTTCGTTATGCCATTTTCTACGCTTTAATGGGTTTTATTTTTAATTTTACTATCTAGGGAACAAATTTTTAATTTCACATAAATTGACCCACTTATTTATAATTCCTCAAGATTTATCAATCTATTTATAATTTCAAACTTTTTGATTTCTTAAACTTATAGCCAAATATGCATAACTCAATTTAGGTTGCTTTCTGCAATAGGGTTATCCCTGTTCTAATTTAGTCTGAACACTAGTTAGCCTATCACTGTAACCAAACAACCCAGTTCACCTATGAATAGTGTTGGGCCAAGCCCAAATCAATAGTGATCCAAGATCCAATCCTATGACCCAGATCTGATTAACAACCGGTTGATTGACCCCAGCTAACTAGTTAACCGTTGACTGCTGGTGTCGGTCACAAAAATTGTCATTTTCTTCAATTTTTGTTGTCGTTATTTTTGTCCTTTTTCATTCCAAAGTGCTTTAAATATCATAATATATCATTTAGGATGGATTTCATCGCTCAAAAGGCTTAATACATCGGGGTACCAACAAACTCCAATTCTACGGCGAGTCATTTGTAACTCTTGATTTCTTCCTGATTTTCCTTTCATTTTCTTTCCTTTTCTTTTCTAATCCTTCCCAAATTATTTTTATGTGAATTTTATGGAAAAATTGAGGCTTGAAATTGATTCGAACACTCTTTTTTTACTCAACCAAAAATCCAAAATTTTGACCTCCTACCACTGTTTCTCTTTTTCTTCATTGAGTTTTACCCATATTCCCTTCTACATCATATATATTACTACAGATATTCAAGCATGATCAAAAAATGGTTCAAAGACCAACAAACGATGGAACATAGAGAAACTAGATGGGTTCTCTCTATCACAATTGTGTATATATATATACACATTTATATATACCTCTACACACCTACACATAGCAAACCACATGCATATATAAATACATGCATCATATAGAGAGCCTAACGGTCTCTAGAAAACCCCTACCTTTTATCCATGCTAGAGATAGAAAATTAGGTGGAGAGAGAGTTTCTTCATGCCATCCATGGTCGTCTTCTAGCTAGTTCTTCCTTCCTTTTTTTTTCTCCCTCTTTTTTTCTTTGTTCCACACAATGTGTGGTCACATACATATACCTCATCTACATACACACTATTACACACACATCTCCCAGATTTACACACACCACCATTTGTTTTCCTCACTCTCTCTTTCTCTCTCACACACACACACACACCATATTGAGGTGGTTCTAGGTTGAAACTAATTAATTAATTGTTCCATAGAGTTGTGTAAATAGTCAAAAAGTTAATTTTCTTAATCAATGCAATTAATTAGGAAAAAAATCATTGAACTAAAGGGTAAATCGATTGTTTTATTAGATATATACTTTAATACCATATTCCAAGCAATATATGGCCAAGTGTTTAAAAACAAATATTAATCAATAATAAGACCAAACACAGTAAAAAGAGAGATAGAGAGAGCCATAACAATGAATCATATATAGAAAACACGTGTGGGGAAGAACACCCACACTTTCAAGAAAATCCACTATGAATCTAACTCAGTACAAAGATACACCAGACTTGGATTCAACTAACTTTACTACTACTTTTTATAGTCTTGTTGTTAGTCAATGTCCGTAGTTCTTCCATTATGATTTTCCATACAACCAATTACTCATTCTCTAGTAATATTCTCTACAACACCACTTCTACCACCAACCTGATCTCCACAGATTAACACTCTACGTATTGTGATAAAAAATGAATCTAAAACTTGATTCTTAGATGTAAAAGACTTATAATCACCTTTATGAAAAATGGACTACGTGAAATCTTAATTTGAATAAATAATTAGACTCAAGGATTCATGAATAGAAACTAAGTACTCAATAAAAAGACACAAGGTATAAAAGCCTAAGCGTCTATTGGATTTAGTTGTATAAAAGTGTTATTAGAGTTAAGCAACTATGTAAAATTATTGGTTGAGTTAAATTATTGAGTATTTGGACGAATGCATTTTATACGTTGTAGACACCTTATTTTGAGACCCTTGGTTGAGTAAAGTGGGTTTTGCCATTTTTGGTAAATTGCTACAATATATCCCATTTAGGAGTATTTTAGTAATTTCTCATTTCTTTCATAGAGAGAATTTTGGTCATTTTGCCTATAGAGGACATTTTTGATATTTTGGCAATTTTGTCTATAGATGGAATTTTGGTCATTTCGTCCATAAAAGGGCATTTTCGTCACTTTTCCCACAGAGGGCATTTTTTACATTTTTTGTCATTTCGTTCATAAAGGGCATTTTGGTCATTTCACCCTTAGAGGGCATTTCCTTCATTTTACCCATAGAGGGCATTTTTGACATTTTGGTCATTTTGTCTATAGATAGCATTTTCATCATTTTTCTCATAAATGACATTTTTGACATTTTGGTCATTTTGTCCATAGAGGGCATTTTGGTCATTTCGCCTATAGAGGACATTTTGGTTATTTCGTCCATAGAGGGCATTTTCGTCACTTTGCCCATAGAAGACAGTTTTGACATTTTGGTCATTTTGTCCATAAAGGGCATTTTGGTCCACTCCACGAGGCGCACTCCAAAAGTGCCTAAAGAGGAAGTTTTTTGACTTCTCGGTTTCTACGGGAGACATTTACAATAATCTCTATGAAAAGGGGCTCCTTCGGCCTCTAGAGCCTAAACCTGTCCCAAATCCTTGGCCTAAAAGATATGATCCCAACCAACACTGTGTTTATCACCAAGGCAGCCGACACAATATCAATCAGTGCCAAGCTTTGAGACATGTCATCCAAGATCTCATTGATAGGGGAACCATTAGGGCTCCACCGTTGAAACCTAATATGACTACTAACCCGTTGCCAGCTCATAACAACAGCCTTAACATCAACATGTTAAGCCTCGAAAGTGGTGATCCCACTGAGTCCATTACTAAGTCTAGTCATTCTACAGCAAATACCATAGTCATTCTAAACTGGAACATGATCACTTGGGACGAGCTCATTGGGAGTAATAGTTAAGCTAGCTTAACCGATGCATCCATATTACCCGAGAGGGCCGACCTTACAAACACAACACTGATGGACTTAGACATTATCTCCTCTATGGAAAATTAGAAGATGGTTCTCCATGAATCAAGTTTCGGGCTTTAAGGTCAATGAACAAAAAGCCCAAAGTATGTTTGCTCAAGTGTTCAATTGTGACCTAAAGTAATCGTCTATGCAATTTTGGGCTTTAAGGGTAATGAACCAAGAGCCCCAAGTTTTCTTGCTCAAGTGATTATTTGTGACCTAAAGCCATTGTTAAATCAGTGGGGCCTAGATTTCATCGAGCAATTGTCTTTATAATGATCAAGGAAGACACATACAGTCCAAATAAAGTATTTTGATCTTTTGTATGGTTGTTGACATATATAGAATCAGTTGTCACCACTTAAAGGTGGTTGTCCTGTATTGAGAAGGACATAGGTGAAGTATACTATGCTTAGATTTGAGTTTCAATGAAATTACCTTGAGGGATTTCTCGTTTTATCTTGAGAAATCTATAAGCAATCTTGTTAACACGGTCTTAACCTATTAACAAATTCATATAGGCATACTTTAGTTTTATTTATTGTTATTGGATGAGTATGGGAAAGAGATATATTTTTGTAAAGTTTCCTATTTGATTGCAGTTGAGATTTTGAAGTGCATTGGAATGTGTACTTGATTATTTTTGCAGCTCTTATACATGGTCAAATTAATAGAGCAACTTAATGATTTGCTTATATGGATTGTCAAAATATTATAACAGTTTAGTGCTTTACTCATATAGATAGTTAAATTATAAGAGCGAATTAGTACTTGATTATCAGACTATAGTTAATTGATTTCTCTGATATCTAAGTGATATTAAGAATACACGATTGGTCGTCATAATTGAGGTAGTAGTTTGGTCTTGGAGATCCTAGTAGTGCCTTGACATAACACTATATAGGCAGGATGATATGTGTCACGACCCGAAACCCACCCTATGCGGATCTCGTGTCGCGGGGCCGACCCGAAAGTCGTCCTTACTTTTTCCATTCCTGTATCATAGTACTAATATGCAAAGTACTAAAATCTTAAAACAATAACAGCGGAAGTCTTAGCAATGACAGTGATTAGCGAAAGTCTTTTCAGTAACAGTAAATCAGCGGAAGTCTTTCAGTACACAATGTCAGCGGAAGTCTATTCAATACATGATATAGTTCTACAATAACAAAAATAAGAACCAGACGTAACCAGCACCCGTGGGTGGTGAATACATGGGAGAACTAAAACATAGACTGGTACAGTTCCTCAAAATGTCCTCCTATGCTCGTAGACTCCTACTGGGGTCTTGCTGCGTCATCACCTGAAATGGGGGTAAGTGATCTGTCGTGGAAATCAATAAAATTACCAAACTAAACTACTAGTATAGTAGAGAAGTAAGGGTCGAACCCACAGAGACTGTTGATTGTTTAAAAACCTAAGTTGAGATTAATTTTAATTCAAATTAACAAAGATTGATTGTTGTTGATTTTTTCCTAAAATTAAATGAGAACTGTACTTAAAGCAAATATTTAACTGAATTAATGAGGAATCAAATTAAAAGAGAATTTTTAGGGTGTTGAATCCACCACTAATCTTGTAACTAGCTTCAATTGTATTAATTCTTGGATCCTTCAATTTGGATGTAAAAGATGTATTTTGGCTACAAGCCTCAATACAATCGTCAAGAAAATCACGCACCAAAACCCTAAGCACGAATCATCTTTGGTCAACACAAATTGTCTACGCTAATTCTAAGGTCATAGTCATAATTTGTTTTCCCTGAGTTATGACTCATCCTACGGTTTTGATGTATGTACACATATTACTATTGTATAACCACATAAACAAAATCACAGAAATTGATTATGTGAAACTGAATAATACGATCAATGCTTTAATAAAATCCCAACGTTATACAATCAACATCCAAGACTAATTAACCCAAAAATAAAATACAAAGAAACAATATTACTTGACTAGGGTTTCATCTAAATCCTAGGAATAGGAGAACTTAGCCCATGATAGTGGAAGAGGAGACCACCATAGCCATGGAGTTCTTCATCTTCTTCTTTAGAGTCATCTCATTCCTTCTTCTCTTCCTCTAGATCTCTAAGACGGCCTCCTCCTTTTCCAAAACCCTAGTTCACAATAATATCCCCCTCTTTCCAAAAATGCCCCCCACAAAATAAGAATTCAAGAAAAATAATAAAATCTCGCAATTAGACATTAGGGGCCCAAAAAGGGAGTCTAAAGTGCTCCAAAATAGAGCCTATAATGTTAAAATAGGCCCTGGTCCACCAACAAATGGACCGAGCCTCTCTTCTAATCCAAAATCACTTGTTTTTCACTTCTTTTAGCACTTCAAAGCCCAATATTTTTCTTTTGCTCCAAATCCACCATTAAATCATCAACTTTGACGAGCTTTCTCTACAAAAAGATAAAATAAGAATTAACTAGCAAATGCATATAGATTGGAGAAATTAAAATAATAAAAGTGCAAGAATATCTAGGGTTAACAAAATAAATATGCACTTTTTAACCAGTTATTACACCCCCCAACTTACATTTTGCTAGTCCTCGAGCAAAGCCAAGGAAACAAGAAACACAATACAACTAACTAAATCCTCTTTCGTGGGATACACGATTGCATTTACCATATGCAATAAGGCTTTAAACCCCTAGGTTACCCTAGTGGACGAGTTATAGTCTCGTGAGGGTTTGCAGTGAATCTATCCACAAAATTCAACACTCCCCAACTTGAACACAATATACTCCACAATCAATAACAATGAATCTTAATGAATGTATAACTGAGTTATAATCGAATCAAAGTAGCAATTATGTCACTAAAAGCAACCTGTGAATTTTTCAAGTGCTCATAAATGGATAGAATCAGTGTGCATAAAAGCAATAACTATAACAAGATGTCTAGGCAATGAAACTTCTTTTCAAACAGGCATTTCTTTGACTCCAAATCTCACCAAAAGATATCACTCACAAATGAAGCTCTCAGAGATGGGGTGCATATGTATCCTCTCATACATGTGGATAGAATAACTGTTAAGTACAAATCAAATAATCCACATGCAAATATGAATGAAAGCATAATAAGAATAATATAGAGAGAGTTTTAACCACTACGAAAATCAACTCCCAATGTCACATAATCACTACAGTCACATCCTCAATCATCAACTACTACACCTAGATTTGCATGAAACCCGAGATTATTCATAAAACCTGCAACTAGATTTTTCTCGATCGTTCCTTGAATTTTTTGATTGATTCTTCTTGCTAAATGTTCCTTATTTTATAGTGCTTCAGTCCCTACTATTAACATCTTAATATCATGCTTAAATTGTAAAGACAGAAACACGATTATTTACCTGGGTTTTCTTGTTTTGCTCTCGGTGCCCCTTCTGAATCTCTCTGTTTCTGAATCAATCTCTATCTCTCCTTCTCCCCTTCAGTTCCTAACCCTTCCCTTTCTTTTCTAGCCTCTCAACTCACAAACCCGTATACATATATATAGAGACATTCCACTGCCTCTCTCTCTCTCTCTCTGTCTCTCCTTTGTAGTCAACCTTGACTGCAGTGAACCGTCCATTACACCCTAACCATCCACGTACCGTGAATGCTATACATATATATATATATATATATGTATAAGACCACTTGCACCAAGGTCAGTGGCCTTGGTGCTTTCCTCTCAGCCGCACAACACACACACACAGACACACAATGACATACTCACTGGTCAGCAGCCCACATGCAGCCCCTTTTCCTTTTTTACTCTCTTTTCTTTTCATTTTCTTTTTATGTAATATACATAAATATATACTACACAATAATCATACATATATTTATACTATATGTATTTTTACATACAAATAAAATACATATTTTTATACATTAAATATATCCATAGTCTTACATATAAATTCATTTATAATAGCGCATTCATACACTAATTTTAGACGTACTACGTGTATGTGAAATATGGTTATGCATGGGAATGCGTGCATGCACGCATTACGATGTTGGGTCTTAAGATGCTCGGGTGTTACCCGGCACTAGGTATACTAAGCAAACCATTCACATCCCTCAATCGTTATGGTTACATGAAATACCATGATATAGAGCTCAAACAGCTCACATTACACTTATTCAGTCGATTGACCTCAGTAAACGTGTTGTATCCCGGGTCGGGATATCACAATATGTTCATCAGTTATGATTATATGGCAGCTCTAGCATATATAAGTATTGCATAACCAAACATATTAGCATTATTTTTCACTACACATGTTTGAGATTGAGTTATGCAAAGAGATGTAGTCCTAAGCCCATACTTAGTGATGTTTTATATCCTGTATTTAATAGTTGGGTTTATTTTAGATTTAATGTATTGGACATTGTGTAACATTATTTCATCGTTATATAATTTTTCGTTCATATTAAGAAGGTTTTTTAATGTTGTGTGCATACATTTCTAAAAGATGTCAATAGGCTTTGGTTAGCTCTCTCACTCGAGCAATCGTCTTAGCCCTCGAAAAATGAGCAAAATGAGATATTGAGTTCTTGACTAGTGGCAGAACTCACTTTATATGTCGCGTTAATTGAGATAATATGAGACTCTATCTTTGAGAGAGTTGAATATAGAGGTTAACCACACACCTCATGTAGCTTGATGGTAGCTAAATGCAAGCTTTCAAAAAAGCGCTAGGAGAGTAATTTGTATGGCATGGGGCGCTGGTATAGCGACAAGCGCTAAATAGTAACTAGACTAAGATTTGTATAGCGTTATATACTTTTGAGAATGAGTTTGACATGGCCAACTGAGTAGGAGCTCTGCCATAGCATACATTATATATTGTATGTGCTGATGATGTGACTTTGATGAAAAAGAGTGAACGAATGTATCCCTACTTCGTCACTGTGTGAGTTCTATGAACCTTTTTGAGTTCATTATGCCTTTTGTGACCTAGGACTACGTTATGAAGAGAGAACTTGATGTTGTTACTTTAGCATGTTGCTAAAGGACCATAATTGATGAGGTCCGACAGGGCATGTTTAGGAAAGTAATTGAGTTTGATTAGATTAACGTGAATAGTTAAGGAAGACAGTTCTGTAATACACTATTGTATTGTGATTTATTGCTCAAACGATCATATCGATTTCTATGTCTATTGATATAATCATAAGTACAATACAGATTGGATAGTCCATGCATCGTGCTAATATTAGTTCTTGTGGGGGATAATGGATGTTGAATCTAGTGCAGCAGAATAGTTTAGGGCATAGACGAGATCAGTTATGTGTCTGTAGTGAGGCATTAACAGGGATAATGAATGTTGAATTTAGTGTAACAGAATAGTCTGGGGCATAGACAAAATCAGTGATGTGTTTGTGGTAAGGTACTATGTTAGTTTGATGTTAGCTTAATACAACACTTCTACCCTGATCATTCTCGTATGGTCGCACAATCTATTTCCTATATATGGAAGGGTGATGAAGAAAGCTTAGTATTCAACCTATGTGGATGAATGAAAGATGTTGGACATTGCATTCAATATACTTGAACCCATTTGGCATCTACAAGATTTGTGCGGATCGTGATAATTATGATAAGAGTTTATATGTGATTAAAACTCGTATCTGTTCTAGTTAGTTTTAATCAACTTAGATATTGTTATGTAAATCTTGTAGTTTTCTGATTAGTTATGGTCTTGGGATATAAAAAGATGTGTATTGGCTAAGTGTCATCAGTCCATCCATGTGTATTCTCTCAAATAATTATCATGTGAGGTTTTAATTAATTGTTCTCTCTGAAATTCTTCTTGAGTGACCATCGTAGTGGCATTGGTTTTAGATCGTAGAAATATATAGGTAACTCAATTTTATAGTCTTATTTGATGATGTGGATCTTTTGCACCGTTCCAAGGATTTTCGTGATGTTCTAAGAGAGCTCATAATACAAGTCACCTCTTCCGATTCCACTATTCTTGATCCGAAGAGGTAACCGGGTTAACACCCGTTTATATTTTTATGTATTTTCTTCACTAATAAAAGTTGATATAATTATTGTTTAGGAATTTGAGAAATATTAAATCAACGTGCATCCGCCCTGGCAAAAGAATTCTCTTGATACTTTTTCTTTGCAAAAAAAATAAAAAACCACAAGAAAAGAAAGGAAATAAATAAATAAATAAGACGCATAAGCTATAGGAAGTTTTCTAACCATAAGATTATTGTACGGAAGTGATCAAACAAACAATAAATCGATCTTAAATAAATAAAAATAAACAAAACATATAGAAAAGATACAAAATTTACGTAGTTCGGCAAGATGCCTACGTTGACGGGTAGTGATGATTAGTCTACTATGTATCAAAGAGATTATTACAAGAGCAAAAAACTTTCATAACCCATTTTTTTTCAATTACGACTATTTTCTCCTAAGTCAAAACCTTAAAAAATAATACCCTTATATAAGTAAGTTATAACATAAAAAACAAAACAGACCTAAAAACAAAAACAAGTCAAAAAAAATTTCCGAGGGTAAGCCCCTGGACCCCGTGACAATGGTAAAAAACCCACAGATGACCTGTTTTTAAGTCGTAAATGAGTCATTAAAAATTTAAATGAATTCATGACAACCATCTAATCTTGAGGGTTTGCATAATAAAACAATTAAATTTAATCTTTTTTTTTTTAGTTCGCTGACTCTTATTTTATATGAGAAGCATAAGTTGGTGTTTGGAATAGATAGAGGATTGATGTTGTATTTGAGTGGTGTAAATATCTTTTTTTTTTTTTTTTATGTTAGTAAAAAATTAGGTCTTTTAAACCTTTTTATGTCCTGTAATTACCAATCCCACATTGTGTAAGAAATATAATGCATTGGATTTTATTTAAGACTCCACTCTCCATTTAAAAGTTGAATTCTTATGAAATGAATTTAGTGAATTTAAAACTTTTTATATCATGCATTCTTTACTTTCAAACTGTGATTAAATTGCAAAGTTTTCAAATCTCAGCTTATATGCATACAACTAAATAGGATTTTTCCTTTCCCATCATTGTACAAAGATTTTTTTTAATAAATTTAATACACCACATCTTCGTAATATTTTTTTAATAATGTTTTATCATATGTAACGAGACTCACTTTAAAAAAATAATAATTATGATGTGACTGTCAAACTCATTCAAAAAATATTTCATTATAAAAAAATACAATGGTGATAATCGAGGTAGTTTTGTATATAGGCTTGGCATTAAAAATAAGGTAAATAATGTTGATTTTTTTTTGAGGTTTCTAACATTTGTACTTATTTTTCTGAAATTTTTAAAATTATATTAATTTTTTTAAAAAATTTTGAAATTACACTGTCTTCTCTTATTTTATATGACAATATACAATACTTTTCTAGTTAATTTTTTCTTTAAAATGACAAGCTACGTCTTTCATATATATTTTTTTATTTTGATCATTTTTTATTTTCCTAATAAATATCAGTAAAATCTTAAATTTATTTTAAATAAAATAATAAAAAAAACTTTATAAAAATTTAGAAAAAAATAATTAAAATAAAAAAATAAAAAATTTTATTATTTAAAAAAATTGACTAAAAAAAAATATTTATATATTATTCAGTAAAATAAAAAATATAGATATAATTTTAAGTCAAAAATATCAAAAAGAGTCATTATAATTTTCTTTAAAAATAAAGATAGATGAGAATGAATGGCAGCGTTAATAGTATGGGAATGGGAGCATAGATGAGAGACATACAAACAATCAGAAAGTAGGACCCACCGAGTACATTGCAGCAAATAGTAACCCTGTCCATGTCAATATCAATTAAAGTAACACAGTAGATATTTTATTGTTTCTTTATTTTTAATCCATCCATCTCAATTCTCAACCTCGGGAAGCTCATTTTGTCCGTCCCATCTCTCTCACTCCTGCCGTGGCTGTTGCTGACGCTGTGGGTCCTATTCTTCACATAGCCTCGCACCGCCTACCTAGAGGCCCTTAATATCCTTTTTTTTTTCTTTTTCTAAAATAATAGTAAATTAAAATGATTTTTTTTTTTAAATAACTTCACTCATATCAATAAATAAAGTTTTTAATAAAATAATATAGTAAAAATAATATTATTTTTTTATAAAATAAGAGATACCATTACAATCATCAAAAGAAATGTTTATATATATATATATATTAAAAAAAGAAAAAAAAAAGTGTCGATGACATTTGTGTTTGATTTGATGTGTTAATAAAAAGTTAAAAATAAATGAAGGGGACACTTGTCGTTATGCCTTTGTTTTAGTAATTTGTTTAGAGTTTATGTTCCCTCGTCGAGAGGCTGCCTCTCCAAGCGAAACATGTCTCAACTTTCGCATGTGCCAGCCAACCATCAACGCCGTCGTCAGGAAAGTGCATTAGTCATCATTTTGTAAACGTTTCCTAATTCTTATTAATTTGCCAACGCATTCATTCCTCTTTTTTTTTGTTATTCTTAATTTAATCTTGCACTCTTGTCCCCTTTCCACTGTAAGTCTTAATCTCCAACTAAAAAATTATATATATATATATATATATATATATATGTGTGTGCACGCGCACGTGCATAACGGGCTCTTGCATAAAATTAATAAAATAATAATTTTAGGTTTTATTTATAAAAAAAATCTCAAATTATATGTATTTATAGATGAATTTAAATTAGAAGTCAAATGACAATAGAAGTCTAATAATGTCCAAATTTGATGTCTTTATTATATCAATCTAAATTAGAAGTGTAAAATCAATTAAAGTCTAATTATATAAAAAAAAAACCCAAATTAAATCAAATTAAAATTTGATGTCTTCATTATATTAATCCAAATTAAAAGAGTAATGTCAATAGAAGTCTAATTATAAAAAGAAATGTCTAATTACAAATAATGTTGACTTAGCACAAACTATGGTAGCTTGGTCTAAAATCAACAATAGAATGTACCACTACCACCTCAACCTTAAACAAGATGGGGTATAATGTAGAAGATATATCACAAGGAAGTTGGAGATAAGAGCTGCAGCCAGGAGATTAGTGTTAGTAGTATGTCCTAATAGCTAATGGTTGGAAGAGTGTTTTAGATATATTATATTTGAAACAATTTCATTTTATCTAACAAAAGGGAAAATGCATTCATCATGTTTATTCTATTACTTATTTACATGATAAATCCATAGATTAAAGTTGAGAATATATTCTTTTAAAGAGTTTAGAATTACAAACTTTATACTTCTCAATACTTTATTTTGAAATATGTTTCTAGTCATAGGATTACTAATTAAGCGTTGTTACTCTAGATAGACTAACACATGTTATGTTTGGTTTTAAAAACTGTGACTAGTCTCAAAGTCACTAAATATAGAGATAATAAAATAACTATGTGGGTGCTTAATAGAGAACAAATAAAGTAAACGTGTCCAATTTTTAAGAATGTCCAAATGGAGTATTATTTTCCTGTTAATGGAGTATTCTTAGTTACAGTTACTCAAGTAATCCTTAAACTTGAGACATCATGAATGTCTTGTGTATAAGCTATTATGCTTTAATAGTACACCGTATTTATGTTTCTATTATGGGACGTATTGTTAGGCATGATAGATTATATATTGAGGCACGTGAATGTACAAAAAGGGTTATGTCGCTATCAAAAAAAAAAAAAAAAAGAGAATGTCATATGTGATCTATTATGATATAACTTAGGAAATTCCTTGACTAATGTAGGGTGAGAATTAGAAAATAATTTTTTAATTTTACCAACTCGAGTTGATTTCAGTTAGGTCAAACACATATGATTAAATTAAGTTTTGACATTATATCCATACCCAAGTGACTTAGTTGGGTATTGCATGATGAAAAAATTGAATTGTATGATAATTGTTAATGGAAACATATTCCTACTATCTGGTTAGTCATGGTATGCTACTAAGTATCACTCATTACTTGTAGAAGCCTACAAAATAATAAATATTATTTATTTTTTAATTTCATAAAGGGACAATTAAAAAGGGTTCTAATTCGAATTAAATTAAAAAAAAGTTCTAATTCATAATACTTGAAAGTATTATTTTCTTACTGTTAGATTAGTATAAACCTAAGGGGTGATATGTAATTTAAAGAATTAAGAGGGGTGTATTTACTAGTAAGCGTTAATAGTCGCCGTTTGGTAATTTATCCAAATCCAAATATAACTAGAGTTGAAGTTGCTTTACTGTAAATAGGACATGTAGAGATAGAAACTAGCACTTCCCTCTCATACCCACATAGGGCAGTCAAACCCCCCTCTCCTAGTCGTCCCTCTCTCTCTTCAAGTGTCGAGGCATGGGAGATTCTTCAAGTATGAGATTCACCTATGTAGATATGCTTAGAGACCGAAAGCTCATTGTGGGTCATCTATAAGATTTCCAAAAGCACGCTACAAAGTTAACTATGATCGATCCCTTTTGTAATGTATAGGACTATTTTGTATACATCATAAACTGATCATAGGATAGGGGAATCAATTAGTTTAAATTTCTAATTCCACTCCGCATAAGATGTATAACAATTTCTTTCAATTAGTTCATTCACCGATTTAGAGATCTGAATAAGACTGGAGTAGTGGTAGATTCCTGAGAGAACAAGAACATGTACATCATAGTAAAGAAACAATGGAACCTATATACTTTGTATGAGATGACAGGAACTCCTTGTACTGATGAAATAATGGTAGAAGAAATAATTTTAATATAAGAAAAATTACTGTTTCCTCGATATCATGCTATAATAATTCGAATTTCTTATATTAAAATTTTAATAGTTTTAATTGGTGAATTAGAAGAAATTATTTGTTTACTATTAAAATTTCTTCTAATTCACCAATTAAAACTATTAAAATTTTAATATAAGAAATTCGAATTATTATAGCATGATATCGAGGAAACAGTAATTTTTCTTTGTTTGTGGCCTTTAGCTATTAACCTCACATTATATTTATTTATAATCATCCTGGTTTTAACTTCTTTCAAGTATCTTCTCATCCTCTAAGGATTTACTAATTTTAATTAAGACAATATTTATCAAATTCAAATAACTTCTTCCCTACAGTAGAAAACTGACACGAGGATCTAACAAATATCTTGAACATGAAATATATTACCAAACGACAGGATTTTTCAAAAAATCAATTTGAGAAGAACTTTCAATTTGCCAATGATTAATTAGGCCTCAAATCACCCACATATATATTCTTCTCATTCTCCCACAAGAGTGTAAGAGGATAAAGAATATCTATTTTCATATATGTGTTTGGTAGTCCTAAAGTCTACCACCCAACCCTTCACATTAGTTATCATGTTCATCTTAGAAATGGCTACAACAATTACATCCACCTCAACCAAATTGGTCTTAGTAAAGTTGTCATTTTTTTTCTTGTGTCCATATTTCTCACAAAAAGTTTCCTTAAATTTGGATTGAAAATGCCCCACATTTTCAAGTATTTTAAAGTTAAGTGCATAACTCTTCCACAAATCATATAATCTTCCTTAGCTTCTTCATGAACTATACCAATTTTATATAGTATTTTATTTTATATGTAACAAGTGACTAAGAAGTCTTCCTCCCACAAGTTAAGGGATGCCCATCATTTTATATTTCATTATTCTTTTTACTATCTCACAAATTAGGTAAGTCACAATAAAATTGTTAAGGCATTATTTAATATTTCTGGCTATCCATCACAAGATTCAATACCTTGAAACTCAAAGAAATTTAATTATTTCTCAAATAATTTCTATCAACATAATTATTCAATAATAATATTATTTCAACAATTATTTATAGTACAATTTGAGATACTATTCATTTCATAATATTTATTTGTACTATCCTTTAATTAACAAGGTTTAACTTTTCCAAACCTACTGAGCGTTATTTAAAATGTACAAAGTGTCATTCGCATTAATTAATTCAAAATTGAAAGTTCAATTACACCACCAATCTCTTTCAAAAACATGTGAATTTAAGTTGAAGCCTCAAAATTGGATCATTGGCCTATTTAATTTCAACAACCCTATATTATGTGGTGGTAATGAGTTGGTCAAAACTCAACAAAAAAAAAATGAGATCAGCAATGAAAAAAAATGCTGTTGAGCTAACAATTTCTAAGATAACAACTCCCAGACTCCCAAAACAATGCCAAATCCAGAGCTTCAAACACACCTCGGTGTGCTGCATGGGTATACGTCGACATCTCACACAATTGTACATATATAAGTACAGGAATTAGAAAACCAAAATCACGATCCTCCAGCCAGCCTTGGTTAACAATGTTTCTGGCTGCTAACAAATCCTTTGACAAAAGTCATATCTTCAATTGGTTTGTACTTCGTAGATTTTCAGAACTTCTCCAAAATTCCTGTTTATGAAGCCAGCTGTATCAGACCCCCCAGCCCCAACACATCTTGTGCTAACTGCGGACATAATTGTAAATGTGTAAGGAGAAAATACATAACTAAGCAATCATTCCCTTGCATGCCTTGTCCAAACTGTTTTTGCGACAGCTGACAAACCACTCCATTTAGACCCATATCTAAAATAAATTTGGTAAGCTCCAAAACTTTTCCAATAAAAAACCAGCAACAATTCCCACTGGAACTGAATCAACTAGGATTTAATCTTGCTAACGAAGTTAAATATTTTCGTATATCTAAAACACAAGTCAGGCACTTGATTGCGCCACAAGTGGCTTACCAGTAGTCCTTGCATGAACACAAACCTTCTTGAAAATGATGGAAACGATTTGCATCTCTTACTATAATTTTCCTTCCATAAATATATGAAATAAACTTGAAGGCTGAATGACAATCATTGCAAACTCTAAGATTCTTTGTTACATGAATTGCTGTTCCGGGGTCAATTTTCACAAGGCCAAAAGCCACGGCCAGCTTCTCACTGTGATAGTTGAGGATATGCTCCTTGTCTTCCTCTTCCACATCATGCAGAAAACATGACCGATCTGGCACATACCCAACCATCCTCATCTCAACCTCCAAGCTCTCTACCCTTTTATAAACCTCTCTTGAGTATGGATTCAACTGGTCTGCACTCTGCAGTGTGGAAACCGTGAACCTCTTTACCAAACTCAATCACACTGAAGGCTGCAGGTTTTCTCAGTCCCGTACTCTTCATATTTTGTCTCAGCTCCCCAACTTCGTGCCATTTAGTTGATGCTGCATATATGTTTGACATTAGCACATAGTATCCAGTATGTTCAGGCTAAAGCTGGAACAGATTGTTGGCCGCAATTTCCCCCAACTCACCATTCCCATGGTTTCTGCAAGCCAAAAGTAATGCACCCCACACCCCATCATTTGGCTTTGATGGCATCTTTTTAATCAAATCATAAGCTTCATACAAAAGGCCAGCTCGGCCAAGCATATCAACCATGCAAGCATAGTGTTTTGCCTCATATATGACACAGAATTTTGTCATGTCCGCAAAACACTTCCTGCCTTCATTGATAAGCCCTGCATGACTACAAGCCGAAAGAATGGATGTGAAAGTGATGTGACTTGGCTGCACACCTTCCTCTTGCATTTGTGATAAGAGTTCAAGTGCTTCATTCCCATGCCCATGCATGCCATGTCCTGATATCAATACATTCCAAGAACTAACATCTCATTCACTTGAGTGACTCCTATAAAACATTTCAACTGCAGTGTCCAGGTCCCCACATTTGGCATACATATCCATAATCGCATTCCAAAGTGTAGTATCCATTTCTATTTGACTATCAATTATAAACTTGTGGAGTTTCCTTCCAAGTTGCCGCGACCCCAGATAAGCACAGGCAGAAACCATGATCAATGCTGTCACTGGATTGGGTTTAGAACCAGAAGCTTGCATTTGATGAAAAAGTAACAGAGCTTCACTAGCTAGTCCATTTTAGCATAGAATTCCATGTTATGCCATCCTTTTCTGTCATGCGATCAAAGATCAAACGCGCATTTTCTACATCCCCACACTTGGCATACATGGCAAGAATTGAGTTTCCAACGCATGTCCCCAAGAAACATGTTACGAATGACACATGCATGAACTGATTGAGCCTTCTTTGCATCTCCCAACTGACCAACGGCAGAGGCAACGCTCAGAGCTGTGACCCAGTCCATTGACAGGCTCTCTTGTTGCATCTTGTTAAACAAAATCAGTGAATCCTGCGGCCTCTCAGCCTGCTCATAGGCCGTGATCATGGCAGTCCAGCATACCAGGTCCCTCTTTGACATTCTGTCGAAACCCCTTTGTCCATCATCAATCAGGCCACATTTCTCATACACGTCAACCAGAGCAGCTTCAACGGAATTGAACCCAGTTCTTATAACGTCACAGTGAACCAGCTTTCCTTGGATAGACAGTGATTCAGAAGCGCATGCTTTGAGAACGAATGGGAACGTGTAATTGTTGGGTTCAATGCCAGTTTTTCTCATGAGCGAATAGAGCTCCAGCGCTTGCGAACAGTGACCGCCATTTGCATAGGCGCGAAGCATTGTGTTCCAGAGGAAGGAATTGGGTCCGTGGTGGATGTCATCAAACAGAGACCGAGCACCTTCAGGGTCTCTGAAGTTGGAATATTTGATGATGATCTGGGCACCCAAATGAAGGCTTTGTCTGACAAACCCACAAGTAATAAGAGATGAGTGTATTTACTTGAGGGTGGTCAAGCTACTGCAGCACTGTAGAAGGCGATCGAAATGGCTTTCTAGTTCCAAAAATGTGGCAATGCTGCTGCGACATAAATACAACCCCTGGGGATTTTCCTTCAGACGGAGACACATGTTTCCACCAGTGGCCAAGACTCCACATTTGAGCTTCCTCTTGTATCGTCGATAGCGCTACAAAATGGCACAGGTTGCTTTCTCAAGCCTAGCCTAAGTTGCATATTTGAACACATTTTCATCCTCCATGCAATGCATTCATGAAACAATAAATTTTAAATTATTTAAGTGATGGATTCAAGAATTGTGCCTAACATGAACAAAACAAATTCAAAAAGCTTTTTATGAAAATTAAAAAAGAAAATTGATATTATAAAAAAATAAAATAACAATAGAAATTTTAAACATTTTAAGTATTTAGAGGGTTGCAGCTCCCTTTTGCCACACTATACATCGGATATGTGTGAGAGAGAGCAACAACTTCAATTTCATGAATAAATTATTTGCCTTGAATATAAATAATCATTGTAACTTTTGGTGGTTCTAGGGGGAGGGGCTAAGGAGAGGCATGGCCCCTCAAAAGGTTTAAAAATTTTGAATTTTACGCCCAAAATTATTCTAGTGTCATAGAAATCCTGCTTTCACCCTTCCAAAGTGATATTTTTGGATCCGCTACTAACATCATGCTACAAATTACTTATAAAATAATTTGTCATCCCAAAATATGATATAATATTAGAGATGGATTATTTCCTCCACTTAATAGGCGGTGAGGATCCATATCGATTAGCATGAGGTCATTTGCTTGTAGTGTACTTCTTCTGAATTTCAAGTTGAAGTTTACCATTTATCTATTTGTAGATATTATGGTGAATTAATCTATTGGAGATCTTCTTTAGGTTTAACATTTCCAAATCAAATTGTAAATAATACTATTCTCACCTTTTTTCCACTAGAGATTTTGGTCATGTCAGAGGAACATTCATAGAGTAAATTGCTAGAATTAAGTGAATTAGATAGCCAAATATAGCTTGTGAAGTTGTGATACAAGAAGCCCAGAGTGTACCATCTCATTAATTGGTATTAACTATATTTTTCCAATAAACAGTGAAATATCCATGGGGGAGAAGCAAAATTCCCCAAGATATCTGTACAACCTAATTTTGCGGCTAAAACCCCACTGTAAAATCTTTTGCACAATCGATGCTCCATAGCCATTTTTGTTCTTTTATCAGAGATTGCAGATTTCTTCCTATTCATCGTACACCCATTCGGACACAAGTAAACAATAACTTACATCTTCCCCTTGGCTGCCTTCTTCCAGTCTAGAGTCTTGCAGTTGGAGTTGTCTTTTAATCCATGGAGGATCATTGGTACTGAGCCAGAGAGCTTCACCAGTATCCTTGTGCTTAAAATCTGGATAATTTGGCTTTACCTTGCTTTTTCTGTAACCCTGCCATTCATTCGGGTTGTTGACGAACACTTGCCACAAGTGAAGGCGATTTTTTGCATTTCTCAAAATCAGTTTCACCTGAATTTGCAAAATTACAGGGATATAGATAAGCATGAAAAACTAAATAAATAAACAAAGAAGAATTCTTTTCTTATAAAAAAAAAAAAATCAAAACAAAATCTTCAAGTGAAAACTGTTAACAGAGAAGTTTCATCTTATCTACGGATATAAATCATAGAAAATTGTCAGTCCAGGCCAGCAAAACAAGTTCTACCCAAGCTCAACTGATTTCTCAATCATAGATCAACTCCAACTATAGATACGAATTGTACCTTGTCCTGATTCTGATTGCTCTGATTTCTGGCAGGTTGCGAGTTGACCATGTTGCATAACATAATTTATTTCTTTCACAATTACCTACAGAGAACAAATAAAATGAATAAATATATATTTACACACACACATGATTGAATACATATGTATGCATGGTCTAATGGGATCATTTCTGGGTAATTTACACTTCAATTTATCCTCCATATGGGCTCATCTGACATTAATGATATGAAGTCCTTACAGTTCAGAAAATATTGAAAAATCCCATCTGTACCCAATATCAGGTAATGGGTAAAAGTCAATAAACACCATAGGATCAAACTGAAAAGCTTAAATAGATAAAATATATGTATATGAGATCCAAGTAAGCTTGAAGTTACACAAACACATGCACAAGATGCATTTGCACATGAGCACACACAAGCAAGGTTATAAAACTACCAGACACCCCCACCCCCCAGCATCAATTTTACTGTTAACTGTCCATACATCCAATATACTGTCCTCCAGAAATCATGGCAGCAACAAAAACTATATATTAAAATCTCAAAATACAGCAATAAAATAAATTCTTCTGATTTTCGCTTGAATGGAAGACAGACATTGATGGGTTAGCAAATCAGTGTGACTTTTAACATTATTATGACACCTTATTCAGGAATACATATTGCTAACAAATTCTTCTGATTTTTTCATCAACAGCAGATTAAAAAGAGTGCAGCTATTTCAATGTGTCAAACTATCAGCATGGTTGAATCCCTTATTATTTTAAAGGTATTAATAATTCCAATTCACACACTTCCCTGAATGACGGTAGTCTTTATCTGCATTTACAAATTGTGTAAATTACCACACACACTTCCAAAATATCATTAGTAATGACATAGTCATAAATCATAATAGAGTGATAGTGGAACGTGATAAATAATGCTAACTTAGGATATAAAACGAAGAGCACCTCTGCGGAAACTCGCAAATGTCCGATCCTTCCCCGTCCAAAAATATAAATGCATTTCATGCATTGTGGATCCCACACATACGAGAAACGCAGGTCGAATAGGCGAGTATCAGACACTCGCAAGTGTCCATAGAATTTCTCGTAAAACAAATTAGGATATTCATAGCACAGCAGCATAATCTCTGATGTCCTTAGACAAGGAAAGAATAAAAAATATTTTACTTCGTGTTTGAAGGTACAACAAATCATGCCAATAAAGGAAGAAACCAACTCAAAAGTAAGAGAATATGTCCCAGGTTTTAAGTTCTACAAACTAAAAAAGGAGGATGATTGCTCCAGGGTTTTAATTTCAAAAAACAAGGATCTACACATTCTAAATGAGTGGAAGACAGTTGGTGGAACAAAAATAGCATTTCAAAACCTTGTATTTTGTTACAAGCTTTGCATTCACATCAGCCTTTGTGTATGATCCTAAATGACCTGAAACATAAATAAAATCATTTGGTTTCAGATGTTTGATAGATAATTCTGCCATCTCATCCAGCATCAGCAGTTAGATCCTGTTCACAGATTGTAGAATATAAGTTTGCCTAGTAACAGATACTGCTTGACAAGTCATAATATTCTAGATAGGGCCATGCAGAAGCACATGAACCAAGCAAGAATATAATGTTTCAAGTAAATGACAAAAATGAAAGAAGGCAGTTGACAAATGATGTTTTATCAAAGAAAAGTGTCTGACAAACATCATGGCAGAAAATGACGCGCCACAAATTATAATAACTCATGACAATGCAAGCTAGAGAAATAGAAAAACAAATGTATCAGAAGTAAATCAAAGATAATAAGGCCCAGTGGCTGCTTCAGCAACCCATCAGTTTTCCTTTTTTGTCGTATTCTATTCTTCTGTTTTATGGGTGGGGAGGAGAAGGGGAAAAAGGTTTGCTCTGATGGCATCATCCCATCACACTCATATCCAATTCTTCCAATCCTTTTTGTGCAAGCATTGGAGCGAGCCTCCTTTTCTTTATTTTAAAAAGTGGAGGTGCATGCACCATGCGTGTTTTGCTCCTCATCTCACTGTATTCTTCATATTTTGCTTAGTTCACACTTCACAGTCCTGCATAGTTTCGAATCTTTGTTCAGTTTTCTAACTTACCACAGCTTCTCTTATGTTGCGAAGTAGCAGTATTTGAAATACTTTTGGAATCAAACCATAACTACTCTCATACTAAAATATTGGTAACACTGCCCCAGTGTTTGGGAGGTCCCAATAAAATTGAGAGTTCAGTTCATTGGGTTATAAATAGGATTTTGGTAATGTAAAATGAGTCATTTCCATAATCACTACAAAAATACTATTAAAGTCTTTAGATTCCATCTTCCATATAACATTTAAGGAAAAAATAAATCATCTTGAAATATGATGCAAAGTTAATGTGAAATATATGGCCTTGAGCCTCATGCAACCTCACTCAATTCAGCCTTATCCCAACTATTTGGCGTGGGCTACAAAAATTCTATCTGGCCATTCCACTTATGCAACATCACTCTATTGTTAATATATATATTTGTTAGGCTGAAACGTACGGATTCATGTGATTGCAATGAGACAAGCGATGGACTCATTCACTATATAAAACACATCAATTAGTAAGGAAGAAGTAGAAGTTTTCATTAATTGGAAAATTATGAAAAATTTTCATTTTTCCTTCATCTTTGCTCCAAATTCCAATACTTGATTATAAGAATCCGTATCCAAAAAAAAATCACAAATTCAAAACCTTGAATTCAGAATGCAACTAGAGATGATAATGGTATAAACATATACATATAGAGATGAAACAAGTCTCACTTTAACGGGCGATTTAAGTCGAGGGAAGTTTTGACATTGAGAATGGTGTGAACGCCAAATTCCCCACTTTCGGGGTTAATCCTTTTGGGGGGAAAAGTCGACGGCTCCGATAAAGCAAATGGAAATAATGAACTTTGATATGTGCCATTGGTTTAACTTTGCTCTCTAGAGGCAGTAGACCTGTGTGAGAGTCCTCAATTCCTTGGAAAGGGTCACTCTTGACTCCTGTTCCAAACTACCATGGCAAGTGACATATAATTTGGAGTGGAAAGTAGGGAGAAAACACTGGGAAAATGTAAGTAATACAAAGAGCTGCTGTAGATTAAATGAACAAACAAACAACTAAAAACATTGAAGAAGATCATGATAAATCTAAAAGCAAACAAGTGATAAATATTAGTAAAGAAGATTATGATAGTTGAATCTAAAAGCAACTAACTATAGTAAATTAAATCTAAAAGTCCATTTATTTGCAATATTATCTTCTCATCGTTGAAAACACAGGAGAAATCTAAAAAAAAAAAAAGAAAAAATAATTACTTTAGTTGCATTAAATTTCATATACTTGAAGGTGAAATTTTGAAGCAATAAAGGTGTATAGATTTAGACATTCTCAACCTTTATTTTATTTTTTCAAGATGTTTTTGTTTTTTTTTTTTCCTTGAACTTTGCTTCTTTCTCTTGTAAAAATCCTTAATCTTCTTGTCATCTTCAATTTCAATCGGCTCCTTTTCATTTGACTTGAAGTTATTGATCTCTTCATCTTCAATTTGTATCGGTTCAACTTCATCAATTGCTTCAACAATTGTCTTCTTTAGTTTCATAGTGAACAGAGGGAAAAGAAGGGACAACTTGAAATCAATAAGAACAAATGAACTATCATTAAGAATGTGAACAAACAAATATAGCGTTGTTGAAAAGCAGATCCTATTGGGATGAAAAATGAATGATTTGAAATTACAGCATGTGAAGAATTTAAAATTCAAATGCAAATATACATGACATATAACAACAAATTTGACTTTGAAATGAAAAAATCTACAGTTCAAGAATCGACGAGGCATATTTTCATTTGAAAAGTAATGAAGACTCGGTAGGAAATAGACATTCAGAAAAAAGAAAGAAATTGAAGATAATAAAGCATACTCCCAAGTAGGAAAAAGAAAAGCATTTGAAAATACAATCTCATAAGAACTGAGAATGAGATGGTCATATTATAAGAAAAGAAATAATGAAACCAAAAATACAGATGAAAAGGAATCATCATTATGAACCAAGACCAAGTAAGTCACATGAACAGAGAAAAAGACCGACAGGATGATTATAACACATTGAACAACCCTTCTACTCATTCATTCTTTTTAATTTTCTAACCTTTTTTCCTTCTTCTTCTTCTTCTTTGGAGTATTTTTCCAATCTAGTTCTGAATTAACCTTTCTTTGGAACAAAGGAAGACAAACCCATACATATCAAACCGGATGGGCTTTGTCGACGACCAAGCAAAGGGAAATAGACTCACTTTAAAAAGCATTTCACAACTTTCCAACACACTTTACGACTATTTCTATCTCAATTATGTGTTGAGCATTTGGAAAAGGTAATTAGAAACATATTGCAACGAGTTAGGGAGGAATATTTTGGCATCATCTGCTTGACTGGAGAAAGGTAGTTTCAAGTGTTCAATGAAGACACAGTGATGTCATTAGAAAATATCCACGTTAATAATAATTATTAACAAGTAAATAGATGTTCCTTTACACACAAAATATGCTTCTGCTAAAGGCCATATGAAAGAAAAAATGAAGTTGAGCACGTCTCAAAGACAAAGGAAATTGGTATGAACTTATATGCCTGAACTAACTCTAGATCTATGTTATCGCCACAACAGAAACAAAAATAATCATTGTAATTTTACTTCGTATTTGAAGGTATAACAAATCATGCCAATAAAGGAAGAAACCAACTCAAAAGTAAGAGAATATGTCCCAGGTTTTAAGTTCTACAAACTAAAAAAGGAGGATGACTTCTCCAGGGTTTTAATTTCAAAAAACAAGGATCTACACATTCTAAATGAGTGGAAAACAGTTGGTGGAACAAAAATAGCATTTCAAAACCTTGTATTTTGTTACAAGCTTTGCATTCACATCAGCCTTTGTGTATGATCCTAATTGACCTGAAACATAAATAAAATCATTTGGTTTCAGATGCTTGATAGATACTTCTGCCATCTTATCCAGCATCAGCAGTAAGATCCTGTTCACAGATTGTAGAATATAAGTTTGCCTAGTAACAGATACTGCTTGACAAGTCATAATATTCTAGATAGGGCCATGCAGAAGCACATGAACCAAGCAAGAATATAATGTTTCAAGTAAATGACAAAAATGAAAGAAGGCAGTTGACAAATGATGTTTTATCAAAGAAAAGTGTCTGACAAACATCATGGCAGAAAATGACGCGCCACAAATTATAATAACTCATGACAATGCAAGCTAGAGAAATAGAAAAACAAATGTATCAGAAGTAAATCAAAGATAATAAGGCCCTGTGGCTGCTTCAGCAACCCATCAGTTTTCCTTTTTTGTCGTATTCTATTCTTCTGTTTTATGGGTGGGGAGGAGAAGGGGAAAAAGGTTTGCTCTGATGGCATCATCCCATCACACTCATCCAATTCTTCCAATCATTTTTGTGCAAGCATTGGAGCGAGCCTCCTTTTCTTT
The DNA here is from genome assembly GCA_008638375.1 of Nyssa sinensis. NCBI lineage: Eukaryota > Viridiplantae > Streptophyta > Magnoliopsida > Cornales > Nyssaceae > Nyssa > Nyssa sinensis. The sequence goes on along the minus strand of CM018032.1, from coordinate 1,691,860 downwards.
ATTTTAAAAAGTGGAGGCGCATGCACCATGTGTGTTTTGCTCCTCATCTCACTGTATTCTTCATATTTTGTTTAGTTCACACTTCACAATACTGCATAGTTTCGAATCTTTGTTCAGTTTTCTAACTTATCACAGCTTCTCTTATGTTGCGAATAACTACTCTCACACTAAAATATTGGTAACACTACCCCAGTGTCTAGGAGGTCCCAATAAAATTGAGAGTTCAGTTCATTGGGTTATAAATAGGATTTTGGTAATGTAAAATGAGTCATTTCCATAATCACTACAAAAATACTATTATTAAAGTCTCTAGATTCCACCTTCCATATAGCATTTAAGGAAAAAATAAATCATCTTGAAATAAGATGCAAATTTAATGTGAAATATATGGCCTTGAGCCTCATGCAACCTCACTCAACTCAGCCTTATCCCAACTATTTGGCGTGGGCTACAAAAATCTTATCTGGCCATTCCACTTATGCAACATCACTCTATTGTTAATACATATGTTTGTTAGGTTGAAACGTACGGATTCATGTGATTGCAATGAAACAAGCGATGGACTCATTCACTATATCAAACACATCAATTGGTAAGGAAGAAGTAGAAGTTTTATTTAATTGGCAAATTATGAAAAATGTTCATTTTTCCTTCATCTTTGCTCCAAATTCCAATACTTGATTATAAGAATCCGTATCCAAAAAAAATTCACAAATTCAAAACCTAGAATTCAGAATGCAACTAGAGATGATAATGGTATAAACATATACATATAGAGATGAAACAAGTCTCACTTTAATGGGCGATTTGAGTCGAGCGAAGTTTTGACATTGAGAATGGTGTGAACACCAAATTGCCCACTTTCGGGGTTAATCCTTTTTTTTGGGGGGGGGGGGAAGTCGACCGCTCCGATAAAGCTTATGGAAATAATGTACTTTTCTCTCCAAAACAATGAACTTTGATATGTGCCATTGGTTTAACTTTGCTCTCCAGAGGCAGTCAACCTGTGTGAGAGTCCTCAATTCCTTGGAAAGGGTCGCTCTTGACTCCTGTTCCAAACTACCATGGCAAGTGACATATAATTTGGAGTGTAAAGTAGGGAGAAAATACTGGGAAAATGTAAGTAATACAAAGAGCTGCAGTAGATTAAATGAACAAACAAACAACTAAAAACATTGAAGAAGATCATGATAAATCTAAAAGCAAACAAGTGATAAATATTAGTAAAGAAGATCATGATAGTTGAATCTAAAAGCAACTAACTATAGTGAATTAAATCTAAAAGTCCATTTATTTGCAATATTATCTTCTCATCGTTGAAAACACAAGAGAAATCTAAAAGAAAAAGAAAAAAGAGTTACTTTAGTTGCATTAAATTTCATATACTTGAAGGTGAAATTTTGAAGCAATAAAGGTGTATAGATTTAGACATTCTCAACCTTTATTTTATTTTTTTAAGATGTTTTTGTTTTTTTTTTTTCCTTGAACTTTGCTTCTTTCTCTTGTAAAAATCCTTAATCTTCTCGTCATCTTCAATTTCAATCGGCTCCTTTTCATTTGACTTGAAGTTATTGATCTCTTCATCTTCAATTTGTATCGGTTCAACTTCATCAATTGCTTCAACAATTGTCTTCTTTAGTTTCATAGTGAACAGAGGGAAAAGAAGGGACAACTTGAAATCATTAAGAACAAATGAACTATCATTAAGAATGTGAACAAACAAATATAGCGTTGTTGAAAAGCAGATCCTATTGGGATAAAAAATGAATGATTTGAAATTACAGCATGTGAAGAATTTAAAATTCAAATGCAAATATACATGACATATAACAACAAATTTGACTTTGAAATGAAAAAATCTACACTTCAAGAATCAAATAGGCATATTTTCATTTGAAAAGTAATGAAGACTCGGTTGGAAATAGAAATTCAGAAAAAAGAAAGAAATTGAAGATAATAAAGCATACTCCCAAGTAAGAAAAAGATAAGCATTTGAAAATACAATCTCATAAGAACTGAGAATGAGATGCTCATATCATAAGAAAGGATATAATGAAACCAAAAATACAGATGAAAAGGAATCATCGTTATGAACCAAGACCAAGCAAGTCACATGAACAGAGAAAAAGACCGACAGGATGAATATAACACATTGAACAACCCTTCTACTCATTCATTCTTTTTAATTTTCTAACCTTTTTTCTTCTTCTTCTTCTTTGGAGTATTTTTCCAATCTAGCTCTGAATTAACCTTTCTTTGGAACAAAGGAAGACAAACCCATATATATCAAACCGGATGGGCTTTGTCGACGACCAAGCAAAGGGAAGTAGACTCACTTTAAAAAGCATTTCACAACTTTCCAACACACTTTATGACTATTTCTATCTCAATTATGTGTTGAGCATTTGGAAAAGGTAATTAGAAACATATTGCAATGAGTTAGGGAGGAATATTTTGGCATCATCTGCTTGACTGGAGAAAGGTAGTTTCAAGTGTTCAATGAAGACACAGTGATGTCATTAGAAAATATCCACGTTGATAATAATTATTAACAAGTACATAGATGTTCCTTTACACACAAAATATGCTTCTGCTAAAGGCCATATGAAAGAAAAAATGAAGTTGAGCACGTCTCAAAGACAAAGGAAATTGATATGAACTTATATGCCTGAACTAACTCTAGATCTATGTTAATTGCCACAACAGAAACAAAAATGCAGCAACAAACATAAGTATATGTACCAAAAAAGAACAGCTTGGGTATTTTAAAACTAACCTTAAATTCTTCCAAGTTGGAATAAAGCACTATCATTTGTGATGACATTGTTTTGAAAAAATAAATGTTAGATGGAAATAGCTTCAAGGAGGATAAATTGAGATGCCCCACAAAAATACAATCTTTTGACTGGTTTAGTTGAAAAGGATGAAGAAAAGAAGAAGAGAACTAATAAATATGCATAAAAGCAACATCTTTCCAACACTAAGAAATTTTGTTATGCAAATTGGTATCTGGAAGTGGTCAGCAAATTTGGCTGAAAGAATTTGCTTTTCCAGACAAGTTGATCTTAGATGGAAGTGATTAGCAAGTTTTGTGTATGCCAGGAGCTCCATCTTGCAAACATGAGCTACAAAATAATCATATAGTTACAGCTAGAGAAGTATAGTGGGTTGAGAGAGGATTTGGGACTAATATAAGTGGTAGATTATTCACAATCACTAATGGTACAAGTTTATGAGCAGATGAAGATGAGCAGTTTCATAAGCATTAATTCCAACTACACAATTGATTTACACCGAGAGGGGGAGAGAGAGAGAGAGAGAGAGAGAGAGGTTCAATGATAAAAGTTCACAAAATATAAAATAATTCGTGGTATATATTAAGTGGATAAGAGAAAAGACGGCTAACGTAATCATGCTTAAGTCCTCACCCCCAAGCTAGTTAAGGGAATTGCGAATGTTCTGGTTATCTGAATAACAACAAAGTACAAAATCATACAATACAATAATAATCCAAACAATCTTCATTTTAAAATTCATAAACTTCAATACCTAATATAAACTTGAATGATTACTAATAGAAAAGAACTTGTCCAAGTACCAAAATTAAACATTCAACGACTACACAGACACAACTGATTTAGGAGGGAGTGTCCCACTCCTACAAAATCATGGGAAACATTATTGAAGAAAATCATAGTAGGTAACACAAATTTCAAAAAGATTGAGAATGTTCGGGCTTGATTCTTTATCACTTTCTTCCCATCAACACATGACCAAGCATCCTTCCGCTTTAGGTACCTCACCAGATTGTTTCGTTTAATCCATTCTATAACATCTATTCATGGCCTTACTTGCTGGCATTAGAAGCTACGGAATTTCAGTTGAATTCAAATAGAAACTAAACATAAATAAATAAAAATACACACAATATCTAGTCAATTTGCAATTAAGTAATTATATCAACATTAAATGCCAATTCACAACCAACTTATCTCCTACACTGAAGAAATACCATCAACATCAATTTAGAGTCCACAAAATAAAAAAGAAAAGTAAATTACAGAAAAACAAGATACCATGCTTTGATTGGTTTTATTAAGCAAAAAGTATTCTAATCGATTAATATATTTTCCCTTTTTGATTGAATTTTTTTCTTCTGTAAAAGCTTCAAAGAACAATGCAATTCAAATAGACTCAAAGTGACATCTGTAAGCATATAATTAAGATTTTTCTAGAGAGAGATTATTTTCTACAAGATGTTGCAAGTGGTAATTATTTTGATAGCAGCTAATCAACTTAGAGACAAATCCTTTTTTTATAGTTTCTAATAAGTTGCTTATAAGTTGGTAAGAAAAGATGAATTACTAATAACTTAAAGACTAATCAAGATGTTGCACTTTAACATTAAAATTTAGTATAAAAAATTGGGACATAATATTTTTGGCTATTTTAATATCCGTAGTTCATTAATAGATTTTTCATTAGCTACAAGAAATTGATTTAGTGTTATGCCATAAGAAAGAGAGAGTTGAAGGAAGGAGGGAAAATTTTCCCCTTAAATTTTGATTAAAATATGCTTAAACTGAATTTTTGAAGTGCTACTTTTGGTGACATTTGAGAAAATCAGGTCCAAAACTTGGCAAAGGTTTTTTAACATTCCAAGAGTAAAGTTGTGAGTACAATGTTGCACAAATCTAAGTTGGCAGTACTATAGTGTGTGGTTGTATATACTTTCACAATGTCATGCTCTTCATAGGTTTAATTTAATAACCTATCAGATGTCAACATATAACTCATTTGGCCTATTTTATCCCCTTTCAAAACTCTATTTCTCAAAATTGGACCATTTTTGCATGCGCTTGCTATATCTATTTTTAGGGAAAAGAAATTCCTATAAATACTTAATCAATATTTAAAAAGTAAATTATAATTAAAAAGAGGAATAAAAACTATAGGGTTAAACAAAAGATCGAAACGTTACATATTTTTTATTTGATTTCATCAATAAAAAATCTCAATTTTAAAAATTGCTATCTTAAGCATTATGAAATATTCAAGTGCATATGTAGTTTTATTATACCCTATTGATACAAACACAAAAAAAATGAAAATTTTAATGTATTAATATACATAACAGCACATATAATTATTCTTTCCTTCTGCTACAAGCAACCTATTCATTTTTTAAAACAACCAACATATGAGCATTTTCTTCATAAATAAGCAATGTTTGGACAATACAAAAATTCATTCGAGGTAATGGGTCGGATCCGAGTTGACCCGGTCTATATTGACCCGACCCGTATTCAACTCGACTGATTGTGGGTTGAATTTGGGTTCAACCCATATTGACCCAACCCCTTTATGACCCACCCATTTCCCAAGCCTACTGTCAGACCCTTATTTATTTAACTTGGTGGCGTGGGCATGGGCATGGGGAGGCATGCCATGCCTTAGTTTGCTTGAGAATTGCTAAGAGTTGGTGGACTTGAACATCATGACAACAGTTGGTTGCATGTCTTGGGCAGCCTAGGCCAAGGCAGTGCATTGTTGGGTGCGCACAGCAGGTCGTTGGGGTATGATGGCTATGCAAGAGGATATGTCCACTCATGTCAGCCCGACAAAAATCACTTTGACATATTGGGGGGGGGGGGGGGGGGACACACCCTTGAGCTGGGTGCCATGGGCGAGCAAGCCACGTGCACAGAAGAGCCTTGGCATCTTTGGGGCAAGGTTGTTGGCTAGAGCAAAGGCATGTGTTGTGGGGCATGAGGTGGCTCCACCTTCCACCACCACCGAGGGCAGCGACTGACAGTGATCTAACTTGGGCATGACTCAAGGGTATGGCATAGGCTCAGCCTAGCATGCCAATCATATAAAGACCAAGGCACGAGAGGCATGGCTTGGCACGCTTTGTGGGCACCATGGAACAATGTTGTTTGGGCATGGCATGGGTGCAACCCCAGCATGCAAGTGGTTCAGTCGGGCAGAGTTTGGCCAAGGCATGGTTCAAGCCTTGGGCACCAGTGGCTAGTCCGTATGCATCAGAACTGGTTTTGTGGTTTGGCTTGGACAAGGGTTGGCTAAGACAAACATGGCTATGTTGAAGTTCAGACATTGGGGCGACGGTTAAAGGTGTCTTTGCTAGGACAGCCTCCAGGTTCGTGAGAGATGTATTGACTTCAGGCATGGGAAATTGATTCGTTGTGCTGGTCTATTAGGGCTGATATGGTGCATCACTCAGCACATGGCAGTTCATGGGTAACTGCCATGTCTCTTGGTGGTTGAAATGGTGCAGCAACATGGGTAACTGTCATGTCTCTGGCAGAATTGGTGCAGCAACATGGGTAAGTGTTGTGGACATATGGAGCATGTGCACAAATCATGGCAGCAGTTGAAGGCAACTGCATGGACAGGTGGCATGGGCTGGAGCAATGCAGCAGAATTGCTCAACCGCCATGCACAGGTGGCAGCAGATCAGAGGGCTTCTGTAACTGCTGTGGCACATGGCAATATCAGTGTGGCAGCATAACTGCTCGGGACAGATGGCATTGTCTAGGGCATTTCTGAATGTAACTGCTGAATGTAATGTGCCAATATATGTGAGTGCTTGTATGCTATTGTTGGGTAGAGAGTGAGCAAGAGAGAATCTATAATCAAGTTTGTGTGCACAATGCCTAGTGCACCTTGTAAGCCTTAGTGGCTCCGAGTGTCCTTTGTATTCAGAAAGAGTTTGTGAATAAAAGGTTTCGAGATTTTTCCCTTGTAATTTCGTGTGTCCTTGAGTGTGTGTTTGAGTGGCTGATTGCAGGGCAACGCCATCACGGACTAAGCCTTTATTTTCTGCTCTTAAGAAAATAATCCCGTGACTCCTACCATGGAGGATCATTCCTTTGGCTTTGCGTTGGATTGTATGGAAATAAATAAATAATGAGAATTCCAGGATCAATAGACTCCAAGGGAGGGAGGAACAATTAAATGATTATTCTTACTGTTGGTACAGTTGATATTTTATCCAGCGAAAGTTGGGCAATAAAAATTTGTATGCAAGAACTGGACTCTAAATTTTTGGTTTGGGTTCTTTCCATGGCCATCCTTTTGCTATACACCTTTGACCTCTTCTATCATGGCAGTATATTTCTTTCTTATATATGTAAATAACAAGATGGAAAAACAATTATGATACATTAGACTAATTTGAAATTCTTCGGAGCCCTTTGGAACCTCTAAAATTCCAAGAAATTTCACCAATGTGCAAAGACAAGATAATTAAATATACACATCACAAAAATCAATATAAATAAATATTTCTTTTATTATCGGGAATCTAGATGTCAAAAAATTATATTGCTTCTATTAATATAACTAACCAAACAGGAAATGAGACATAAATGAAGATATACCGTTGGAGTAAAGAAGCCAAACATGAGTTTGATCAAGTATTGAACAAGAAATCCTATACCCACCTGCAAACCAAGAAAAAAAGCATAATTTTTAGTAGTTCTACAAAAAATAGCTCATCCTCATATAATTAGTTATTTATGAAGAGGAAACCCAAACCAGTAGTGAAAAGGTTTGTTTCTAACAAGTTACTTGTAAGAAGACCCCAAAATTTAAATAATTAAGCAACACTGGATTTTCTAATCATCAAAATAGTAGAAACGGACTGATAAAGTTACTGCAGTAGGCTCGTAGATGCCAATGATGGTGCCCTATATGACCTGTGAAAGAAATCAGTAATAGGCAACATTAAGATACTAAACTTTGTTAAAATGCTTGGTTTTTAGGCTCTTATATAGTGTGTAGGAAGTGATTCAGAACATATCATTAGAACCCCATCTGTAATTAAATTACCAAAACACAATTAAATTCAATGTTTTCTCCATTAGTTGAATATGTTCTGTTCCAAAATAAAATAGAAAATACACGCAGACACTTTTATCAGTTTTATGAGCTAGAATCCCTGTTGGAAAAAAAAAAACAAGAAGCACTCCAACCAGAAAGCACCCAAAGCGACCAATAGATTTTACCTTTTATTATGCAGCCAAAATTTTATCCCATGGAAAATGAAAACAACTAAAAGGAAAAAAGGAAGGGCCAAATCATTTTGGCCAGAGGCAAAGACAATTCATTCGAGAATAGAGTACTCAGGTTATGAGCCTTAGCATCATTGCTAAGCCTAAGCCAGACCAGTGAATACATGTGATGAGATCAACAATAACCCAATTGAAGACACTAAAATTTCCAGAATTCAAGGTATTACTCTGTTTTCCCAAAATCTTGTTTTCTCTTTTTCTTTTTTTCTCTAACAATCAAACAAAGAACTCAAATGTCCAACTTCAAAAATTGATTCGAACATCTCACACAGGTAATTCCCATATTCTGAAGCGCATATTTAACACAAAATGGTATTCATAATAATAATAATAATAAGATATTTGCCTAACATCTTAGCATGTCAGATTCTGCCACTTACAACAAATTGATATTTAAAATCATCCCTATCACAAATCGTCTAACTAATGACTAAAATAATAATAATAATTAAAATTACTATTATTGTTAAAAGATAGTCGGGTGTTTTCTCTCTCAATACGTGTTTTGGTGTTCTCTGCGATTGCAGTCGAACTTGAGAGACTCAAATTCATGGAAGGGAGAAGGGGAGTATACTTAATGGAGATGTAAAGACTGCCAGGCGATGGAGACACCAGGCTGGACGTCAGGACGTGGATGAGTCCTTGCCGTTCTTGGCATCGAATCGCGGTTGTCACTCTTTGTCCGTGAAGAGTCTTAACCCTAGCACCAAACTGGGTCACGATATTGCTTACGCTGATTTTACAGATCAAGCACAGCCACAGACGAAAAACGAAACAACGTTGATAAAGTAGAGAGAAAGCGAAGATCAGCAAACATGTAACGAAGAGAAAACGAACAGCTGCAAAAACAATTACGGCAAAAAAATAACCTTTCCTGATGCGAAGTTGCTTCAAATTGTAGATCAACTGTAGCAGCCAAAATAGACAGCGAAGACCAAATTAGAAACCCTTTATTCTCTTGCAATTGCTTGGTGGCCTTTGTAAAAAAGAGAAAGGCGTGCTGCTGCCTCCGACGTATTAGAGGGTAGTGTAAAATAAATAAAGGGAATTTGAAAGGGTATTTTGGCCATAAAAGTGTAAAATTTTTTTTGAGAAAACACATAACGCCTTCCATACTTTTACACTCCGCTTGGATTGAGAGATTTGGAAAGAAAGGAGAGGAAAGGAGAAGGAGGGAAAGGTTATTTTATGCTTGGTTTAAAATTAAGGAAGGAAAAGAAGGGAGAGGGAAGGGTCTCTTAATCATTATTTTATTCAATTTGCTCTCCTCCCAAAAGTGGACGGTGACAGAAGGAAAGGAGGGAGACTTTAATGAATTTTTTATAATACCAATTCTAACCTTAAAATTATAAAAGAAAAAATAAAAAAGACACATCTATCCTAGGGCATAATAGCAAAAAAATATATAATCATTTCCTTTCCTTTCTTTCTTTTGTTGTTCCCAAGAAAGATGAGAGGATTACACTAGGGATTATACTCTCCTTTCCTCCCATATCCTCTCCCTCATAACTAATGTTATCCTCTCCTCTCCTTTCCCTCCTATTTATCCAAGCATAGTATTATAAATAATATAGATATATATATATATATATATATACATATATATAATTGTAAATATACCACCGTGCAGTCAGGAAGCATCATGCTACAATTCACTTACCTAAAAAAACATAATGTTACAATTCCAGCAGTATTCAAATCCTCTGTTTTTTTAGCTTGGATCAATCAATTGGAGGATCCCTTTTTTCTTCTTTGGATCATAGGTTTTAAGTTGTGAAAAATAGCAATTTTCATAATATTATACAAATAAATAAACTATAGAGACACAAGCATATCCAACTTGTCAGAAGCCATGAAAGGGTGTCGAGTTTAATTTTAGAAAAAGGTATAGATATTTCTAATTTATATTTCTAAATATAACTCCAATGTAATATGTCATTATGTGATTTCTTTTTATCTCAGATAATATGATATGCAAGACCATCATATAACGACACAACATTAGAGATACCATTGAGGATTCAAAATGAAAATCTCTAGCATTACTTTAATAAGATCAATCCATGAAAATTAACTCATTACACATCATCAAGCAGGCAATGGACATGTGTCATGTAAGACAGAACAATAAGATGCATTTTTATTGTTTGATATACAATTATTCTAATTGTCAGCATCTTCAAACTATTGTTACTAGTTTTTTCCAGTTAGTTGTAAACATTGCACAAAAAGTCAAACAGAAAGCAGAAAAATATCATCAACAAGAGACATCAAGCTTACCATTATTGAATTTCAGTACTACAAATTCTGCAATGGGATGGTAATACCTGTATGCAATGAAACAGCCCAGGCATTGAATGGCCAATCCATATTTCTCTCCCATTCTTTTGGAAGCCCTATGTCTCTCCCTGGCATAAGCAATTGCCTTCGCTGATTTATGCTCTCACGATTGCTCAAATGAATCACAAGATATCTCAACACATCATGTTGAAAAACAGAGATCTCATGGTAACGACTATACATATTTCCAGCTCTGCCAAATTAACAAATTCAAGGTTTTTTTTAAAGCAAATCTTTCAAAATCACAGATGCGTCACGGGCCAGCAACTTAAAAACTGTAAACAGACTTTCAATCCACACCATGCATCTTTTGCCAGGCTGAGGAGATTCTAAAGCTCAATAAGAATGGCAAAAGCTTCTTCGTCGTCAATATCATGCAACACCACCCACATATTAACGAGAACATCAAGGGGAATATTCTAATCTTTCCGGAAATGAACCCAGTTCCAAGAAACACACCCTACCCTTCTCCGGCAAGTAATCAATAATTAATTTCATCCATTCAAGCAATTGGATTTTATGGGACTCACAAATAGGCTGGCCTTGTGATAGTTATTCTTTGTGCCTGTCAAGAACATTTCAGGCTGGTCCCTTAATGAAGCTCCAATCACTTTAAGAGCCAATGGAAGCCCTTTACGCTGTCAACAACCTGGTGAAGGGATTCTCAATCAGCCTTACAAATATTTGAGAGAGAATGAGAGACGTCATGCTCAACATTTTTTACCTGCCTGATCAATTTACTGTTGGCACAAAAGGGGAATGGACTTCTGCCCAAAAGCAGAGTGGCAGAATAAGGACACGGCTTCCTGTTGGCACAAATTCCTTCAGTTTTGATAGAAAAACAATAAATGAAAAGAAATAATGTTCTCTCCCCAAAATTGGTAAATGTATAGCTCCCTTTTGTTTTGATGGAAAATCTAATAATGTGAGGAAACTTAAACACCAATCTAAACAATGAATATGAAATTAATACACCTATTGAATTAAAACAAAAAAGAAAACAAACAACAAAAGATGACTAACAGAAGTCATTACATGCAAAACTGAATTCAAATTTAGAGGAAACAAAATGTAAAGATGACTAACATTGAGTTCACAATGAAAGATTAAAAAAGAGTATCTACACAAACAAATAAAAGAAAAAGAAGAAGAATAAAGCGAGGGGTTGACTACATGCCGAATTCTGAAAAAAATCACAACTCATAAGGAAAACGAAACTAATAGTAAATAACATGGTTCTTGTTTCTGGAAGTTGGACCAATTAAAGAAATTCCCTATATAGATTAAAACCCTTCTAGAAAATTTAAGTAATGTCTTTTCAACAATTTGTATGTTTTCAATTCCTTAGGCCCAAAATTCATGTCACAATCATCAAACTTCAACTCTAGTGGGCTCAGGGCATTAAACAATTCTGGTCCGACCGGCTCCATTCTGACATTGAAGACAAGCTCTTTCTCAGATTTTTTTAAAATCAAGGTCGTGAATCTCTCGTGTTTACTAACAGATTTTTCTGGTGTCTTATCCATGGTAGACAACTTATCAGAGAATGCAAGTGGTTCATGAAAAGAGAAACAATTCACTTTTGGGGGCCCATAACACAAATCTTCTTTGTGATCATCAAGGGAAAGTGTATCGTCATTATGAGGATCAGAGCCAGAAACCGATATGGCCATTTCATTAGCCACCTGCATGACTTCGTGACACTTGAGAGTAAGTTGAATGTCAGCTGACAATACATTTGCTTCTTTTTCCTCACGCAGCTTACAAAGAGTAATCAGTATAGGAAGAGGAAGAACTGGACCCACAAATTCATCACCAGGCTGCACCTTTTCTGACCACCTACTGCTACGACCCGAAGGCTTGTGGAAGAAATAAGGAGGCAACTGGGGTTGGTGGGGAATATCTAAGAATTCCAAGGATGCCTTCTTACTGTTTACAAGAACTTCAAGGAGTTCTGAGTAGTTGGAAAAAGCCAATTGTAACAAATCCATAGGCATACCTACCAAAATACTCCTCAAGGCAATCTCATTTATGCTGGTTGGCAAGCTGATGTCTTTAAATACATCAAAAACTGCAGAAGATGACCTTATTCTACTGAACCCACTTTCCTTTAACTTCTCACATATATGTTGATGGAAGTCTGTCCTAAAAGAATCCTTTTCCCGAGGACCCTTAGAAGGCTGCTTCATTTTTTCAACCAGAATTTTGGCAAGATTACCTGTCATAAACCCATTTAGGTAATCAAGTTTCAGGTAAGTAAATTTCCTAGGAAACTTATATTCCCCACCACCCACTGCATATAGAAGAGAATTTTCAAAATGAAGAGATGACTGGTTGTGGGCTTCTTCCAACAGTTTTACTGATTCCCATGAGGCACAGTATCTCTGTGATTCAAGCTTCCCCGAAGACATAAGCCTAATCAGTGTAAACCCACCAAAACTATCTGGTTCAGACAATTGGGCGGAAAGGTCTTTGTTAAGGATGCCAAACCCCAAAACAATTTCTTTCTTCTGCCGCCAATCGATCCATTCAGGAAGAGCATCCTTGGAGAACTCTTCTCTCACAATACAACTTCCACAGTGACACTCGCGACTAGATAGTGAGAGCTGCGAAGGGAGTTCCCATGCATAAAACGATTTACAGAACCTTGAAATTTCCGAAGCAACAGACCCTCTTAGAGGAGGACCATAGCAAAAGAGACTAAACTCGCAGTTCCAAAACGATCCCATTATAATGCAATAGCCTGACTCAGAAGCCCACTTATATTTATCATTATTTGAGTGTGACCTCAAGTCAGACAATGTAAAAACATCAATGTAACATGGGTTAGCAAGATCATGTGCCCATTGCAACAATGGCATTAATGGCCTCCGCACATCGCAAAGTAGCAGCCAATGGTCAGATGCCACAGTAAAATAGAAACCATCAGATCCTGCCTTAGAGAATGCAACAAATCGATCATTTTGTACGGAATTAGCCACAGCCAACATCTCAATTTTCAGTAAACAGCTTACACTGCATCCCTCAGACCTCAAATCCACTAGAAACACCGCATTCGAATGAGCAACAATCAAAATTCTCGGATGCCAGCTAAATTCACAGCTCAACCACCTACCCTTTTCCACACCAGTGGAATCATTCCACGAAACTCTCAGCCTTCTTCCTATAAATGTCACATTCGAACTCTGAGTTGTAGAACGAGATTCCAAATCAAACAAAAACAATTCACCGCTGTCAAGGAGTACCACACTCTCTTCGGGTAAATGCGGACTCCAACAAGCATGCACAACAGAACTCTTAAAAAACTTACAACCCATCATAATTATAACCGGGTTTTCCAAATCGGAACCTAGTCCCCTTATTCCAACACTAAACCAATGAACAGAGTACATAGTACAAGCTAATAAATACCCAACAGTAGTAAAACGAGAATCACCTGAACTAGAAGATGAATCACCACTTGGGTTAACCAATAATTTGAGAATCTGATGATTCAATTTATTTTTTGCCTTCAAAATCCCACCTCCATCTCCTCTAACATTCAAATTACAATCTTTTATAGATAGTACAACAAACCCGATTCGGTCTGAGTTGTCGCCGGTGGGAAAGAAGGCAAGAACATGACTGCTGCCGGGACCGCAGCGAAGCAACTGGAGCCGGTTGTGAAGCAATGCGGAGGCGGCATCAGAGAGTTGGGGGCCTAAGCTGCGAGCGACGGAATTGCTAGTGGAAGGGAGGATGGAAGAGTCGTCATTAGAAGTGTAGAGGAATCTAGAGAGAGAGAGTTGGGGGAAAGGAGGAGGGAGGTGAGGCGTGAGAGAGGGAGAGGTGAAGAGCTGCGTTAGGGTTTCAGGAGACGGATTGAAGATGAGAGGTCCCAACTCTTCGGAAATTTTTGAAGATGTGCCGCGGCCACGGCCACCGCCACCGCCTGAGAGGAGGAGGGGGGCTGAAAACACCGATGAAATCGGCCAGAGTGACTTCCACTCATCTGAAAAATTCATCTTGGTCCTGCTTTGCTCTGTTCTCGTTGTTTATTTGTATGAATGTAGTCTTGTTTGGAAATGGATTGAATACGATGTCGTTGAATAGTATAGGATTGAAACTTTCTGCCTTTGATCTGTTCTCGTTGTTTATTTTTATGAATGTAGTTTTGGAAGATGTATAAAAAGAGAGAATTAAATAGGATATATATTTGAATAGAATAAGATTGAAATTTTTCGTGTTTGGTTCATGTATAAAGTTTGATGTTTAAAAATTATTTTGTTAAAAGTTATTTATTTATTTTTTTAATATACATATACGAAATATTTAAATTAAAATTTTATTTATAAATTAACTATAAAATTTAATAATTATAATCATAATATTTTAAAATATTATTATACAAATATTATTTAAAATATAATATTCTTTCACTTTCGAAATGATTTAAAAAAAATCATAATACTAAGAATTATTCAAATTAATAATTACGTGCATATACCATAAATATGCAAAAACAATGATAAATTGATAAATATAATAAAACAAATCATAAATAAACTCTTACAATTTATTTTACTGAATATTATGAGTTGATACAGAAACATAAATATAAAACTGAATATAAAATAAAAATAAAGTTAAAAATTATATTTTCAGAGATGTATGGGTGGAGAAGATAATGGAGTGAGTTTTTAGTCCTGTTTTCAAATACGGATGCGCTCCTTATTTATAAAGACTTTGGGAGCATTGGATGCTTGACTGAGCTTTGGATGTCGAGCATTGTATGTCTGATTGAGAGTCATAAGGGTCAGAGGCTCTAGAGTACATTATCTTTACTCGAAAGCACCGAGAGACGCTTTGGCACAGGGCGACGGCACTATTCATGAATAGTATTCTGTCGGTTATTGTTTTTGTCTTCTTGTATCGGTGCGATGGTATTGTTCATAAATAGTAAATTTTTGCAATTGTTTGGAAATGTTTTATTGTCTTGGATCAAAATTGTCTTCCAGGTTGTAAGCTGAATACGGGTCTTGGGAGAACTCATATGGGTCATCTGGATCTTCTGTAGTTTTACTAGTTGATTCTTCATCAAAGTGGGGAGAAGTGAGTTTTTCTTGTCCCATTTGGGTGACTTGGATCATTAATAGACGGGCTATTTCTTTGAGGTCATTCTTGGACTTTTCTTGAAGGAGGGTCGGATCCAGGCTGGAGAATGATCTTGTCTTGTAAGTGATTGGTTGAGGAACTGACTGTGGAAACTCTTAATTAACTAGGTCAATGAATCTTTGGTGGTTCAAACTATTCCACCGTTTGACTAAAAATTCTCAGGTAACTATGAACTGGGCACTGACATAGTCCCACTTACTAATCTAAAGAATCTTGTATTTGCTGGTCATTAACAAGATTGTTAGAATTTAGGAGGCATGTTGGTTGGTTGGTTGGATAAACTATACTGAAGTACTGTAAATTTGACTAGAGAGATGTTGGGAAGATATGTGAAACTGGGCCAAGTTTGTTCCACTATTCCAAGAACTAGGTGGGAATTTGGCTTTTGAACTTTTGGTCGAACATTAGAAAGCAAGAATAAGTGTTGGTTTCATTTTGTAGGTACAAAGCTCTGGTGAATGCTTGAATGTAATCATAATAACTGTATTGGATCTATGTACCTAGGATACTACAAAGTTCGGAAGGGTGTGATCCCCACTCTTTTCGAGAAATGGAGTTAATTATAATGAATTTATGGTAGAGAATTTGACTAGAGTTGGATTTGATGCATATATTCTCAATTTTGACTAACTGTGAATGGGTGAGAATGGTTGTGTAGAATTTAATAGACTTAGAAAGATGATCAGGGGTGAAGTGTCATCCTAGTGGGAAATGACTATGAGCTAAGGCTAATGGATCTTTAATGTGGCTAACATTTGGCTCAATAAAAAAAGTTTAACTAAATCAGACTTCTTGAAGTAAGGAGTCTTATGCTGCCTTACTGGTTATGTTTGAGTAATTCGTTGGATAGGTCTAGGATCAAGGGGGTCACTGATAGTATAAGGACTAGATACTGGAGTGACTAAAGCAGATCTGTAACTGGGAAGACTAGGTAGGCTATAATTGGGTCTTGGTGTATGACCAAGAACTACAGATCTGTTTACTTGTTGAATTAGAGAAGTTGATAGAGAAACTAGGGTCCGATGCCTAATGGTAAGGGGTCCGGCTGATGATGACTGGGTTTTTTCTTTTTTTGGGGGAGTTGGTTGTGACTATTTTGTTTGCTGAGGCTTCTTCCCGCTCATTTTTTGGCTGTAAAAATTCGCGAATAAGAAAATCAGGAATATTGTTTTGGTGTTCTGGTATAAATTCAATATCAAAATAAAAAACTAATAAAATGACTTGAGGGCGATCATGATGGATTTTCAATAGCAGTGGCAGTGGTAACGGGCGGCTGAGAGAGATTGAGTTATTAGAGCTCACCACGATCGGTATTAGAGCTATGTTTTTTGAAAAATCAAAGAGAGAGAGAGAGAGAGAGAGAGAGAGAGAGAGAGAGAGAGAGAGAAGAAGTGTTAGGGTTCATAACTTCATTTTTATTTTTATAAGTAATTGGGGTTCATAACTTCATGAGATGGTATGGTTAGTGTTGCTCAGCAGACGATCGTGGTGGAACTTCAATGGCGGTGGTGGCGGTGATGGGTGGCTAAGAGAGAGTTAAGAAGCATGGTAGTGGTGGAGCTTTAATGTTAGGGTTTGATGACAATGAATTGGGAACCAACAAGCCCTAAAATGATATATTAAGACAAGGGTATTATTATCATTTAGAAGAAAAAAATTAAAACTAAAATGTCGTCAAATTAGATCTGAGACTCAAAAAAAAAAACCATGTCCTGATGGACAAAGAGGGAAGGCGCATGGACTCAACCTCCATTTAAGGGGCTTATCGCTGAGTCATTTCTTATGGAGTGCGCAGGTTAGGGTAAAATGGTGAGTCCCAATTGAGCCAATTCACACCCATTACCATTATTATACTTGCTGTTCAGCGTTTGGGTTTCAAATTTAGAAATTTCATATGCTAAAGAATTTCAATCTGGTGGCCTACTCACTTAAGATATAGTTTCAATCAAGACGTTTTTGGAATGGGTATGGTATGGATTGCTTATATAACTTTATTTTTATTTTTATTTTCTAAAAATGCTATTGGGATTTGTCAATCTGGCAGGCAACTCAGCTCTCATTCTTTATGTCCACCACTCAATCAGATTAATTTTGGGGAGCAGAGGGTTGTTGGCTTTCCCTATTAACTTAAACGCTCCACTGGATTTGTCGTGTGGTATCTCTTTCTTGGTCCACGGATATGCTTACTTCTGTGTCTTTCCAAGGAACTTCTGTAAGAATTTTAATGCAAGCATATACAATTATAACCAAGTATTGATCAAACAATAACTGCAACTACTTGGAAATGGTAAAACGAACTTTTACTCTCCTCTACCTTATATTGCCAAGTCCAATGGAAAGACTATAGTGAAAGCAAAAACAATAACTGCAACTACTTGGAAATGGTAAAACGAACTTTTACTCTCCCCTACCTTATATTGCCAAGTCTAATGGAAAGACTTTAGTGAAAGCAAAGACCAACCCCTATGTTTATAATCAGAGCGTAAATCATAACCCACAAAGGACCACTAATAAAAAAAAAATGTCCACACACACACACACACACATATATATATATATAATAAATCATACCAGTGTTCTACGTGATAACACATAACTAAGATACACCAAGTTCAATGTACTTTCGATCACAATTAATCAATTTGGACTACTCCAATCTACTCTCTTCTCTTTTGATCAAGTATTCTAATTAATCAAATTTTTTTCAAAAACATCAAAAAATTATAGTGAGACATGTTAGTCAACTCGGGTAAAAAATCACAAGTTTCCTGTAAATCATTAGGGATTTACAGACAAAAAAATAGAAGAGTTGGGTCAATAGAATGCTATAGGTTTTTTATGGATAAGTTAGTGTGGTCTTAAAACAACCCAAAAGCATCACCTCCTATTCCTAGACTGCATATTTGGGATTTCTCGAGGAAGCCATCCGACTAATTCAAAAAGTGTGACCTCAATATTTCTGTGTTGTGGATAGATATGATGCCTTTATGTAGTTGCTGTTTTCAAGCAGATCAGATCAGTATAAACAATTCAATAGTTTCACAATGTCTGCCATTACAAATATTTTCTACTTGCCATTGGAGGAAATATAATTAAGTAAAACGTGGTCAAAGAGAGAGATGACTTCATCACTCCCGCATCATTCTTGATATTTAATTCTCATTTTTTCTTCTTCTGAAGTGTAATTATTCCAAAAGTTACCCAAGTATACTCAACCAGAATTGTAACTGGAGTTGATGTGAGTACGTTTTTGAGCAGACCTCCTTTTTCTGTTCCTCTGAGACCCGTGGAGCTGCAGCAGGAGTGAGTTGGTCACAACAAATATAGAGCTCAAAGCCATCAGGCCACCTGCCAAAATAAACATCATATTTGTGAATTTTTTTTTTCATAATAACCGATAAGATGCAGGGCAACTAAGGCCCAATATTCTCAGAATCTGCAAGTATATAATCCAATTGTGGATGAAGAAATATATTATCTTAGCTGTCCTCCTTACAGCATTCTTCAGGAAAATCACAAGTATTTTGGTAACCTCACAAGAATGTTCAAAAAGGAAAAAAAAAAGATTATATTTTGGATGGTCATAATCAATATATTATGACTCAAGTAGTAGTTTGTTGGACCCACCAAACGGCAGGTAAAATCCTCCAGTGTCCTCTTACTGCTTGTACAAGAATTAAAGTCAACTTTTCCTTCTGTTCTCAGATACTTGAAATTCAAAAAATTTATTCACCTGAAAGTGAAGGTGTCATGGCAAAATCAAAATGGGGTAATAGTAGCCCAGCAGCAATGGGGACGGCGACAACATTGTACGCAACTGCCCATGACAAGTTTTGATGAACTTTTGCCATTGTTGCTTGTGCAAGATCCATCGCATCCACCACCTACAAGGAACAAATATTAGGTGACAATGGAAATACTGAGAACTGCATCAGCTTTGTTTAACGTTTTAAGAAACTAAACCCTAAAAAAGGCTATTGGAAGCCCCTACTGTTGTAATTACTGCAGACTATACAGAAGCTTTGCTGACAACAAATCTACACTTCAAAATAATTAAAACAGACTTCCCTATCATTAGATGCCAATTTCTAGAAGATGAGTTCAATTTACCACTCTCATTCATCTTACCTATAACAAATCATTCGATCATATAACCAACTTTCGCTTGACCTTCGTTATTTTGTTGTTTATAGGTTCCTTGTATTTATTTCTTAGATGGAACCTTCATCAAAATTTCTTACAATTTTCTTCTTTTAATTATGTTTCTTTCCTTCTTGTGAAAGAGTTGGTGTGATTGTCTAAATGTAAATAATGACATCCATGGATGCATAATTTGCTTACAATTAAGAGATAACAATAATACGTACCTGCGAAAGCCTGTTTCCAAGAAGTATAACAGATGCTGCATTGGATGCAGCATTTTCTCGTCCGTCAGTTTGCAAAGCAATCCCAACATCAGCAAGAGCCAAAGAGGGTGCATCATTAATGCCATCACCCACCTTCAAAGGTACCAAACACGTCAGTTGGACATAATTTCTAACACCATGCAGTGGAGGTTTACTCAGTAGGAAAGCAACAAATCTTCACAGATGAATGGTTCTATAGTAAGCAATTACAAATAACATTTCACTAAACTGATGACATAAAAATTGGAGTCCATTTAATTGTCATCTAGATGCTTTTAAAAATTACTAGTTCACAACCCAAAGATTTCAGGTGGTGAAGAATTAATGCACCGAAGTCTGAGAATAGTAGAATATTTCATTGTAAGAGCTGTCATTGGACGCATTCGATTGAAAACCATCATAGCAACCAAATTTCTCTAGCAACAGCCTGTATTTGATATATTCAATACTTTCATTTCTCTACTAAACAATCAAAATGCAATTATAGGTATAAGATTTACATTGCAGTAAATATTTAGTACATTAATTCGGATTGCATATGTTCAAATATGATTCCAGCCTTCCAGGGGAATAAGCAATCTGAAGATAATTACCATTGCAACATGATGGCCCGAAGCTTGAAGAGTTGATATAACACCAGATTTCTGCCGTGGAGTTAACGACGAATTGATAAATTCACTTCCTATTCCAATTGTTTTTGCTATTGGTGCAACTGCCTCTTCCCTGTCCCCTGATAAGAGGACTGTTTTAATTCCTTTCTGCTGAAGCCTTCCAACCAAAAAAAAAAAAGAATGCAAGACAGGTTATCACATGTTGATATGTTATGAGTAGCAAGTAGAAATTTCTGGTCGGTATATATTTTACAAAGAATATAGTCGCAGACAAAAAATAAAAACTTCTTATTCCAATTATGGAAAATCGATAGTTCAGCCAGAATATTATACGTCTTACGAATAGCACCTCCAAAATCAGTTAAAAGCATATTCATCATTGACCAATGTAACATTTACAAAGCACAGTCCAGATTCTAGACTAAGAGAATAATCTCATTAAACCAAGAGGCTGTAAAACTTCTTTTCACAGTGAACTAGCAAATATACGTTGTCAAAAGATCAGAATCTGTTCTGCCACAATGCATAAACATATGGAGAGGGAGAGAGAGAGACAGGTTATGTCTTTAGTAGTCATTTGAGATTCAAGTGAAGTTCATCACAATATAAGCTATGGAAAGCATTTTATGCACCAAAATTACCACCTCCCCCCCCACCCCACCAAAAAATAATAATAAAATCCCACTCTAATGGGCAGAAAACATGAATGGATCTTGAGCTCAGGTATCTTCTTAACATGAAAAAACAGTAGTCAAGATGTCTGCTTTACTCAAAACCTAGTCCAAAGTAAAGGCAAGGAAAAGTATAAGAAGTTTTTATACCTACTTGCAGCTGGTGTTTGCCACCATTAAATCATTTTATGAGAGAGGACAGTACCTATTTATGGTAGTTTTGGCATCATGGCGTAAAGTATCAGAAATTGCAATAGCCCCAATTACGCCTTCTCCTTCACGTCCAACATAAACAACGGTTTTTGACTTGTTTGGTGACGATCTACCTTCTGATGACTGATTCATCACAGACTGCTCCAAATTCATTAAATCAGACACATTTTTTGTTTGCTGGAAACGTTCACAAATCCATTCTAATGAGCCAACTGCAACCAAACGTCCATCTACTTCCGCTAAGGATCCAAAGCCTGGTTCTGTTAACTGTCCTTTAGTCACTGGGATATTAAGATTCAATGATTCTGCTTTGTTTATAATGGCTTTTGCAATTGGATGTGAGGCCGTTTTCTCCACTGCAGCGGCAATCTTAAGAATTTCCGATTCTTCATGAACCAAAGATGCCACAGAAGAAACAGCAGGTTTTCCTTCTGTGATGGTTCCCGTCTGAAAGTCGTAAAGTAGGTGAGGCCAGACAATCAATCCTCAAATAAGTCAATTATAAAGCATTATTTTTATCAATATAGCTTTCCAATTTCAAACCCTAAATCATATGAAGAATATAAAGCTAATTAAACTATAAAACTACCTTGTCCAAGGCCACAAAGTCTATGGCGGCCAAGTGTTCCAATACATCTGCTCCTCTGATAAGAAGACCTTGTTTTGCTCCTTTTCAGTTGTCAACGGATATAAAAGTTTAGGTTAGAGCTTTCAGTGAATATAGTGCCATTAAGGTGCCTTTAATAAATAGAGATTCAAGATTATTTAGAAAGACCGTATAACAAATCTGTTGCAACATATTATGGTTGTGTTTAGATGTCCACTTGAATTTGAATGGTCACATTGCACTTTCAATTGCATTTGAAGTAAAATTTTATCACATAAACTAGGGTCACTAAGGAAAATAGGGAACTTCACCATATTTAATGACGGCAGTCATTTTTAGATTTCATTGAAATGGCAAGATTCAAAAACTTTAGCACTGTTCATTAGATGACTGCCATTATAAATGGTTCCACCAAGATGATATTTCTACATAGAAATGTGATGTCAAATGTCAATGGGGCTATTCTTTTCGTACAAGTATATTTAATGACATTTTCCCAACCCATGGATGCTTTGAGCATCCAAGTGTATAAATCCTGCAAATGCTTCCTTCTGGATGGATCTTTTCTTGGATTCTCAAAACAATCATTGAAATTTGTTGAATTCCAGTAGCCTGCAAGTTTTTCTGGCCCCCAATAGCGATTATTCATTCTAGCATCTGCCCCAAGAGACAATTACCAGTTGATAGTTCTATTGAATATTCAGCTGATGTCTCAAACTCCATACTGACAGTACTGAGTAAAAGGAGTGCAAGTTATAGCAACACATAAAACCAGTGATTAAGAATATAGAGAAATACTAAAAGATGATGGGAGAGTAACATGTAAGATATGAGCAATGCAACTCCCTACCAAATTAGCTGTTAAATTTCAAATTGTCTTACACCATATGCTATCAAACTAAAAACAGAAGCAATCATGTTTGATGATGTACCAAGAGAGGTGCCAACTAGGATTGCGGTGGGTGTGGCAAGGCCCAGTGCACATGGGCAGGAGACTACCTGGAGGAAGAAATCAACGTTACCAAGTAAAGCTTAAAAGAAGATTGCAGATTTTACATAGAGGGTCATTTGCATGAACGCTAGGTCTACATGCACATTTTAGCAAATAAACATTACATAAAGAACTAAAACACATGCCCAGTTAGATGAATGGCATCAGAAATTAAAGGTTTGTAGCATCATTGCCCAGTTATGACAGGGTAAAAGCCAATCCATGTTGAAGGCTATTTTTGAATTTCTGATTAGTAATATGCATGACATGCTTATTTTCCATTTTTAGCATTATCTTTGTTTTATCCAGTAATTTGAGCCACTTTGTTGCTAATTTAGCACTTTCCAAGTTTCTATCAATTTCTGAAAACCAATAAGAATTTTCACCCTGTTGTTGGCTTTACCATATTATTTATATCTAACAAATTAAGAAAAAAAAATTTACATGAGAACAATAAAATGTGCACAATATTCCAAAGGGGCCATGATTATCACTGATCTTCTGCTTCATCCACTACATATTATCATCTTTTGTGATGTATATCACTTGAAGGAGTGACAAATTCGTGAATGCAGAAAAATCATTAATAGTAAGATGGCTAACCAATGCAAAATATAAGGTTAAGATATGAAAAGCAGGCAAATAGTTTTTAGACATAAAGTTGGAGAAGATTTTATGGAGTGGGTCATCAGTTGAACATGACTCACCAAGACATCCACAGAAAGCTTCAAGCTCAGAAGCAAAGGGTTTCCATCTGGTCCAGCAATATCATTAAGCAAGACGTCTGGAAAGATGTGTGTCCCAATGTAGTACCTAAATACACATGAGCAGTATGGATCAAATAAAACACATACTAAATTGTAAAATTAAATTAACCATAATGATTTAATCCATATCATTGTTGTTGTTGTCATCTCTTCAATATATAATGATAGGAGACTAAGATACACAACAAGAGCATCAAAATTTTATTTCGCTGCAAGTGAAGGAGACTGACTGCAAACATGTTTCTTACTGAAAGACCATAATGTTCACCAAGGAGGAAAAACGGCCTCTTTATTGGATATCAACTTTTAAAAAGGTATGATAGGGGTCCCCACTCCCTACAGAGATAATGAGGTGGGTTTGTAATAAAAAGATATGAGGTCTTAAAAAAGATATGTTGATACAATCAAGGATAAGTATGGTGAAAATAAAACTAACATGAGTACAACTAGAGGAGAGAGAGGTCAACTATTAACCAAGCTAGGCTTCATCAAGAGTTGGCAGCAAGTACCTATCTCTTTGTATTGGTTAAGGGTGAAAACACAATATGTACATTCAAGTAGAGGTCACAAAGCTTACTTTGTTCTCTAAAGATATAGATCCGGTTATCAAGACTATAATAGGGATAAGCATCAAATTTGAACAAGGGACAGAGAAGTAAAATCAACATGCTTCAAGATGACACTGTTAAGGCACACGTACATGGATCTGTAATTTACCTAAAATAAGTATAAACAAGGAAGAAATAAAGGGTGCTGGCCTATAGATTCCTGAGTGAAGATATTTGAATGGTGAGATGGAACGGATATCCACATGAAATCAAATCAGAACGCGTGAGGTGGAGGAGTGCTTCTGAAGTGTGGTGTCACAGATAAAAACCAACCAGATTGAAAAGAAACGCCTAAAGCTCAGCCATGCAATATTACACTACGTGTTGGGCAAACAAGCAAAACGTCAGTCTCAATGCACGAGGCTCCCGCCACTGCAGGGTATGGAGTGGGTGCCTAAAAATTTGTGTACTTGAAATGAGAATCCTGAGATGAATGAATGGTAAAAGAAATGACAGACTTGAAAAACATCCCCTAATCGGAAGTTAGAGGTACCAGTTAACTAATAACAAGCTAGCATCCACAGCAGAAGGCAGATACATTACATCGTTCAAGTTTAAAGCATTCCAATGACAAGGGAAGATGTGGAAGACCTGGAATGAAGTTATGAGATAATCATGATTGTTTATGATTCAACCAGAAATATGGCTATGGGTGAGCAAAAGTTAAAAGCTGACTTGAGTTGCCAATCCCCCAATAGATTGGACAAGGCACCAGCAATAAAGAAGCCAGTTGATGATCACCATCATCTTTACTCATGGTATTGGATCCTTATATTTTGGCATGGAAACAAAATCCAAAGTCTCCTATTTCCATCTCTTATGAGAAATCTATAATTAATGCACAATATCCATTGATTTCTTTATAAAACTATTAGGTCTGGTCTTCCAACACCCTTTTCAGTGCTCTTTGGTCTCTCCCTTAATGCCTTCAACTTGCAGAGTTCCACCATCCAATAAAGGAAGAACAAATAAATAAGAAAATGCATACCAAAAGGCAAATGTTGCTGCAGATAAAGTCATTACAGTGTACACAAATGGCCCAGCAATTGAATCTGCAAGCCTTTGTATAGGTGCTTCATGGCCTTGAGCATCCTCAACCTGAAAATTGCAAGACAGATTTTATAAATAGTAGAAACTGTACAAGTCAATATCGCAAGCGTAGAATTTTCTATTAGAAAAAAAAAAAAAAAGAGGGCCGGACCCATGTACACAATATATATTCACCACACTATGAACAAACCACCACACTGCTCAAGCAATGGTACAAACATTACCAGCTAAATACGAAAAATTTACAAATTTGTAAAATAGCAATTAACATTTCTTCTGAAATGAGACACCTAAGAATAGAATTTTAAAATATTATCCAATGCCATAAAAGATGTGTCAGTTATTTATTAGGTGCTATAAATTCACATCTTCACGGATGAGCCGTATCATTTTAAAACTCAAAACAAATAGTCAGTATCTTCAAATTAATAATAAGTAGAAAAATATTGTGCTTGAATGTGAAAATGTTGCAAGAGCGGAGTTAGCATTTAATGATTGACACACCAATGAAACATTTGCACCATGGGATTTGGATATGCATGAATTAAATAAAAATATGTTATTTTGAAAGCAAACGCTAAAAGCTTTCCCAGGTATTGGATTTTTTAAAATTTAACTCTGCTTGATTTAAACAATAATAAATTTCCTTATGAGAGTTTTTAAAATATATAATTGTTGCAATTTAGTCAATTCTGATGATATGCGCTTAAGGGTAATCGGTGGCATTGCAAAAATAAAAATAAAATTATTACCATCGTCATTTTGGGATTTGGATAATAGAATGGCTATCCCCCCACATTATGAGTGAATGGACTTCTCATATGCCGGTTATTCTTTCACATAAATATTTATAGTCCCTTAGAACGTGGCATGGCATCCAGTGATTTAATTGTCCAATAGATGAACTTATAGATATCACAGTACAGTGGTACACCCATATTAAAATTTTAAATTAATTAATACATTAAAAATGATGACAAATAAGAAATTTAAGTTCTAGGTTTTCTTAAATTCAAAAATCAAATTATCAGAACCTTAGTAGAAGTGTCCTTAATCCACAACAACTAATCTATATGTTACCAAAATTAGTTAGGAATTAACCCCAAGGGGGTGGCCAAGTGAGTGATAGACTGCAACTAAGGGGCTTGCACCCCAAGGTCGCCAGGTCGAAACCCAGCGGATGCCACTTTCTCTTGGCGCCAGTCCATACGGGGTGTTGCCCCAGCTTTAATTGGGCCCCCCCACTAGTGAACAGTGGGATTAGTCCTCCGGATTAGTTGGCCCAAAGGATTAGATACCGAGTTATCAAAAAACAAATAGTTAGGAATTAGGATCGTCATTAGCTCATTGGCAGGAATACTTTACAAGTCTACAAGAGCCAACTGTGTTTTAGTGTTTCTCTAATTGAATCCCTTGCTTCCAAGTGTTCCGAAAGAAATGCACAAAGTGTGAAGAAAATGACATCATAATGCATTTGTAATCCCCTCCCCAACATAAAAAAATAAAAATATAAAACAAAGAAATATTAAACTTAAAAAGGAAGAAAGAAAGATGAATGAGTGAATATTATTCATAAAAAGGCATCCTGGGGAGGAGGGTATTAAGGGAATGGAGTTCAAGTCCTTTTGTGTTCCAAGCCAGAACAGGGAAAAAAAAAAACTAACAGGAAAAATATAAAAAATAATCTCACATTTAGTGCATTTGTGCTCTGCTAGGCATTAAAAGAATTCATTTTTAACACCACCAAAAAATTAAAAAAAATAATGTCAAAATTTCCCTCAAAATCTTCACATTAAGACAAGTAGATTGTATTAATGGATATCAGTTGCAGGTCAATCACAAAATTAATATTTACCATGTGTGGGTAGACTTATAAATGTGACAGTTGTCAAGAAATCGTCAATGCCACGCTAATCATAAGTTGAGCTGGCACCCAGATTAACACAAACAGGTTGCGTTTCTGGTCAAAATCATAATAAGACTATTCAATTCTCAATATTCCACAGTTTATAAAAATGGTGTCGCAGCTCACTGTAAGTAAATTAAGAAATGACTGCTGAACTCCAAATTTCTGGCATTACGTTACATAGCACATTGCGAAACTAAGCATATTTGAATGGAGATATTTTATACAAGGTCAAGAATATATTTCAAAATTGCGTTCTAAGCTACAACTTCGGCAAGCAGATGGTGTCAGGTTGCGAAACATGGGGAAGAAGATCAACAACAATCCTATAGACTTGTACCAAAGATGTACCTTTTAATATCACAATTTGCATCATCAAAAAAATGGTTTACTAATGTTAAATTGTATTAGGGTTTGTATGAAAGAGAGAAAAAAGAGAGAAGGGAGAGTTGGTGGTATGCGTTAACAATCTACACATCACCAACTATTTATATTTATGCAAAGGGAAACAAGAATATTACAATATTGTCCTTAATAGTATAATAAAAATAAGAACTCTAACACTTCCCCTCAAGTTGGAGCACATAGGTCAAATATGCCAAGCTTGGAACACAAAATCCTGAAGGTGGACCAAGCCAATAAAAATATCACTCATCTGAGCACCAGAACATAAAGAGTGACAATCTGCTTCTGCATGATTAGATCTTGAATAAAGTGACAATCAACCTCAATGTGTTTGATCCATTCATGAAATACTAGATTACTAGCAATGAAAATAGTTGTTTGGTTATAGCAATACATTGACATCGAAGATGACACATCAACACCTATATCACAAAGTAGAGACTTAACCCACATCATCTCACACACAGTATGAGCCATAACACGATATTCTGCCTCCGCACCAGAGTGTGCTACTATATTCTGTTTTTACTGCACCACGTAACAAAATTACTACCAACAAATGTGCAATATCCAGAAGTAGATAGCCGATCACTACGGTTGCCTGCCCAGTCAGCATCAGAAAATCCAAAAACTGATAAAACAGATGATGACCTATGTATTAATCACCTTCCTAGTGTTCCCTTCAGGTACCGAAGAATGCGACAAACAGCCTCCCAATAAGGCTTACAAGGAGCATGCATAAACGGATTTACTACCCCAAAAACACAAGTAATATATAAGCGTGTCATAGGCAAAGAAATTAACTTGCCTACTAACCTCCTATACCGCCTCGTATCCTTCAAAACTTCTCTATTATTAGCATCTAATTTTACATTAGAATTCATAGGAGTGTATCAACGGGACGAGCACCATGAGTACCAGTCTCAAAGAATAAGTCCAAAACATATTTTCGCTGACACAAACTTATACCTTCCTTGAATCAAGCAACCTCAATCCCAAAAAAATTGCAAAGCAAACCCAAGTCTTTGGTGTGGAACTGCTTACCCAAATGAAACCTCAAATTAGCTATACCTGCTGAGTCACTCCAACTGATGATAATGTCATCTACATAAACTATCAATACAACGATTCTTGAAGAGGAACGGCGGGTAAACACCAAATGATCTGAAGTAGAGTGCTAGAAACCATACTAAACTACAACTGTACCAAACTTGACAAACCATGCTCTTAGGGATTGTTTTAGGCCATACAACGCCTTTCGCAACTTACATACAAGATGTTCCTTTCCAGGAACAACATACCCTAGTGGTTGAGCCATATAAACCGCTTCCTATTAATCTCCATGGAGAAAGGCGGTTTTTATATCCAACTGATATAAAGGCCATTCAAGGCTCACTGCAACTGAAATAAGAACTCTAACAGAATTCAAACGAGTAACAGGAGAAAATGTCTCACAATAATCCACACCATAGGTCTAAGTGTAGCCCTTGGCAACTAGACGAGCCTTCAGACGCTCAACAGAACCATCTGGATAATACTTCACAGCATAGACCCAACGACATCCAACAG
Organism: Nyssa sinensis; assembly: GCA_008638375.1. NCBI lineage: Eukaryota > Viridiplantae > Streptophyta > Magnoliopsida > Cornales > Nyssaceae > Nyssa > Nyssa sinensis. The sequence goes on along the minus strand of CM018032.1, from coordinate 1,662,466 downwards.
GTTGCTCACCAGAAGGAATAGAAGTGAGATCCCAAGTGTGATTTTTATGAAGAGCTACTATCTCCTCATCCATAGCCAGTTTCAAACCAAAAGATGCACATGCTCGTGGAAAAGAACTAGGAACAAAAACAGAAGATAACGAAGAAATAAAACAACGAAAGATAGGGGAAAGACGATGAAGGGAGACAAAATTAGAAATAGGATGATGAGTACAATTACGAATACCTTTTCGTACACATTTGACAAAACGAGGTGACAATTTATCCCAATATGGACCAAGGAGATGAACGTAAGCTACACACCCAAAATCACAAGAGGTCAAATTAAAAGGTGGAAGGGGAGAATAAAGGAGAGAAAAAGGCAATTGATTGCCTAAAACCAAGGATGACATGCAATTAATGAGATGTGTAGCAGTCAAGACAGTATCAACACAATAGGAATGTGGTATATGCATATTAAATAATAAAATACGAGCCACATCCAATAAATGACGATGCTTATGTTCAATAATGCCATTTTATTGAGATGTGTGCGGGCATGTAGTCTGATGGATAATTCCATGTTCAGCGCAAAAAGCATCCATAAAAGATCAAGTATACTCACGTGCACCGTCAGAACGTAAAATCTAGACGTGTTTTTCAAATTGACCCAAGATTTCATTATAAAAATATAACAAAAATTTTAGGTAATTCAGACTAACCTTTCATAAAATACAACCAAGTCTTACGAGAAAAGTCATCCACAGAGATTACAAAATAATGAAAACCATAAATCCTTTTTATGCTTACAGGACCCCAAATATATGAATGTACAATATTAAAAGGACTTGATTGACGACTTCTGAAACTATTAGGAAAAGAACTACGGTGAGGCTTACTTAATTGTCAAGCCTCACATTCCAAAACAGAGATAGGACTCAAATTGGGAACAACTTGATGCAATTTCTACAAGGATGGGCGACCAAAACGATAATGCCACTGCAAAGGAGAAATAGTGGCACTCAAGTCAGCAAAAGACTCGCCAAGATCTAAATAATAGAGACCATTGCGCTCATACCCCGAACCAATCACCTTCTTCGTCTTGAGATCCTGAAAAACACAAGAAGTGGAAGAGAATGTTACAGAACACTACAAAGATTTGGTTAATTGGCTCACAGATAATAAATGGAAAGGAAAATGTGGTACAAATAAACCAGAAGACGCTGATAGAGTTCCAATAAGATGTAAGTTACCAGTTCCAAGCACTTAGTGAAAAGAACGATCACCTAACACAATGTGGGATTTTGAAGGGCGAAAATTAGAGAACAAAGAAGAAACACTAGACATATGAGCATTGGCTCCAGAATCAATAATCCATGGTGCAGAAGATTTTCAAACCACACATGCAGAATTACTTGTATTAACCAAAGTAGCAGTAGAGGTAGAAAAATGAGGAGAAAGAGAAGACAATTGTTGAAAAAGCTGGCTAAGTTGAGAAGTAATAGCATCATGAGAGCCAGAAGTGGAAGCAACGGGCCCATCTGTACGTGCCTGTGTCTCTGATCTACAATGATGCTTGATGCTGCTTTAATCACAAGGCTTGAGTACTATATAACACACAACGACTTAAACACAACAACTTCAATTACAACTCAAGTTTTGTCAAACGGGATATGCCAACACAAACTTCGACTCTCATTCCTAACATAAAACATACCATCAAATTTTGGTTGCTTTTTGTTTTTTTAATTTTTGTGACAAAGACCTACCAACAAGGATCAAAATTTCGTTTATTTTCCATCAAAATGGCCGAAACGTTTCATGTCTTAGTGAACCAAAATGAAACACTAGTGGAATATCAAAATTCACATGTTCTATAGAAACAAAGTTGTTTCCATAGAAACATACTGAAGCTAGTGGAAACATTTTTTTCGTATCGATAATAATTACAGAATTTGGTAAAAGATAATATCTATTTATTTTTCAAATGATAGAAGAGATTGAAGGATTAAGACCCAAAATTACAAGAAGACCCAAATGATAACATGACCAGAGTCTTGGGTACCACGACCACCATTATTGTGGAGTGAACGGGGGCCACTACCACGGCCAACACTACGACCACCATGGTTATTGTAATATCCTAGATCTTATTACTTTCATTATACTCTATTTTTATATGTGAATCCACTTCAAATAATGATAAAGTGTGGATTACAGTATGCCCTAAGCATGATTATGTGATTCAAAATGATGAGTTTACTAATATAGATAGTAAGGCAATAATTAAAATCTTAGTAGGAGAAATTATAAACAAAACGATATTTCTAATAGGCTTTTAAAATGACTCTTGAGCTAAAACATGATTAATTAGGTTAATCTTTGTTCTAAGGTTAAACATAATTAGAACATACTTAACTAACTTAAACTAGTTTGTGATAGGTTATTGGAAGGTTCTTCAAATTGTTATATCTAAACTAATTATATTTAATTAGTAAACTTAATACATGATTAGTGAATTAAGTTAATCCTAATTGGGTTAATTAAGGTATTTAAGTGAGGTAGACTTGTACTAATCCTAAGTTATAACCTAAACCTTATAATTATCTAAACTAATTTTGATTAGAGAAAGGTAAGAAAAACAATTGTTCACATGGGTAAGGGACCCACAATTTGGAATATCTAGCCCACTATTGTTGACTATTCTTGAGGAGCTTGTATAGAGATTTATCTATATATATGTATCTATATATATATATGTATGTATATATGAATTATACATATGATATATATATATATCTATATATACATAAAAGGGACAAAAAAATCAGATTAGTAAGAGAGAAGAAATATAGAGCTAATAAGAGCAAAACACTTCAAATATGTGGGAATTCACAAAATGACACCTAGCCCACATATAGATACAAAGATACATGTTTGTATCTATTATGCCTTACAAAATAAATTGTAGAGAAAAGCAAGAAGTTCTCTAAAATGTGTTATACAGAATAATAGAGCAAGGAAGAAAATAGAGAAAACAAGAGAACATGGAGAAAGAAAGAAGCTTACGGAGGACTAACCTAGAGGTTGAATTCTTGACCAATCAAAGTATGAATTCTGGTCCTAATCTCTTATTCTTTCATTTAATCAGAAAAGAAACATTTAAAATTGACTAAGAAATCAAATTCAATTAAGAATTGAATGAAATTCTAAACTAGTTTTGAAGTCCTAACAAATTTTACATGGAATAGTAATTACACGAGTACAAGAACAACATATATGATATATAATGATGCATCATGATTCATGAGTGTTGATTAAACTAATTGGTTAATGATTAACGGTGTACAACCCTAGCACTATCTAGGTTATAATTAGCATGATTAGATTATCAAAGGAACTCTAAATGTGAGAAATGGTAGGGAAAAATGTTGCTAGAAATTAAAGAAAAACACCTTAATTAAAGTTAAATGATTAGTCTAAATGATGATTCAAGATGCTAGATATAAGTGTTGAAACAACCAACACCTGGAAGTTAATAATGAAGCTTATATGCAGAATAAATGGGGATGGTGCAGCTGCTGTCCCAATTGTTTAAAAACTTTATGTTCGATGTAAATGAATTCTAACAAGAGTCAAAGGAAGCTCCAATGGAATTAGAATATGAGAGAATTTATCAGAATTCCAGATTGTGTTGTTTGAACTATAATGGGATAAGCATAACTAAATAATGTTACATTGCACTCAAATATAGTTCTAATATGAAATATATGCATGTAGGACTCCTTAGGAAAGAAAGAGAATCAAGGAGTGCTTTAAGAGCACAAGGTGAGTAATCTGGTTCATTGAAATGGTGAATTGAATGCGATATTGTTAAAAAGCTATTTTATGTTTTAATAAACAAAGCATTATACTATATTCTCTATTGATGAAATTGAAGTACATTTTATAAGTATGTTTGATAAATAGATTTGCAAATTCATGAATAATCACACAATTAGAATGTGTTTCTGTAGATACCATTACACGGGCCCCTTTTATTATGTTCTTACCCGGAGACCAAAAGCCAGTAGGCCCGTAAGTAGGCCAGAGATCTCTTCAGTGTCACTATAAGTGACTGTCATTATATATGACATTCCGTTCAGAATCCGAATCGACGCGGATTCTTCCGTTCCGACCGTTGTAATAGGCATGCTAAATGATATTTGATATCTTTTACGAGCTTTATTAAGCTACTTATTGCTATTCAAATGTTTAAATAGCAATTCTGTTTCTAAAAATGCATTTGAAATGTTTCAATAATGCTTGATATCCATGGTTTTATTTAAAGTTTTTTTGCTATAAAAACCCATGACAGGACATTAGTATTATTCATTGAGCTTTATTAGCTCATTCTATTTCCCAACCAATTTTTTTCAAGTAATGAAGATTAAGATGGGGAGTGAACTTAAGGAAGAAGAGTTTGTAAAATTGTATAGCGAGACTTGCAAATATCTCTTTTGAGCCTATGTAAGCTTCTGTATATATACAATGGTCATTTTTGTGTGTTGGCCAATTGTAGATGTAAATGACTTGTAATAAATTTTGCAAGTGTGAGTTTGATATTAAACTTAGATTTGCTCTGATTGAATGTAGTTGGTATGAGTTTGATGTGAACCTGACAGGTTAAAAATGTTACGCTTTCGCTATATTAATAAACTATCTATTATACAGCCCATTCGATTCTGTATGAGGCCTCGGTGGCCGCTCATGGACCATAACTCCATCCTACGTGGGGGGTGGGTCGTGATAGTTATTGTCACTAAATTCTAGAGCAAAGGACTCTCTGGATGAGGCAGAAGACCCACGAATAAGAGAAGCACGTTGAAGACTAGAATAAGCATTGGCAGCAATTGGAAGCTTCTCACTAGCCAAAATCTAATCTTTGAAGACGCTATACTCCAAATTAAGGCTAGACAAAAATAAAGCAATCTGAAACTCCTCACGCTGACGACGTTAAGCCTCCAAATCACTACTCAATGGCTGATAAAGCATGTTCTTCCCACAATCCCTTCAAGGTACCATAATGTTCAACAAGAGACTTATCACCCTGCTTCATGTTGAACATACGCTCAAAAAACTCATAAACCCGAGACACATTATGCTCTTATGAATACACCTCTTCAAGAGGTGCCCCTATCTTCTTCGCCATATCAAGAAGTTGAACATTCGAAACTACGTAAGGCTCCATACTAAGCCACAACCACGTCATCACTAATAAATTCTCCCTCCACCAGTCTTCTGATTTTTTATCATCTGATGGGGGTGGATCCTCAGTAAGATACTTAATTTTCTTCTTCGCATGTAGAAAAACTTTAAAGGTATGAGACCAAGAATGATAATTAGTGCCATTCAATTTGACAGAAGTAACAGATCGCATCGAATCATCCATGGAATGACTTTTGACATCATCGAGAGAAGCCATAAGGAATAAAAGAAAGAGGCACACTAAAAAAAATATGAAGAAGCAACCCACAATATGCATCAACAACCCACACGACAAATGAAATGCAGCAACAAATCAAATAGCTTCAAACCACCACCGCAGCAAGGAGGAAAGGACCACAAATACCCAAACAAGCCCTTAAACCAATTTGAGAAACCAACCAGCCCAATCAACCAACACAGCACTCACAGAGTTGAGTCGCACAAAAAATGAAGCAGGTCGCACACCCAAGCCACGAAACCGACCCTCTGTGAAGCCAAAAATCAACCAAAAACAATTCAATCGATCATGGGCCACTCAAATCCAATGTCCTAGGGCTTAGTTGCACCCCTTAGGTGTGACTGGAAGCAACAAAACTCGGTCGTTTGGTCATAATCAACAAATCAAAGAATCAGAGGCCATTTTTGCGGAAAAAACATTCAAAAATAAAAAAACTCCACTCAAACATCTTCAAAAAAATTGGCAAAAATCACCATTAACATAAGCACAAAAAAACGCCTTAGATCATGTCTTCTGGTCACCAGAAAGTGATGACATCATGCTTATGTCAGCAATGATGTCATCGTCCATACAGGTGACATCAGCATCCTCTTCTTATGTACTTCTTCTCCCACTATCCCTGATGTGTTCTTGATTTGTTTTAGACCTAAGTGAGTGCTCTAATACCAAGTTAAATTGTATTAGGGTTTGTATGAAAGAGAGAAGGGAGAAAAATTGCACTGAAGTGTTGGTTGTATGTGTTTACGATCTACAGATCACCAACTATTAATATTATGCAAAGGGAAACAGGAAGATTACAATATTGCCCTTAATAGTACAATAAAAATAAGAACTCTAACAACTAACCATTTGAACAATCTTGGTTATTGTTGAGTTAGAGCCAGTGGAAGAGGCTTCAATCCTTAGAGGACCATCCTGAAACAAAACAAAAAATGCTTTTTAACTTTTAAAAATGCTGTAATTCAGCACCAAAAGTAACATGCCAGGTAAATTTCAATTTCACAAGGATTCATAAAACTTTACGGTGGCCAAATCTTAATCTGCATTAATGATAATATAAGCAAGACGAAACTTATACACGTATCCTACCTAATAAGGTAAAACTAGACTTCCATTAGGGTTCCATCTTTCTAACCAGGATGTGTAGAATGATGAGAGGACTGCTGCCATGTCAAGCAGATAGAGTAGTAATGCTATTATATCTTGAGGAGATTTATAATTATATCTCCCGTGTTTTGTGTATTTCAATCAGCTGATGAATTTAATTCTAAGATTGAACAGGAAGAATATCTAGCCATTTTCCAATTTGACCGGAAGTCCAGACTTCAGAATTTAAATACACATTTTTAACATTAGCACAAAAAAAAAAAACTTCTTTACACTAAGAAGAATATACATCATTGTTCTAATCCGAAGGCAGAAATGATAATTTTTTTTTCCCGACAAGTGAAAGGATGATCAAATTCTTCAATTGGAAATGTCACCTGAGCTTGACAATTGTTATCAAACCTAAATGGAACAATAGCATGTCTAAAATGTCATATCTTTAAACGGTATCATACCCAGTTTATTGTTCCAGCTGAGACCACTAAGCCTTTTTCCTTAAATACTGGAAGGGATTCTCCCGTCAGCATGGACTCATCCACGACACTTCGTCCAGCAAGAACTCTACCCTGCGTAGACAATTCAATATGCAGTTTTACATTTCACACGTATAAGCAAAAAGGAAATACCAGGACATAAAACAGAAATATATAAAGTCTACGAAGTTTAGAATACATGCCAATTTTTTTGGAAACTTTCAGGGGTTTTCCGCTTAGGGTAGGAATTGAAGGGCATTTATTTAGTTGCAAGATAAAGATTTTATGGTTCATCCAAATCAAGAAAGAATGGTTTGGTGAAAAAAAAGGGCAGTCTCAGTGCACAAGATTCCCACCATTGCGGAGTCGGGGAGGGTTAAATGTACGCAGTCTTACCCCTGCAAACAAAAAGACTGTTTCTGCAACTTGAATTCGTGACCTCCAGGTCATAATGGAGCAACCTTACCGTTGCAATAAGGCCTGACCTTGGCTTGGTGAAAAAACCCTTTCAAAATATTTTGAACAGCAAAACAATGCTTAGTTTTAACAATTACCACTCCTTGTAACATATATCCACAGAGGATGTAATTGTTGGCAATTGTACATGATGCTTCAAATGGTTCTGACTTGGATATGGTAATAGTTATAGTGCAACTTTACTCTATATATAGATTAACAGGTTTGGTTTATTGTTAAAAGTGATTTGCACTATCGTTTACTTACAAAAGGTGAGGAAGAAAACATCATTCAACATAAGATTCCAATTGAAGATTTTCGGGCATCTTTTTCCATAATGACAGATTCACAGCATGCAAAACTTCAAACAAAGAATTCAAATTGCTTACATCTACGGGTATAGTTTCTCCAGGCAAAACCAAAACTGAGTCTCCAACTCTAATATCATCAGTTGGAACTTCAATGCAAATTGCATCAGAGCAAAGTACACCATCAGCAGAAGAATCATCTTCTGAGGGAGTAATCACAAGTCGTGACTGAGTGGACATTAATGACTGCAGAAACACAGATCAGGACAAATAATATTCAAATGAAGGGAAGCCACCTCTGTTATTAATTTTCATAAATAGATATGGGCAATAGTTCCATCCAGAGTTCAAATTGAAATTAAACAAGAAGTGACTACTTAGTTTAACAAAAGATTATGCTGCAACACTAATGATGTCATGCATATATTAACTGGCAAACCAGCATGTAATTAAGTAAACATAATGAAAGAACAATGAAAGAAAAGAACATAAAAGAAGTGAGATTCGAATAGGGTTCAATACAATGAAAGTAGGCCATGCTTCTATTATGAAAGGATTACTGATTTGGAAATGCTTAGGCTAGCATGCCCATCATATCACTCATTTTTAAGGACATTAGTTGCAAGTGTGACTCTGTCATATCATCGTGAAACGTGTTCATAATTCATACTCTCCTAATATTTTCTGAATCTGCAATAACTAGGCTAGTAGGTGTTATGGAAGGGAGGGAGGGAGGATAAGAGGCTGTGGCTGCAAAATAAGGATTCTTTTTTCTGTCAGCTCCTTCTACAACAGCTTGTTCGATTTTGCAATCCCTCTTTTCCCTTGGAAGCTCATATGGCACTCAAAAGCCCCTCTTAAAGCCTCCTCATTCGCCTGGGAAGTCTCCTGGAAGGCCATCTTAACTGCGGATAACTTGAAGAAGAGAGACTTCCTCTTGGCTAGTAGGTGTTATTTTTGTCAAAGGGACGAGGAAAGGATGGATCACGTTCTCATTCACTGTCATGTTCCGTGGAGCTGTTGGAACCTTGTTTTTGTGCTTTTCGGTGTCTCTTGGGTTTTGTCCAGCTCCGTCAAAGACCTTTTGTTGGCTTGGTTAGGATGCAACTTGCCTAAAGAGATTAAGCGTATTTGGAGGATGGCCCCTATATGCCTTTTGTGGTGTATCTGGATTGAAAGGAACAATCGTATCTTCGAAGATGTGGAGCTCTCTACTCCTTTCTTTAAAGACGCGTTTTTGCGCTTATTATATTTTTGGGCTAAAGAGGCTTTCCTTGTAAATGTTTCTTCTTTTATTGATTTTTTGGAATCTTTAAGACCGTTGTAAAGCTTTTGGGGTTTTTGTCCTTGTAGCCCTTCTTGGGCTCCATTATTAATATACATCTCACATCTTACTTATCAAAAAAAAAAAGGCTAGACACAATTGGTAAATTGCATCAAAAGTGTATTTCATCAATGTCTTCATGCAAGTCCCGGAATATTTGCTGATATATTACAAATAAAGTTTCTACGAGTTGGTTAGTGCCAATGCTAATGTTCACTACAGATGTAACTAAACTTGAAGTAACAAAAGCCACAAAGGAAACATAAGAAAGGCCAAAGAACTAGCCAGTATGTAAACAAACAGGCAATCTGAAGATTTCGTGTCAAAGATTCCATGAGGACACCTTCGAACAAAATGATTCTAACTATTAAGCATATGACTTGCATTGTTATCTCAAACAGTTAAAAGTTTCAACACTTTGTGCCTCATTTGCAGAATTGACTTGGCCATGCCTTGTGAACGATTTTTTTTTTTTTTGATATAAACTACATTTTCTCCGGTGCAGAGAAATTCAGACTTCTGCATGTGACATGTTTACACTTAGAACTTTAATCCAATAAAATGCAGGTCTCTGGTCTTTCTGTGCTAGTGTGCAAGCTGGACTTTTAGCCCACAGGCCCCACATAGATCAGTCAATGAAATGCACAAGGAAACTGGAAAGAAATAAAACCTATTGAGTCTAGATTAGTTATGACCCACTAATATTTATAAACAAGGTCCTTATCCTTGAACTTGAAGAATGGTCGTATATAAGTAAATTGACTGTATAATAATTATTAGGGTCAGGCACGGGCCTTATTCAGAGAAGACATAAACAATAAAAACAAGCATCATGTTTATCTCGATCAATAACAAATACGAGGCACAATGTAACTCACTAAAAGTTCATTCATATCACTAGATGCACTGATCCTAGCCTTCTCTTCCAGAGAACGTCCAAGGAGCACAAAACCGAGAAGCATGACCTGCATACTAAAAAAGGTACCTCTGCATGAGAAATTTACTAATAAGCCCAAAAAAATATTTAATTATATATGTATCACATATAATTCATATTGTTTCTACAAGCAAAAATATGGCCAATCATGGGCAAAACACTGAACTGCTACGGAGCAATATGATGCAAACTGAATCCTCGACAAGGACTAGGAGAAACCCAAAAAGGACTCCTGTTGAGAGATTTAAGAAAAGATATGATGACATTTCCTAAAAGAACACAACCCTAGATGAAATAATATTGTCGAAAAGGATTCATGTAGCCAACAAAATTGTTCAGGTTTGAGATCCACTTTTGAGCACAGTCAATTGCAAGACTAAACTAACAGGAGTAAAGGACTGCATTAGAGATCTGAAACCTAACGTCTCTAGCACATATCCAATGAATGACACTAAGAATCACAAACTTGCAACTAAATGAATGCACATCTGGACAATCAAACAAGCCAACAGAATTTTGATGTAGGCCAAGATACCCATTTTAATTATAATTGTCAGATGTATTCTTTATTTTATTTTTGTAATTTGTGTTTTCAAGAACTATAAGTTATCTTTTTGCATTTTTAAGTTACCAATAGTTGAATAAACTCCTCATAGGTTGTTATATTGGTTAGGATTACTTTTAGAAGGTTATTTTTTATATTTCAAAATTTATAGTGCTGCACCAAAGGAGAAGACTAATATAGATGTTGTTATTCTTCTATAACAAAATTTGAGAGTTTTCTCTTTTATTACCTCTTGGATTCAAGGGCCCCTAGTGGATTCTAAGGTTCAAGTTGAACACTTGGGTTTATCCTCCATTTATTAGAGTGGGGACTCGCCTCCTGTGATGGCAAACGATGGAAAGGAAGGCAACTTTCCTAGCAATGTTGGTCGTGGGAAACAACATTAAACATCGAATTGTAACGACAATAGACATTGCATTTGATGATAGGACTCCCAGTCCAAGGACTTGTGGACCCATGGTTGGTAGGAAAGGATCAAAATTCCATTTCGTAGTGTTGTTTCGGTGACCCGGAAACGGAAACATATCGAAAGTGTTTTGAAAATAGAGTGGAAATGATGAAAAAAAAATCAAAATATGTAGAAATACTTGAAAACATAAAGTAAAATATATGAATGTGTGAAGATAAATATTATAATTAATTAATTAAAAATATTTTAGGGTACATGACCATCCACATAAGAAAATACTAGGGTGAAATTGAACAAATAAAAAATAAATGTAATTTGTAAAATAGTCATTAATATACCAATTAAAAAGTAGTATAAAAAATTTAGAGATAATTTTTTATGTAATATGAAATTATGATATATTTGTTATAAAATGTGAAATTATTACAATTAAATACAATACCAATGTATAATAAATATATAGTGTAATATTCACAAATTAGAAAATTTGACATAAGTTAAATAAGATAATAAATAAAACAATTGCTTGTCAACTATATAATTAGTAACTAAGTATTAAAATAAATTGCTTGTCTACTTTTTATATCCACTGCATCTACTTTTCCTTGTCTACTATTTTTGAAAAAAAAATAAAAATATCTCCTTGTAATTTTAAGTCTTAATCCTTTAATCTCCTCTATCATTTGAAAAATAAATGGATATTATCTTTTACCAAACTCTATAATTATTATCGATAAGAAAGAAATGTTTCCATTAGTTTCGGTATGTTTCTACAGAAACAACTTTGTTTCCATAAAAACATGTGAATTTTGGTATTCCACTAGTGTTTCATTTCGGTTCACTAAGAAACAGAAACCTTTCGGCCATTTTGCTGGAAAATAAACAAAATTTTGATCTTTGTTGGTAGGTCTTCGTCACAAAAATAAAAACAAAAAGCAACCATAATTTGATGGTATGTTTTATGTTAGGAATGAGAATCCAATTTTGTGTTGGCATATCCCGTTTGACAAAACTTGACTTGTAATTGAAGTCGTTGTGTCTAAGTCATTGTGTGTTATATAGTACTCGAGCCTTGTGATTAAAGCGACATCAAGCATCATTGCAAATTTACGTTACAAGATACAATACATATTTTTTTTAAAACGATACGACTTCCAATACACATTTTGAAAACTATGCCTGTGATTGAATAGCGGCTGATGATGGTGAACAATTATCGTTGGTTTTGATTAATAATCCATGATGGATAGTGATCAACAAGCAATTGATGTGGTATAGTGAATAGTATTGTGATGATGAAGGTTCAAGGTTAAGTGCTGATATCAATTGGTGTAGGATTAGTAAAGAAAGAGTAGAGAAGACAATAAAGAAGGGGAAACCAAGAGAAGAGAGAGAGAGAGAGAGGAGAAAAGAGAAATCTAGGGAGAATCTCTGAGAGAAAATACCAACATTCAAAAATTTCCAATAGTCAATATGCCAAAATCTCCCACTCCAATACATTAAGCTTATATTAATAGGCAACTCAAAATTAACAAAATAGCAATAATTACCAAAATAACTAAAAATAAGCCAAAAATTTTGAAATTTTGAAATAAATAAAATTATATCCTAAACCTTAATTTTCAATCCCAAATTGGTCATCCAATGCCTTTGCGTTCCCCATAACATCTTCTTTGAGCCACATGTTCTCAAACTTGATAGCCCCTTCCCCCTTCTAGTACATCCACTAATTTTATTTTTAACATCCATCAAACATGAACAATTTGGAACTCATCATACGTGTGTCCTTCTAGAGTGGCCAGGACCCAAAGTATCCTCAAAGGGATAAAATCAACAAGCCATAAGGACAAAATTTCCATTTCCTGTGATGACTAATTACTTGGCATCAGTACTTAAACTTCTCTAAGTTTTAGTGAAATGAATGTTTTTCCTCCTTTTTTTCATTAGTATTTTAGTGAAATGAATGTTACTCCCTCAATCACATAGATGAGTAGTTTTTGAGAATTCCAGCATTTTAAGAAGACATATTTAAATATTTAATGCTTTCACATTTAAATGAAAAGTATAAATTTTCAAAATTGACCTCCTTTTACATTGGTTATTATCTTTGCATTAACCTGGAAAAAAAATGGCAACTTAAAAATTTTACAAAACTTTGTATATTATCTGGACTTGTATTGTGGAAGGAACATCCCAAAAAAGAAAGAGAGACTACAAAAATGGAGCAAAATATTTGCTAACATTTAAAGAATAAATTTTCTTTTTTTATTATTATAGCATTTACATACTTCTTATATTTTCCCATTTGTTTATATATATACATATGAACCATTATCACTCTTCAAAACGGGTTAAGGTCAACAATAGCTAAGATTGCCTATCTTACATACAAGCTATATGTGAAGGCAAGCAAGAAAAAGGGGCCTGGTAGAGTCAAAGTGCCCAATGGAACTGCTTTCCCTACTATTGCCTTGGATGAAAGGACTTTGCTATTATTGAATTAGAATCATGCAGAAAAGTATACAGAAGCTTCACTGAGAAGTAATGCAAATAGTGAGATTAAAACAAGTCACCGGTTCATCAAAGAATGACGCATCCCATTCAAGCCCAGGGCTAAGAAGCGAGACCTACAAGAGAGAGAACATATGAATAGTGCAAAATATGAAACAGAAAGCAAAACGAAATCATAATTCATACAAGGAAACCTGAATTCAAGCTTCTAGAAGAGCCTTACCGCACTCATGAGAAATGCAGCAACTGATCCAAACCCCACAAGAGAATTCATATTTGGTGATCCCTTCATGAATGCCCTAAAACCATCAAGAAGCATGTCTGCAACATATATTAATTTTTCTGATCAATAAGCTAATTGAACTGAACTTGAGGTTTACACATTATACTAAAGCACTAATGACCAACTCTTGCAATGCACAAAACTAAAACACTGTAATAAAAAAATGTTAAGAATATAACCTTTAATGCGTAATTTAATGTATATTATTAGGTTTTAGAAACTAAAGCACATGCTACCCATATTAAAAGAGAATTTCATTGGCTAGAGATATCCAATACTAATGTGTCATAAGATCAAACATCACATATGTTATATATATGAGCTACTAAAATATAGTAATTCTGGTGCCAATCAAGTTGAAGAGTGCATGGCTGTGTTAAAGAGAAAAGAAAAGAATAACTTTCCCATTCATTATAATAAATTAATGAAATTATCTGGATAGTATCGGGGGATTGACTTTCCCAAATGAAACTGATTAAAAAACCGTTCACTGTCATCTCTGAAGTGTCATTGAATCTTCTAATTAACTAACAGATTTCCAAAGGGCATTACTCCCAAAATTTACACCCTTTGCAGTCTAGATGTCTCACTCTTCTATGATTTAAACAGATCAACTACCAGAGACAAAAAGAAGGTTCCCAACTCTACCCACAAGCACCAAGAAAAATCTTTGTAGAAGTTTTTAAAAGGACAATAGATCCCAATGTTGGTTGAAGCAATGGTAGAAGGTTTTCCATCAGGTCCAGACTACTCTGTCAAGGCAAATGATAATTGGTTACAGCCTACAGGGATAGCCATGCCCTTTCTACTAATGCTTTATCATTTGATCATGGTTATAAACCAGGAACTTCAAATGATACAAGCACTTGTTTTGGTCAATTCAGCCAATTGAGCTAATCATAACCAATCATACGTCTTAGATCTACGTTCTACAGTGTAATTTAGATTTTGAAAATATGAAAGAATTATGAAGGTCCAGAAAAGAGTGTCGTTTTGGCTCTCTACTGCAGAACTATGAGATTATAAATTGGGGCGCACAAACAAACACATGCATCTATTTCATAAGCAGCATAAAGCAATATGTTCTAAAAGGTCGATGCTTATTAGTCATGACAATGCTAACGTTAATATATTGCAACAGTTAAAATGAAGAGAATCTAAAAAATATATATACACAAAATATACATACTATTGTAAAAAACTGTGGATAAAAATGTAGAGTAATTATAACTTAGGCACACATGAATCTTGTGCATTCATCTATTTAATCTACTTCATTTTTCAATAAAATCTGTGTATGTGCCTGTGTCAAAGAGAATTGAATCCTTAAATACATTACAGAATACAAATAAAAAATTTAAGATAAAAGCCTACCAAGCAAGTGGCAACTAACCTTGTCCCGGTCCCAACAGAGCCCCCAAAGCCAAACCACCTTTTACATACGAATTATGAAGGAGCTCCCAAAATGATCCTAAACCAACAAAAGTAATTCAGAATTTTTTACCAAACCTTTGTCGTTTGGGTTTGATTTAATATGACCCATGCAAGTTTTTACTTATTTGCCAAACCTTCAAGATGCAATTTCAAAGCTAATTTTTTAACGAAATCACATCTTCAAGAAGATGTGATTTCAAACCAACAAAGATTTGGGAGTTATCTCAAAACCTTGTTGGTTTGCGCAAGTCATCCGCTTAAAGATGCGATTTCATACTCGCCTCATGAAGATGCAATTTATGCATTTGGTAAATAAGTAAAAACCAACGTGTGTCAGGTTAAATAAAAAACAACTCACCATAGTTTAATTAAAAATTCAAGTAATTCAAATTAAACAAAAAGCACTATGCTGATATTAAGGAGTGCATTGTCAGATTACTATAATTTTTTTTTGTTAAGGCCATTGTCAGCTTACCATAATGCAAGTACTTTTCTTACAATTTGAAGGGAAGAAGTACCTTTGCTCTCAAAAACAAGAAAAAGAATACCCAAAATGCAAACTAAAGAGTACCGAATTAAAAAATATAGGTATTTTGTGTGTGAGGGTATGCGTCCATTACCGTGACCGACATGAATCCCAAGAGAATGCAATATATGAGAAGCGTGCGATCCGCAACACAGAGCCACCAAAGTCCAAGCAAAAGCCACCCTATTTCGACTCTTCACGAGCAAAGCATCCTTCTTTTCCAGTGTTTCTTTCCACTTCCTCACTTTCTCTTCAATGCCTAACCCTGAAACCCTCCTCTTTGCCGGAAACCCACAGTCCGTGAGTCTCCGGGCGAAATCATCAGCTGTGTTGCCCAAAATTTGGGCCTCTGGCTTCAAACGAATCGCCGCTGTCTCAGTCAACATGTTGACCACCACCGAGTCGACGCGTTCGTCGGAGGATAGAATAGACTTAACGCGTGACACGCACGCGCCGCACATCATTCCGGTAACGTCAAGAAGCACCGAAGATTCATCTCGCCGTTGCTGTAGTTGAAATTCTGGTGTCGGAGATTTGAATTCAACGGTCTTGGCGAGTACAATGTTAGGCGTTTTTTGGCCATAAACTGGTCGGAAAAGGTGAGGTCGACGTCGTTCCCGGAAGAGGGGGTTGAAGTAAGACCTGTGGACATTGGAGTTAGCGAAGTGGTTGAAGGTGAGCTTTGAGTGAGGTGAGAGAGGGCTTTGGAGAAGATAAGTTGACATTGTTAGAGAGAGATGGAGATGGAAATGATAGAGATGGTGTGCGATTTGAGAGTAAAAGGAAGTGGAGGCGTTCGCTGAATTTGTCAACTGCCGTGATATCGCACGTGTTAATACAGCTATATCCGCGTTTATTTGGCTGCTAAACGTGTCGTACCAGTCACGTAACGAGTGGTCAAAAATAGGCTCTTCGTAAAAATAAAATAATAAATAAATAAACACGAGTACCAAACAACCGAACTTGAACTTAGTTTAGATAAAACGGAAAAACTTTACCCATATGATTTTTCTTACCTATATGTTGTTTTACTTATTTTTTTAATTCATGTATCTAATTTTAAAAGATGTTGCTTTAAAAAAAATTTAACACAAAAATATTTCTTGAAAAGAAGCCTTTTTTTATTAATATTGACATTACCCATTTAATCTTCATACCTATTTAAATAAAAAGATGTTAAAGTCATTTTAAAATTATCTATTTGAACCGACGTCTTTGTATGCATTTTTTTGTATCTTAAAGAGATGTTTTTGTAAGTGTCTTGAAAAGAAACTTGTACTATAAAAGTATCTTTTAAACATATTGTTGGGTTTGTAACTACAGCAGAAGTAATTTTAAAAATTTATTTTAATTTTTTTTTTACATGAATTATACAATCTTGAAAATAGGGATTAGAATCGTTTTATTATTGATAATGTTGATTGTTGAATAAGTCTTTTTGAAGAGATTGATACAATCTTTCTTCTCTTATTCTTCTAGGTCTTCTTCTCTTTTTCCTCTATGCAAGTCATACACCGGAGAAGAAAGTGGGCTCCTATTTTACTATCTCGCAAGAAAATAATATTCTTTTATTGTATTCGGCTATCCTTTTATATCACATATTTACAGGAGTTTGTAAAATTAGGGCAAAAATAAGAATCTAAGTTCCCACCAAATTAGATTCAATTAGTCAATTAATTTCTAATTAACTCTTAATTAATTAATGACTAATTAATTTCACTAAATAATTATAATTGTACTCTAATTTGGTAAAATAGAGAAAAATTCATAATCACTAAACATATACGGTGGGCCCTTTACTTGGATATCAATAATTAGGATTTGGACTTATACACCATTAAACCAATTCCTAAATATTTTTAGAACTTAATTAATCAATTATTAATCACTATTAAATGGTCAACGTCTCAATAAATAATTTATTGAAAAGACCGTATCCGAATTTCAGTGAGTAATCAACTAAATTAAAACAGAGGTGATATACTTCTCTCTAATTTAGAAAATGTAAATTCCATCTTGAAAATATGTATTCCCACAACCTAAACAATGATTTCCCAAAACAACAAGGAGTTGATCTAAGAGACCTCACTCATTGGTAACTTAAAGGCACTATCATTAAGAACTTAAGTCCACTATGCTATCAAGATTAAGAACTTACTGCAAATAATGAATATAAGAATCTCGTCAAAGATGACAGTTTTATATAACATGTTTCTTATAGTGATCTAGTTCAGTGTTTCCAAATACATCAATATAATAACTAAGAGTCCACTACTCTACTAGTTGAGATAAACTATCCTATCACATAGAGGTCAAGTGTATTACGGTCTTACAAACAAGATGTCTAGTCTCATTAATGACTGCGAACAATTCTAGAACTGTTTGATATAAGTTCATATCTCCTGTACATAAATCTCATTTATATACATGAACTATTTTCAATAACAATTCAAAGACTAACCATCTCATGTTATAAAATAATAGCATCCACATGTATGATAATATGAAACTCAATAATAATAAATCAAATTTATTAAATAATAGCAAAATGTCTTGAACGTGAGAGCATACATCCTAACAACGACGCCTTTGATGAAAAGTATGAATTTGAAAATTAAGTAAAAAAACTCATAAGGGTGAGAAATTTATTTTTAAATGGTGTAGATATGACCAAAAGTCTTACTTAATAAAGTTGTCCAATGAATTGTGTTAAAAAAAATAAATTTATCATCTTACCTCTATAATTAGATAAAGTGTTTTAAGTCAAAAGTTAATATTTTATAAAACAACTACAATACCCTTTTTGAGAAAACTTGGTCTTTTTATTTGTTGGGTTTGTGAGACAGAGCAAGAGAAAGACATTGCAATCATATATAATCGTAAACCTTCGATAACAAGTTCGCAGCTTGCTTCAATCACAAGTGAAGGTGATTAATATATAGTGATTGTGGTTCATATTTGATGTTTTTTATCAAGCAATTGTGTGGAAGATCAAACCAAATAAATAAAGGTTCTATTCAAACAATCGGAAGCATTTGGGTTAGATTTAAGGGTGAGTGTTTGGGTCTATGAATTTTTAATTAAGGACAATTATTGGGTTATGATTTTTAATTGGGTTATGTTTTGTTTATTGGGGTTAATTTAGTTGGTTTTTGAGATAAAATGTATAAATTTGAAGTTTAATTTGGGGTTTTTTTATATTAGAATTTTTAACTTTCTAAAATTGGGTTTAATTTTGTGGTTTTTTTGTCGTAGACACCCCATTTTGATCGAGTTAAGTGACTCAAAGAGACTTATCTCTGATCCTTTGATGATGATGTTTGAGTTAAGAAATTAGTTACTTAAGGGATGAAACTTAGTGCTGCTTATGGCTTGTCCTTTCAAAGAATCCCAAAGATGCAAAGACTATAAAAGTTATCAAATGGCATTTTGGTCATTTTTCAGCGAGAATCAAAGGCAGATAATTAATTAATGATGATGAGTTAAATAAATTGTGAAAATGAGTTATT
The DNA here is from genome assembly GCA_008638375.1 of Nyssa sinensis. Lineage (NCBI taxonomy): Eukaryota > Viridiplantae > Streptophyta > Magnoliopsida > Cornales > Nyssaceae > Nyssa > Nyssa sinensis. The sequence goes on along the minus strand of CM018032.1, from coordinate 1,643,161 downwards.
AGTGATTAATATGATATTGTGAGGTGTTAGAATCAATGGGTCCAATGTTGTAATTGGCTAATCCGGTTTGACAAAACGTGCTTTGATTGTAATCATTGCATTAATCCTAGGCTTAGAGTATCTCAATGCCCGCTCAACTCGAAAACGATCCAAGCTTCATTGTCATGCATATCTACTGGCCAACTTGGTTCATGAAGGGTAATTTGGACTTTTATTTTGATTTGGATCTCACAAACTCACACATTGCATGCATTGCATATAGTAGACATCGTATCATCGAGTGTGTAGTTGACTTGTGATTGTGAAACAATTTTTTCAAAAATGTATATTTCAAAACAATTAAGAAAATTAAGTTCACAAGGCAAGTAGAGAATGAGCAACACTCTGTTGCTCGTTCGAACGAACCAAGTGGCTCATTCGAATGAATAATAGAAGACTCGTTTTTGTTCGTTCTTATTCGATAAATAGGATTACATCAAATAAAGAGCTGTGTCACGCCCCTAACCCGCATGACCGGACTAAGGGATCATTGGACCCTGATAAGACGGATAATAAGATTAATTTTCCTAATCAAATATATAAAATAAGGCCCTTTTTTTTAATTGATTTCCTTTAATTGGTTTCGACTTAGTTCCCTAATTAGACTTGTTTAAGTTCCGTAATGGGATTAAATAAAAATGATTACTATCATAATGTAACTATATTAAATGTCTATCAATCGTATTAAACAAGGTATGTCCAGAACTGACTGTACAATTCTTATATATATCACATATACATGAATAGTCTGAAGGGTACAAGAACCCTTAATAAATAAATGGATACAATAAATGGGTAAGTACAAAAAGGTAACTAAACGCTACAATGACTTCAGTCCATCCTGTACCACTTCTACAACTATCTTCTATCCAGCTAATATTTGTCATTCCCATGAACAATAGAGGTGAGTCGTAACGCTCAGTAGGGTTTCCCAAAACACACAAGCAAACCGCGTGCAAAAACTACTGCAAGTCCGAAAGGACACACCCTAAAATCTCGTATTCATCACAAACACGCACTATCATAATATCCTAAGCACAGGCATAAGTATAAGCATCAAGAATGTATAACACCACTACATGTGGTTTCATAATAATGATCAAGTAGTAGGTATATGGAGTTCAGACAAATGACATAAGTAAAAACGTATAATTTCATGAAGCACATCCATTTCTTGTTTTACTGCCACAAGAACAATGTATATAAACAAATAACCAATTACAAGATCTAAGTATAAGCTTATCAACCCCGCGAAGCACCTCCATTTCCTGTTCAAAGTCACAAGAACAATGTATACATTCACAGCTAAGCAACCATCCATAATTGCCACAGTATCACAAACTAATAGTATACAATCCATCAATAATCATAAGGAAATATCACATGAGTGTCAAGAGAAATTATATCAAATAAATCAATCTATAGCAAAAAGGGATAAATCTTTATTCAACTAATTCCATTCTCTTAATAATCTCAATTCCAAGAGCATCCACCTAATTTGGCTCCCGGTAAGTCTTAAGTGTTTTATGGGCTACTAGCCTAATGGAGATAAACGACCACTCGCGTAGGTTTACAACTTGCAAGCAGAAGGGAGACACCATCCCTATCCTAAATGGAACCCCAGGTAAAGCAAAAACTCACCATACTCAAGAGCACACAAAATACGTGACTAATTTCTATCCCAAGTCCTTTTTTCATAAATGTTATTTCCACAATCCCAACATCTCATTCCAAACCACAAACGATGCTCATCAATATTAATATCCTCTCAAATCTCACACCACTTAGATATGGTCAACAATATAGTTAACAACATCATCAAGTTCATAATAATGACTATGAGAGATGATATTAGATAAACAATTAGATACAAAGACAACAGTGGTCATATATATTCATGACAAAAATATAAATCATGATAAACACTAATGTGGCAATCACATGTATCCAATACCACCATGCAAATATTCAATATCATAATATTCAACGTAATAATCACACCATACTGATAATGTAATGGAAAGATGTAAAATGATATAGATAAACATATCACGTGAATCACATAGCAAGTATACACATCATTAACTTAGAACATTCCTTCGTCCCAATCATTGACCCACTATAAGGAGACATTACATATGTCTTTCATAATATTGTTAAATTCTTTACACACTCATTATTCAATTCTCGGGAGCACCCCGACTCTTAACATTAGGGTACCTTATCAAGTCTTAAGGTCTTTTATGGCAAATTACACCTTAGTACACATCGGGTACCTGTTTGCCCAAACGGATATAAAAAATATGCTCCAATATTTCAAAACTTTAGAAAGCCCTATTGTATTGTTTTTAAGTTATTTGACTGTCTTTTAAGCCCATAAAGGTATTTTTGTAATTTACCAGGCAAGTTACGCACCTATTGAGATTCTGTATCTCAAAACTGACCTTAGAATCAGATCTAGAAGGTCTAACAATCCTAAAAATGTTATCTTTATATTTTATCAATGCTTCTAGCTATCTGTTCCATGTCTAAGAGAATTTTAGCAATTTCACATTTTTATGTGGGACTACCTCGAGTCCCTATTTCATTATTCTAATATCATATTTGAGTCTCTAAAATTCAAAAAATTAGAAATGCCTCATCTAAATCTTAATTCAACTTTTAATTGCTTAATATAAGTCTAAGGGTATAATTGTCATTTTTTCACTTTATGTGGGACCATTACTATGTCCCAATTTGTTCAATCTGATTATGTATTTGAGTGCCGGGCTTCTAACAACTTTGGAATAGCCCATTCTAAATTATAATAAGCCTTTAAGTTGCTTAAACTATCATAAGGGGTAATTTCATAATTTTTTATATTCACGTGGGACTACCTCGGGTCCCCGAATGTCCAAATCAACCCTGTTATTGAGTCCAGAATGTCAAAAAATCTTAAGAAAGCCCCTTCTTGCATTTTAATTGGCTCTATATTCAATTTCATAAGTAAGTGGGTTTATTTATAATTTCTCAAAATTTATCCACTGATTCGTAATTATCTCAAATGAATCTGCACCTTTATAATTTATGAAATTTTAATTTCTTAAACCTGTAACCAAACATGCTGAATTGGATTTTATTCCCAATTTTTGAAATAGGGTTAACCCTATTCCAATTTCAATTCAAAATCAAGGTTGCAATTTCCCTATATCCAAACAGATCCTTAGGCCTAAGTTTATTGGACCAACCTGCGACCCGACCCTGTCCATAACATGCGACCCAACCCGGTTGACTAGTCAACGATCAGGTGTCACTGACATTGATCTCCATCGGTAAACTTTCTGGTCACATTCTCCGGCGAGTTCACCAGAAAGCTAATTTTTTTTTATTTTGTTTCCCTGCTTTTCAGGTATTATTTCTCTTCCTTTTTCTTTCTAAATCATTCTAAACTATTTTTAACATGCTTCAGGTCAGTTTTCATGTATCGAAGACAACCAAACCACAAGTTTTTCGATCATGCCCGATTTTTCAGCCAGGCCTGTGTCTCGATTTTTCTTAATTTCCATTCATTTTCTTTGGTTGATTTTGCTTTTATTTATTTTCTAAAAGCCTTAAGACTCTTTCCAAAGACCTTAAAATGGTTTTTTCCATATGGAAACCCAAATCTGGGTTTCTGTAAAACACACACTCGCGCACACATAGTCACATATATATATGCACATCCACATACATTTAATTATCCAAAACTGGAGTACTATGTCCAATTTAAGCAACTAGTCTAAATGAAAAGTCAAAAAGCCCCTCCTTGTCCTTCATGTCGCGGTTTCTAGAGAAAGAGTAAAGAGAGAGCTTGGTAGAGCTCCCATGGTTGCCACGCACACGTCTACCCCATTCAGCCCATTTGTTCCTCTTTCTTTTACTTTCCTCTTTTCTTTTCTTCTTTCCTTTTTTATTCTTTTCTTTGGTTTTAGTTTTTCATTGTGTTACACACATTAACACACATACAAACACATACTATTTTACACACAGTTACACATGTGCATAGTTCCTCTCCTCTTTCTTTCTATGGTTGTTTTATAGCCCTCTAACACACATATATACATATCTATTCACACAAGCACACACTATGTTTACACATACACACACATAACTTTCGGTTAAGAGAGGAAAGGGGAGAGGGAAAGAGTTGCATAAGGGGGAGGAAAATCAAAAAATGAGAAGGGAAAAGGAAGAAAGAGAAAATGTAGGAGTCTCCCTCATGTCCCATCAAGTCCTTTCCTTTTATTTCTTGTCCCTTTAAGATGCACCCTTACACACACAATCATACCTTTCACCACCTTCCTATTGACATATGTCCCTTTCTAAAATATCTTGTTAGCTTTTCATGGAAGCATTGCACAATTCCCAAAGCACTACGTGGCTAGTTGGCCAACTCTGCACGCACACTAGCTCGAATTAAAACTGTCTCAGAATCGCATCAAACTTGGTACACTAGATAATTTCAATACTCTGATTCTAAATATGCAGTCCGTTTCTCCAAATTTCTTCATTTGTTTTTTCATATTTATCTGTGCCCTATAGATGACTGTGTAGTCCCGTGACTCACCAGTCCCGAGTAAATCACCAAAAATTATTTTTAACCTCACCGTGTCATTTTGATGACTTATGAACTCATTTTACAATTTATCTGACTTATCCTTGATTTATCCCTAGTCTATCCTTAGTCTATGCTGACAATTTACCGAATACGTTGGCTTTGATTCCATTATCTGAATTTGATACATAGGACGCCTCATGGACCCGAGTCTACTTTTTTCCTTTAAGCTATTTATTTTATGTTTTTTTATCTTATTTCTATCCATCTCAATTTCCCTCTACTCTTTCTTTTAGTTTATTTACTTTATTTATTCCGTGTATCTTATTCGTTCATGTCATTACTATCATTATCTTTGTATACTCACTCTTCATCTTGTTTATGTCATGGAATCTAAGCCTTGTGAATGAACACTTGAAACCAGTCCATTTGGACTGGATGTGATGCGTGCCTAACCCCTTCTTATCTTATAACTTAACTCCCGAATTTGGAATTATTTGGTTCATTATAGATTAGTTTTGTTTTACTTTATTTTAACCCATTTCAAGGGGTTTAGAATGTAAATAGGATCAAAGCGATGTAATTTTATTTTATTTTTTTGCTATTCTTTTTATATGTATTCTTCATGGGTTGTATCAAGTTTATTTGTTATTTAACCTAAAACAAGCTGGCGACTACTTTGTATATTTTTTGAACACCCCAATCCGAAAAGAGGGCGTGTTCCTCTCGTACTTTAAGAGAGCAAATTTTAAAAGTCATGGGGGGGTTGTTTGACACTCTTGCCTCGCCATATTTTTCTGGCACCTGTACTCACACAATGCATGGCCTCTTTAGTGTCTACATAGAGTATCAACATAAAGCTTAATCAAGATAGGGTTTGAACAGTCATGGGTTGACCTAACCTAACCAAAGTCAACAAAAGACAATAGGCCAGTGATCCAAGCATCACCAACCTAATGTAAAGACACACAACAATAATTACTAAATAATACTAATTACAAGAAAATACAAAATAAATGCATAAAAAATAAAGAAAAATAAAAGAAACATATAGAAAATTATGATTCACAAACTATAACCTAAAAATAATGTTAGGGAATAATTACACCCACCAAGTGTGTGTATGTGTGTGAAAAGTACGTGTAGGAAAACAAAGGAAAAATAGAAAGAAATAATAAAAAATTTCAAAAAAAATAATTTTTAGCCCTCATGTAACTAGCACATGATGGGAGAAGCTGCCACACACACTTAAGGTGTGTTGGTGTATGTATAAGTACACACATGGCCGTGTATGTGCATGAAAAAAGGAAGAAAAGTAGAAAAATGGTATGAAGATTGCTTGTGGAAGGTGGTAGATATGACCTAGTATAGCTACACACCCTAAAGTGATCCCATAGCTGCAAACAACAGTGGTGTGCCTTGCTTAGAGCCCTTTTGACAAGAAATGCATTAAATTTAAAAAGGAAATTCTAGCAAAAAAATAAGACTTTTCGGACTAAAATTTCACCATTAAAAGCGTGAGGAAAATAAGGGAGATTAGTGCAAAGGAAAGAGTCAAGGCAGTTTGTACAGAGAAGTAATGAGAAGATAAAAATCAAAGAAAATTCTTAGGTCTACTCAAATGAGGTAAAAAGCTAAGCCTTTTCAATTTCTTTAAGTTTTTGTGTGATATTATACATGTTAGGATGCTTAGGTAGGATCAGAAGCCTTTGAAATGACGAGTTCATGTGAACCGCCATTGACGAGCTTGAAAACTACAACCCATAAATTAATTAGAATGAAACCCGAATCTAAGCATAGGGGTTTAAACCATATAAGAAATGGTGCACAAAAACCCGTAGAACAGGTCACAAAGCTCACAGATAGGTCACAAAACATGGAGTTGCAAGTTCGGCCATTAATGGCCAACCTCTGAAACTAGCCCCGAACATAACCCCATTAATGGGAGATGAAAGCTTAGAGCTCAATGAGCTCAACCAAACAAACCACACTCAAAATGGTTTTGAAATGAACCACTCACAATGACGATTATCAAGACCTAGAATAGTAACATTGAGCCATATTCGAGACTTCAAACCAATGTAAATCTCTAAGTTGGAACCCTAAGAGTCAAATGGAACAAACATTGAGCTTTAAAACAACCCAGAACCTCACGAAATGAGAACTGAAAAACTAGGGTTATAATGCTACAGTGACGTGGTCTGCGTGAGGAAGATGACCCCGCTGAGTCAACTTGTGAGTTGACTTAAATGAGTTAACCGAGCCAAAGAGGAAGTGACTTAGGGCTGGTTTGACTCGGCCATGCGTCATCATACGATTGGACCATCGCATAAGTGGAACGACATTGTTTAAAGAATTCTAAACATCATTTCGTAATGAAGTTTAATAAATTAAAAGACCAATTAGATCTGTTTGGCTACATGAATAGGGGATGATCTAATAACCTAAATGGAATAGGGATAACTTATTCTGAAGTACGCAAATTATCCGTTGTTTGGTTCTGAAGGATTTTGAAGAAAACTAAGAGGGTGTACAAGGCGCTCGAGAGTTGAATTAAAGACCTGACAAAGCCGAAGCCTAAAGGCCACAACTTTCACCCACCAAGCCATAAACAAAATTGTGTTATATTTGCCATAATAAAAATACATATAATATATATTATATTTTAGAAAAATAAAATAGAACCCCCATAAGCTTTGTAAATTACCATAGACCCCTAAAAAGTAATGCCTTATTATACTAAGGCCTAGATTTCCGGTAAAATACAAAACAACCCCTAAATGTGTCAAAATGACATTTTTGCCTCTAAACAAATACAAAAATGACACATACATCTGTAAAACTATATTTAACATAATTAATGCTACGAATGACCAAATTAAGATCCGGAAGAACCTATGTTAGGGTTTTCAACGCTCTGGACCCAATGGTGGCGATTTTATCAAACAAATTTTCTACATATATAAACAAAGATCAATGGGCGCATTTAGTGCAACTTTGCAGATAAAGTTGAGTAGCCAAAAAATTATCAGAAATTACAAGACTTCATACTTAAGCTTTTGAGGCTAATCCGAACTCAATAACGGAGTTCGTTTAGCCAAACAAGACTCATATGATATAGTTCCCTTAGAAATACATCCTTTGAACTACTTAATAAATGTTGATCACCTCGATAGGACCCACGTGAGTCATGGATCATATGGAATGGCAAAGATTGACCGAGTGGAGAAAACCAATGACCCCAATGAAATTTGAAGTAATTAGTTGGAATCCCTTTATTTATAAGACACTGATTGTCCTAAAGGGAAAGATGAAAATGAGAGGACTAACCCGAGAACAATTCAAGAAACAAGAAAGTGTCGGTGACAACTTTCTAGAAATAGAGTCACCCGAGAATGAGGACTGTGAAATTGGCTACAAAGAGGCCACGATCGAACCTAAGTAAAGACAGAATGCCAATATCGTGTGAGTAACCTTGAACTTTGAAATAGAGATTTTTCATTAAATACATTTCTTATAGTTTTACAATCCTATATGCAGTATCATATATTATATCAAATGTTTTAACTACATGTCTTTATTAGCACATCCTTAAATGTTTTATTTGATATGGATAATTTAATGAAAGGTTTTACAAGCATATTTTTAGCATGAAATTATTCACCACAAAAATATTCATGACAAATAATCATGCCCGATTGGAGGGTTAAGCCATATTCATAACACAGTCATGCTTGGTTGGAGGGTTAAGCCAGACTGTGTAGGCCTAGAGCTCTAGATCTAACTTAATCGCCCATGTGACTACTCAAGATAAAGTTAAAGAAAGATTTACATATATGATTTCATTAGACAGTTTACAGATACAACTTTATGCTTACTACGTTTTATCATTGCAATACTGTTTGGTAAAAGAACTTGCATAATTCCTTAATTATCTTATGATCAGCTATATGTATATGATTTATAAATGCTAGTAGCTTCAATATAAATCTTTTACTACTATCCATGAAAGTTTATGAAAAAAGTTTTTCTAAAAACCATAATAGGGAACTCAAGTTATTCACAAACTTTTCATAAAAGTTCACAGGGTTTTTTCCTGTATATTTCAAGTGGAGTTTCAGATAATGTAACTTGAAGAGAGAGAAAGAGAGAGAGAGAGTATAACTACAACGCTTTTGGGAGATTGAAAATCTTGGCTAAAGAAGTATCTTTTGTAAAATAGCCAAAAGAAATTTGAAAGCTGTAATATTCATATATTATTGTTTAATCCAATGTTTAGTGATGTTCAACCACGATTCTGTTTATGCTACTTTACAAGTATGAATGCATGGAATGTATGTACCACATAAGAGGCGTTCAGTTAGACACATTATCAATGTACTATATAAGAGTTAGTATATTGACGAGGTGCCTAACTAGCCGGTCACTATCCCTATTCTGCACAGGGTGATTTTGGGATGTGATACTTAGTCCATCTATCTTTTCCACACATCTTGATGATATTTCACAATATCATTATATCCCAACATCATACAAATATATTCTGGGACCATGGTCTTCAATTATGTGGACTTCGTGCACTAATCTACTCAAAGTTGTCGATGTGGTAATTCTTGATTAACATTTTTTAAAGTTGTCCTATAAATGCTATTGTTACCTAATTCATAAGGTTATGGCACACATACACATGTGCACTTAAGTCTCTAGTCTTATAGACAAATTGCTTCAAGCAATTTTTTCGTCTTCCATTTAGGCTATCTCTATCTCTCTCTCTCCCTTTCTCTCTTTATATATATATATGTATATATATATATATATCATACACGAATTCAGCTCCCACTCTTTAAACCCTAATAATTGTCATTAGTCTTAATTAACCAATAATCTTAGGTCAAAATGTTACACTAGAATATTCATCTTTCTCTCTCTCTCTCTCTCTCTCTATATATATATATATATATATATATCATACACGAATTCAACTCTTACTCTCTTTATAAATCTCTGTAATGTCCAAAAATGGGCTTAAGGAAATGTTGGGGCCTTATATAGAAGGTTTGGTGATCAACTTCTTTATCCACTTGTCCATAGAAATCTCTATTAGCTCACTCTTTCATTGACACATAATGAGTTGTAGAAAATTATATTTATTGAGAATTATCTCTTGACGACCATAGTGGGATTTAATGGGACTTCTCGGATCATGTCTTCACATATATATATATATATATATATCTTGTATACTTGTAGCTATTTTTCATGTGCATTATCCCATTATGTTATCATCCATTATTGTATATCATTGTGTCCATTAATCATAAATAACATACTTCTAAATTAAGGACCTAAATCTCTAATTAAGTGGACTTGGGCACTAATTCCCTCTCTTAAGGCATGGTATTTCATTGTGTTATTTGAAAATTAACACCAACTAGGGTTTTGCAATCTAGAATTAGTCTTTGTAATTTAACCACATTTTTAAGAATTATCATTACCAGTTTAATGGATAATTGCATTTACATGCTAACTCTCTAAAATTCATAAACTAATTGCCTCAAGAAAATTATCCATAATCATTAGGGAAATTTCTCATCAAACTTCAAATGATCATACATCATAACCCAAATAATTGGGTAGAGATATTACATTCTCCCTTTCTACAAAAGTTTGGTCACTCAAACTTGACATATCTTGTGTATCAAATAGTATTCGGTACTTGTTGTGCATTTCATCTTCACACTCTCATGTAGTCCCTTCTATCGCATGATTCCTTTATAAAACCTTCACTAGGGGAATCATCTTTTTACGTAAGACTTGTTCCTTGTGATCTAACACTTATATTCATAGATCAACATAACTCAAATTTTTTTCAATTTTCAGAGGCTCATATTTTCTCACTTAACTGGGCTCTTGTACACATTTTTGCAATATCGAAACATAGAATACATTGTGTACTTTGGCGAGCTTTGGTTGTAGGGTTAGTCGATAGGTTGGGTCACACTCTTCCCATCACTTTGAATGGACCGATGTAGCGAGGACTCAACTTCCCCTTCTTACCAAATCTAAGTACACATTGGAACAGTGATACTTTAAGGAACTCAAAATTGCCAACTACGAACTTCAAATCTTTCTTTCTTATATCTGCATATTTCGCCTTCCTCTCTCGTACTATAATCCATAGGTTCATTAATATGTGGCAACTCCATCATTAATATGTTGGCTTGTTATCCCATAGCCTTACGAGTTTTAAGTCTTTCATTATGGATCATTTAGTTCCTCGATTGCTTTTAGTAATGGACTATACCCTCAATTGGATATTTGGTTGCATGTGTTATTGGCTTACGGATTCAATAATAGTGATTCATTGACTTTATAAACTTATTATTAAATTGGGTTCGTAAGTATATTAGACTTACTCGTGATTAATTACATTTAGATCTATTCAAAGTTGTAGAAATCTATTTGACTCGATCAATGCAAAAGTTTTTGCTCGGGCCTATAATAGCCAATAAATGTAAGTAGGACAATACAAAAGTGGAGGGCTAGTATTGTACTCCTATAGTGACATAGTGTGACTTTCATTAACTAGATTTGTCAGTCACCCTCCTTTCTAACTACTTTTTCATTTTCATTTGATGCATATGATTAATTTTTAGAAAAAGCATATGAATAAACGTCAAATAATACTTATACTTGCAATAATTGTATTACATTACTTGTATTATAATTCGATAAAAGAGTGAAAATTGTACCTATGAACTCTTTTTTAAAAAAGGTCATAAGTAATCAACTCGATTATTTGGTTCTAACTTATTTATCACACATAATGTGTTTTGAGGGATTATGGATGGACTTTAGAATGTGAATGGTTAGATATTTTGTACTTTGAAATCTTGCTAAAACATATCTTATTCTAATAATTAAATAAATAATGAGGAGAGAGAAAAAAAAAAGAATAATAACCAAAATTGAATGGAAAATGAGAAGAATCGGCCACGTGGGAAGAGAGGAATATGATTAAATAAATAGTATATCTTTTTCCAATCCAATCCATACATTACCTATCTCTATCTTCTTCTAAATCGGAAGCAGAGGGAGGCCTCTTGGATCTACGAACGAAAGGATGAACACTTCGTCGTCTTCAAAGCATTATCAGGACGAGTTGCTGGATAACAAGTTGCAGAAATCTATGGTGAACACGTTTGGGCCCAACTTCAACTGTCTGCTATTACTCTCATCCCCATTCCCTCCCCAACTATTCAGACCACCTTCCAAACCCAACCTCCACGCGGCCGTACACATTGTTCGTAACTTTCACAACTCAATTGTCTCCACAGCTGATAAATTTCTCAGATTATTGCACGCTTTCGCTTCCGAAAATCCGGTTCTCAATAATGTCTTCTCTTCATCTTCCCATTTCCAGAATTTCTTCCAGGCAAGCATTTCTCTCTGAATATACACGTAATACATATATATGCCTCTATAAATGTTTTTGGTGTTAAATATCGACGTATGCTAGTTTTGAATCTAAATTTGTTTAGATTTACACCAGGTGTTACATACCCAGAATATATTTTTGTTTAACACTCATTGTTCATTCATTACTAATGACTTTAGGGGAGAGAGAGACAAGGGCAGAACGAGGAAATTGCTGGAGGGGGAAAAATTTTGGTTGGAACAAAATTTTGGGGTGAAAAATGAGAGAAATGATAGGTAAAGATTAAGTTGGGCCAATTTTTTTTTTTTGGGGGGGAGGGTAAAATTTTGGGTGAAAAATGAGAGAAATGATTGGTAAAGATTAAGTTGGGCCAAATTTTGTGGGGGTGGTTAAAATTTTGGGTGAGAAATTAGAGAAATAATTGATAAAGATTGGGTTGAGTCAAAATTTTGGAATGGGTTAATTTTAAAAAGGCCAAAATTTTACATGTATAAAAGAAAAAATTGATAATTTTTTTTTTTGGGGGGGGGGGTGGCTGGAACCCTGCCCAGCCCCACTTCCACCCATGGAGAGAGAGGGAGAGAAATTTTATACCTTACTAAGGTGTTAGTTGGAAAATGTTTGCCCTTGTAAAAGAAGTAGAGGTAACATCAATTGAAGTGATAAAAAGGGGCTAAGATGGTTTGGTTGTGTAGAAAGCATAAAAAAATGAGGATAGATTAGATTCAAGTTGGAAAACATTGCAAGGTCAAGATGAAGGCCAAAGTGTTCTACTCAGGACTTCGACCAACAAAAAATGAGTGATTTGATTCAAGATGAATGGCTAGAATGGGATCTGTGTAACTCAGTCCACGTTGTTTGGGTATATTGTTTTCTTGAGATTCTATGTTGACAATCAAAAATATGTTAAAATTAATGAAATTTTCAATTTAACTTGCCAAGCAATTTATGGACTGTCTCTTTGGTGATCCCCCTTGATCCACTCACCCACACTTTTTAACAGTTGGATTTTTTTTTTTTTGTTCATCATAGCCATAACATCGCAAAAAAAACATTGCACTCAAAAATGATTATTTATAACCTACATCTTTATCAGTATCATTGATGTCATTCTCAGTACAAAACTCATGCTACCATCAAAACAGTACTCCAGTACCTTAATGAGTCACAAATATGAGATGTTGACAATTTGAGCTGTGACCACATGGTCCGGGATCATGAGTCTGTTCCTAGATTAACATCAAATCAAGACAAAAAATAAGTGTGTGTGTGTGTGTGAGAGAGAGAGAGAGAGAGAGAGAGAGAGAAATCTTATACGTTACTAAGGTGTTAGTTGGAAAATGTTTGCCCTTATAAAAGAAGTAGAGGTAACATCAATTGAAGTGATAAAAAGGGGCTAAGATGGTTTGGTTGTGCAGAAAGCATAAAAAAATGAGGATAGATTAGATTCAAGTTGGAAAACATTGCAAGGTCAAGATGAAGGCCAAAGTGTTCTACTCAGGAGTTCGACCATAAAAAAAAATGAATGATTTGATTCAAGCTGAATGGCTAGAACGGGATCTGTGTAACTTAGTCCATGTTGTTTGGATATATTGTTTTCTTGGGATTGTAAGTTGACAATCAAAAATATGTTAAAATTAATGAAATTTTCAATTTAACTTGCCAAGCAATTTATGGACTGTCTCTTTGGTGATCCCCCTTGATCCACTCACCCACACTTTTAACGGTTGGATTTTTTTTTCTTTTCATCATAGCCATAACATTGCCAAAAAAACATTGCACTCAAAAATGATTATTTATAACCTACATCTTTATTAGTATCATTGCTGTCATTCTCAGTACAAAACTCATGCTACCATCAAAACAGCACTCCGGTACCTTAATGAGTCACAAATATGAGATGTTGACAATTTAAGCTGCAACCACATGGTCCGGGATCATGAGTCTGTTCCTAGATTGACATCAAATCGAGATGAAAAATAACTGAGAGAGAGAGAGAGAGAGAGAGAAAAGAAGAAGAAGAAGAAGAAGAATAGACTAAGAGAGAGAGATGAATAGACTAACTTCTACTTGCCTAATAAGTGGTGTTTCAGTCACATGATATTTCCCAAAAGGCGCATCCAATGATCTTTGAGGAATACTTTGCACTCATTTTTTTCCCTTTGTTCTAATCTCACAACACTACGTCTAGGAATTCATGTATGTGTTTTAAGAGGAAGTTTCTCCATTTCTTTAATTGACACAGACACTTCATTGAACATTACATTCCAGGTCCGTTGCAGAAACAGCAGGAATCTGGATTCTCTGTCCAATCACAACTTTGCTGCCATTTTACCTGGAGGTGATTCAGTGGCAGGGATTGTGGTGGCTAATGGTATTCTGAATTTCTTGAACATCTACAACACACTGTTGGTTGTCAGGCTTGTTTTAACTTGGTTCCCTAACTCTCCTCCGGCCATTGTTAGCCCCCTCAGGTATGCCTCTAAAAATTTGGTAATTCTTTGATGTGTTAGACCTTGCAATTGCATTGATAAAAAATAATTATCTATGCTATCTTCTACCTTCACACTATGAACATGGTGTACGATATTAACAGGATTATTACAGGGTCTTTTCATTAGAATGAAACTGATCTGATGGTCATATCCTCTGTAATCAGTTAATATAATATGGCTGTTAAGCAAACCAAGAGTTCTTGAATAGATCGTTATCATTGTGAAATTTAGTGTATGATTTATGGTCATGGACACAAGTGAGTTAGACACAGGTGTTACATATCCAAAAAAAAGTCAATTCTCTCTCAATATGTTCCTCAAAAAATCCCTACAGGTGCTGGATGCAACAACTTACCTTTCATTCTTTTTGAAGGATGCCTCATTTTTCTTTGTACATTTCATTTCAAATATGATTGCATTGTGAATCTTACATCATTGTATTGTTCTGATGGAAGTTCTGTTTCCTTTCAAAGAAAATTTTACTATCTTTTAATGTACTAAATGGAATAAATACCGCTGTTGACGGGATGGGGAGTGCTTGGGTTCCATTACAACATCAGTAATTTACAACTTTAAACTTACAGACCCTGATCTATCTAGGGGCTCGAACTTCTGACCTCTTAACCTAAAATCACATGGATGCTGTCCAAGTACTAGTTGAACTGCAGCTCTTTGGTGAACTGCATCAGTACTTTACAACTTTAAACTCAGACCCCTTTTTGTTTCCAACAATAATTTGGCAGTCATTGTTTGTTTTTACACTTTCCTTTGATTAGAAACAGTAAACATTCTTATTGTGGTTTTCATTTATTGTTCAGCACTATATGTGACCCGTACCTGAACATATTCCGTGGGATTATCCCACCCCTTGGAGGAACTTTGGATCTTTCTCCTATACTGGCATTCCTTGTTCTTAATGCCTTTACAAGCACTGCTGCTGCACTTCCTGCTGAACTTCCTCGGACAGGTCCATCTCAAGAAGTTCCTTCACCTCGTACAGTGGTTTCTGGTCTTACTACAACACGGAAGAAATGGATGAGAAGACTTTCTGGAAATAGGTCAGAGAGATCCAGCAATGGCATTTAGACAGTTTGGAATTGTGAGAAGCCTTGCACCAATTTCAGTTGCCTTTTCAACCCTTTGCCTTCACAACTGTAGCAGCCTCCTTGTTATTCAATCTGTGTATACTATGTTAACTTGTGAGTGATAGGCATATTCCGGCAATATTCTTGAGTTGCGCAAGAATTGTAGAAATTCTTTTGTTCTGCATTGATGATAGCTATATGTATTTTTCAAACCATCATATTGTGTTAGTTACCTTAATTATTATGAAATTTGTAATGTATATGACAGGTTTGAATGCAATGGAAACACACATTTTCCTGTTTATGACAATAAGTTGTGCAAAATGCAGTTGATGATAGCAGGTTTGCAGGTCATGGTCCCAAGCCATTTATGTCAAGGCAAGGCCGACTGAGGCCTGTTATTTTGAAGGCCCTCTGTTAAGACTTGTACTCGATTTTCTTTTTCTAATTAATGAGTGAAATTCCTTGGCCCTCCGCGTGTGAAGGTTTCTTGTGTAAAAACAATCAGTTAATTTTATAGATTTATACATAATAGAGGGTAGGATATGCAGTCATGGAAATTGTGGGAAGATGTGAAGGTTCTTCAGTGGGACGGGCAGGTGGGACAACTTGCATGTTAGTCGTTGTATGCAATGCTCAGCAAGAGATGGCTTGTTTAATTCCAGTTGATTTGGCAATGTCCTAAATCTCTTTACATGCCATGCCTTCAAACAATTTTGCCACTTAATTTAGATAAGCCTTCATTTTTAACTTTGTTGAATGAGAGTGCATTACAGCATGTTGAAACAATCATATGCATTATGTTGTGTTGATTAAGGATGGTTGTGCTCCTTTATAAGCATTTGAGATCAATTCATGTTGATGCCTGTAAGCATCAGATTCCATTGTATGCAACCAACTCAAATGGTCTCTCCTTTTTCTGCCACATTAGTCACATCCACCCAATCTAAAGTCCAAAAGTTTGATGAACAAGCTAAGCTGCCTACTACTCTTAGTCCTCATAAGAATATTATCTTTTAACTTCTGGAAGGATTCCCTGTGGGCTGTGGCTATGGGGAAAGGGGATGCCCATTCTCTAGTTAAGCTTTTAGTAGAATTAAGTTTCATAATAAATAAATTAAAAAAGTTTGTTTACACCCAACCCAACCAAAAATAAAAGAATTGTCACCTGAATGGAGCAGGTGGGTATTTGCAGGAGAGGCCGGTTTTCATTGTCTGAGAGGTTGGTGGCCATAGCCTTGGCTCTTGTTGCAGTCGTCTCACCTCTCTATATTGATCGGAGACAATCCGTTGAGACCGGGATTGGTGTACAACCCTGCAACATCTCTTCTTGTCTGCCTCTACTGCTATTGGTTTTGATCATGGCCACCAGTTTGTCTATTTTCAGGAGAGGCAGTTTTTCATCAAATGAGAGGTTGGTGGCAATAGGCTTGGCTCTTGTTGCAGTGGTCTCACCTCTCTATATTGATCGGAGACAGTCAGTTGAGACGGAGCTCGATGTACAGCCCATCAACAGCTCTTCCTATCTGCCTCTGCTGCTATTGGTTTTGATGATCAGTTTGGGTGTTTGCAAGAGTGGCAGGTTTTCATCATACGATAGGCCGGTGGCCATAGTCTTGGCTCTTGTTGCAGTGGTCTCACCTCTCTATATTGATAGAAGACAGACAGTTGAGAGCGAGCTATTTGTGCTAGCGATCAACAACTCTTCTTATCTGCCTCTGCCCCTACTGCTATTGGTTTTGATCATCGCCATCACTTTGTCTAGTTACCTAGACCGGAGCTTTTCAGGGTTTGACCCTTACTGGATTCACAGGGCTGGTGGTTCTTCTTATGGGATTATCATAGCACTCGTGGTTCTTGCATTGGTTTTGAAGTGTAAAGCTTGTGCAAACAACTAGGAGTGTTGAAGCAAATGAGAGAGACCATGCAATTCATGATAAGGTTGCATGTGGACTTGTAGTTTTTTATGTTAAATCCTGAAAATCCCCATTAATTTCTGTTTTATGGAATTTTTTTAGCAACAAAGATCATGCAGCTTTTTATTTGTAGTTTTTTTTCAATTCTCTCTCTCTCTCTCTCTCTCTCTCTCTCTCTCTCTCTCTCTCTCTCTCTCTCTCTCTCTCTCTCTCTCTCTCTCTCTCTCTCTCTCTCTCTCTCTCTCTCTTTTCAGAAGTAAAAAAATAAGCAGGTTTTGTTCCTTCGGCTCCAGCTCCAGCTCCGTCCTTCCACCACCTCTTGGCTTCTCTGCTTGGGCATTCATCCCACTGTCTTCAGTGCATACCATGTTGCTTACCAACGCACTGATAAATTAGTAAAGTTGAAACAGATTCCTGTAGTTTTCCACTTGTAAAATTCCAAGTGTTTTACACACACACACACAGGAGGAGGAGAAGAAGAAGAAGAAGCAGATTTACTTCATAATTTGCTCAATCTGATAGTTCCAATAATTCAATATCCTTCCATCCTATCTATTTTACAGACTCAAAATGGATTCTTTTGAGTGATAGGAATAAAGATGAAGCAAAAGGACAGTATTGAGTGATGGCTCAATGTGGAAACTAAATTGGTTTGTATTAAAAAACAAAAGCACATTTCAAAGCAAAAAAAAGTGGGTTTTCATGGTATGAAATATTTTTATTTTTTTGTCCACATGGTGGGTTGGGTGATTATTGTTTCACCCCCACAATTTAAAATTATGACTGACCAGTGATGTAAGGTTTGCCTGCAGAATGGATGCCCATGTCACACAAAATGGTGTTGTTAATGCAAACCTATATATTTGCGTAAACTATCATCCAGACACATGCACTGTACACAGCTCAAATAAAATCTATATTGATGCATGTGAAAGTTTTAAGATAGAGGAATCAAAGAACTCAATACAATTTCTTAATTTTCCATAACCTTTCTTTAAACTTCTTGTCATAAAATTAGACGATTTATATTGTGACGTGGAATGAATTTGACACTCTTAATTCCTAATTCACGTTTTATGCTGCGTCACAATAACAATGATGAGAGATAAACTTTAAAACTTCAATTTGTTATGTTGCGAATTCAATTGATTCATTTATTTGGTTTTAGTCGAATATTTAAATAACGTTGATTCGTGATAGAGAGTGTATGTGTGTTGATGTTTTGAAAAGTGAAGCATTTTCACTCTTTTCCTCCGAAAGTCCGTTGTTGGAATCTAGCTTTTTTTTTTGGTATAAAGTCAAATGCTACAAATTTTACATTAAAAGCCCCTATGGGTAACTTTCTTTTGCATTTGTATTTGTAAAAATTAATTTACAAGAATATGTTTTAAGTGTTTGGTCAAATTTTTAAAACTAGTATTAATTTTTCTTTTCAAAATTCAGAACTGCATTTAGAAAAAAGAAAGGTTACTTTTTCCCAAATGCACTTTTATGCAATTAGAGTAGCTCATCCAAACATCTAGGCAGTAAGGTGCACACAATTTGCTAAAGAATCAGTCTCATGTATCACCGATGCTTGTACAATTGTAGTTTTTATTTATTCTAGTATGATAACGTGTGGTATTTGAAAGCGAATCTTGGCATAATGGTCAGGTTATTTCATTATAATCGGCACATCTCTAGTTGTAGAATTTCAAATATTTGAAGAATTGTTGCCACACCTTGAATGCAGGTATAGGCATGTATTTATAAAGAGGTAAAATATATTCTGTTACAACCAAATCATGGAAAGATAAAACAGATGAATATATTTGATTTAAACTAATTACATATCTAAACAACTTTATCAATGATCCTGTGAGATATTTGAACTGATCTTCATGTAACTGCTTTGTGTGTGGATAAGTCTCTAACATGCTCCCTCAAGCTTAACTGTGCAGAGGCAATGTTCAGCTTGTTACGAAGGAGAGAGAACCGAGAGGAGGATAGCGGCTTGGTGAAGATGTCAGCTACTTGATCTTTGGTAGAAAGGAAGCGGATGTCTAACATACCATGAGCAACCATATCTCGAACAAAATGAAAATCTATCTCGACATGTTTGGTTCGAGCATGAAAAACTGGATTTGAGGATAAATATGTTGCACCAATATTGTCACACCAAAGAATGGGAGGTGTAGAGGGAAGAGACTCAAGTTCAGTCAGAAGAGAGCAGAGCCATGTGAGTTCAGCAGCGATATTTGCTAAGGCTTTATATTCAGCTTCGGTGCTAGATCGGGCTATAGTAGCTTGCTTCTAACAACTCCAAGAAATTAGATTATCCCCAAGAAAAACACAGTAACCACCTGTGGAGCGTCTATCATCAAGACTACCAGCCCAATCCGCATCAGAGTAAGCTTGGAGTGAAAGGGAGTGTGACCTGTGAAATTAAAGGCCAAAAGCCACTGTTTGCTTGAGGTAGCGCAGCAAGCGCTTGGTGGACTGCCAATGGAGTGTTGTCGGCTTGTGAAGAAACTGGGATAGCTTGTTAACCGTGAATGTTATATCAGGCCTGGTGATGCAGAGATACTGAAGAGCACCTATAGTGCTTCTGTAAAGTGTTGGGTCCGAAAAGGCTTCACCTTCATAAGCCGAAAGTTTTGTAGATGTGGCCATAGGAGAATGAACTAGTTTTGCTTCTAGCATATTGGTGCGTTTCAATATATCCAAGATGTATTGATGTTGAGATAAAATGAAGCCCTTGGAATTTGGAATCATTTCAACACCAAGAAAAAAATGGAGAGGACCCAGATTTTTAATAGCAAATTCATTGTGTAAAGTAAAGAGTAAATCATCGATAGCTGACTGTTTATTGCTTGTGATGAGAATATCGTCCACATATATAAGCATAAATATTTTGACTGGGGAAGAAGTATAAACAAACAAGGAAGTGTCAGACCGAGTACCTTTAAAACCAAGAGCAAGAAGCTTGTTGCTGAGTCTAACAAACCAAGCCCGGGGGGCTTGTTTAAGACCATACAAAGCTTTTTGTAATTTACATACATGGTTGGGGTACTGGGGATGAAGAAAACCAGGGGGTTGAGACATATACACTTCCTCAGATAAATTCTCATGCAAGAAGGCATTTTGAATATCGATTTGATGAATGGTCCAACCAGCCGAGATGGCTAAGGAAATAACAGTACGTACCGTTGTAGGCTTAACAACAGGGCTAAATGTTTCACCAAAATCAATACCTGGTTGTTGATGATAGCCTTTGGCAACAAGACGCGCTTTATAGCGTTCGATAGTACCATCTGCATGTCGTTTGATTCGAAACACCCACTTCGAACCAATGATGTTACAAGCTGAATCAGGAGGAACCAAGGTCCAGGTTTTTTTTTTTAGCAATGCATCAAATTCAATGGCCATTGCTTGATGCCATAGGGGATCTTTGATGGCTGTGGTATAGCAGGTAGGTTCAATAGGTTGTTGGGAAGATTCAGTAAGGAGAGCTCGTGGGATTGGATATCTGAGCATGCCGTCAGAAAGGTGGGTGGGTTTTCGGATATTATTTTTCGAACGGGTGATCATTGGGTGCATGGATGATATTTGGGTATCAGTGTTGGTAGGAGAAGAACTGACTGAGTGTAGTGAAGGTCGTGGGTTCGAACTGGATGGATCTGGTTCACTTGGGGGGTGGCTATGGAGAGGAGTGTTTATGTGGTCGATTGAGGGACTGCTTGGAGAAGCTGCTGCTGCCGAGACCCTTGTATCTGATAGACGCAGAAGATGACCA
This sequence comes from Nyssa sinensis, assembly GCA_008638375.1. Classification (NCBI taxonomy): domain Eukaryota; kingdom Viridiplantae; phylum Streptophyta; class Magnoliopsida; order Cornales; family Nyssaceae; genus Nyssa; species Nyssa sinensis. The sequence goes on along the minus strand of CM018032.1, from coordinate 1,621,840 downwards.
TTATGGAATTGAGATGAAGGAGAGTGACACACTGTGATGGTTTTGAAAGGAAATGTAAATTCATCAAATTGCACATCACAGGAGATATAAACACGGCGAGTGGGAACATGAAGACACTTATATCCTTTGTGTAAAGGGCTATATCCGAGAAAAACACACGGAAGAGAACGTGGTTGGAATTTGTTGGTATTGTATGGCCGAAGATTAGGCCAACAAGTGCAACCAAATATTTTTAGAAAATTGTAATCAGGGGGAGATTTGAAAAAAACCTCATATGGAGTGCGATTTTGAAGTGTGGGAGTAGGCATACGATTAATTAAGTAACAGGCCATAAGGAAAACATCGTCCCAAAATTATTGAGGAACGTTTGCTTGGGATAGTAAGGCAAGGCCTGTCTCCACTATGTGGCGATGTTTGCGCTCGATAGCACCATTTTGTTGGTGCGTATGTGGGCAAGAAAGACGATGAATAATACCTTGAGCTTGAAAAATTTTATGAAGTGAGCGATATTCACCGCCCCAATCAGATTGCACTGCTTTGATTTTGGTATTAAAATACCATTCAACGTATGATTGAAATTTGATAAAAATACGACTAACATCACTTTTTAGAGAAATGGGATAAAGCCATGAATATTTGCTATATGCATCCAAAAAAGAAATATAATATTTATGGCCATTGGTTGAACAAATAGGAGCATGGCCCCATACATCAGTATAGATTAATGCTAAAGGTTCTGTAACTTGAGTGTAAGAAGTGGAAAAAGGTAATTGCCGACTCTTTGAACTCAAGCAAGCAGAGCATTTTTGAGAGATGGAGGGACGATGTATTGGGACTTGCATTTGACGAAGGACGCGATGAACAGTTTGAAACGAAGGGTGACCCATGCGAGCATGCCATAAGGAGAGAGTTGAGCGTTCACTTGAGAAAGCGGAAGGCACACAGTTATTTTGAGTGAAGGAAAGTTGATAGAGTCCATTGTTACTCGGGCCTTGGAGCAGCAGCTTCCCCGTAGCTTGATCCTTCAAAAGAAAATAAGATGGGTGGAATTCAAAAAATGTGTTAGTATCTTTTGTGAAGCGCTGGACAGAAAGCAAATTTTTGCAAATGTGGGGAACATGTAAAACATTGTGGAGTTGAAGTTGAAGGGAAGGAGTAGTAATCTGGGTGGTTCCAATATGGTGAATAGGAAGACCATTACCATTGTCGACACGAATTGTGTCAGATCCAGAGTATTCTTCAGCTTTAACATTCAGATTGGCAAGGTCCGAAGTGAGATGGTGTGTAGCACCGGAGTCCGGGTACCAGTTTGCATCAGTCGAATTTTTGGAGGCTGAGAAATATGCTTGGCCTTAAGAGGAGTCCCGCTGGTAAGATTCATCATACATGTAATAACAATCCAATGCCACATGGCCCGTTTTGTTGCAAACTTGGCAAACAGGACAAGAGTTATTGGAGGAGGATGGAGAACTACGACCACGCCCCCTGTTTCGGTAGTTTCGGGGTGGTGAGTTCTGATAATGTCCTCGTCCATTGTGGCTTGGAGAGCCCCGACAATTGCCACGGCCACCACGATTCATGGTGTTGCGGGATGTGAAATTAGCATTGGCGACAGTGAGATCAACTGCGGCCTGATGCTGCTCCAGTCGCTTTTCATGAGCAAGGAGATGACCATAAAGATCTTCAAGTGATAGAGGTTCAACTCTAGTGGTAACAGATGTGACAAAGGAGTCATAATCTGGTCCAAGGCCTGCAAGAAGAAAAGAAACAGGTTCATAATTGTTCAATGGTTGATCAACGGCAGCGAAGGTGTCCGTGAGATTGGTGAACTACTGGAAATAATCAGCAATTGAAAGGTTGGCTTTTTTGAGGGTGGCAAGCTGGAAATGAATATGGGTGATCCTAGCATGAGAGGTGGAGGAAAACATACGTTCTAGTGCAAGCCACACATCACGCGAGGTAGTGCACTTAACGACATGAGATAAAAAAATTTCCGTGAGGGAAGAGATAAGGGCACTCAAGATGAGTTGATCTTGAAGATGCCAGGAGTGGAAGGCAGGATTTGGGAGGGAATGGGCTTGGTTATTTTCGGTGGAAGAGATATGAGTAGGTGGTGCCGGAAGAGTTCCGTCAACATAGCCGAATAAATGGGTGCCTTTGAGATAGGGAACAATCTGTGCACGCCAGAGCAAGTAATTATCACGACTTAGTTTGATGGAGATGAAGGGATGAGTAGTAAGAGAGGTGGGTGGGATTGAAACAAAAGCAGCGGACGCAGTGGGTAATGAGGAGGCCATAAGGATTCAGACGTTTGTCACAAATGCTCTGATACCATGTAGAATTTCAAATATTTGAAGAATTGCTGCCACACCTTGAATGCAGGTATAGGCATGTATTTATAAAGAGGTAAAATATATTCTGTTACAACCAAATCATGGAAAGATAAAACAGATGAATATATTTGAATTTAAACTGATTACATATCTAAACAACTTTATCAATGATCCTGTGAGATATTTGAACTGATCTTCATGTAATTGCTTTGTGTGTGGATAAGTCTCTAACACTAGTTTAAGTCATGAAAACAGTTTCTTCAATTGTCCCAAGGAAGGAGAGGGATAAGATTGCGTAGATCTAACTCTCTTCAAATCCTGTAATGGCAGGATCTTTATGCACTAGACTAACTCTTTATGATAAAGTGTGGTATTTGTGATTGTTGCTATCTTATGGGCCATCTTGGACCTCTTCTCACACAGTGCCTACTAGGGGGATGGTTCCAGTGTCAATTGGTAACTCCCAAGCTTCTTATCTATTGCTAAAGGTATAAAGTGGGTCGGGCCAGCTCTATCAAGGCAGGGCCTAACCGAATAACTGGCGGGCCTTGTTATGCCTCGGCCTAGCTTGTGGGCTATGCTAGGCTTGCCTCTCCTAGCTCACACGCATGACCCAACACGAACTTGCTATCAAGCACAAGCCCGACATAGCCCAGCAGAAGCAGGACCCATTATGGCATGGCTCATTAAGGCCCATCAATGGTCAAACACTGACTAACATTAAAAAAAAAAAAAAAAAAAAAGGCAACAAATAGGGCTAGGCATGAGCTGGGTTGGACTAACTTTTTTTAGTACTAGGCACAGAACACATTGGTACTACTGTACTAGTAGGCGGCCGGCGGGAGGCCCAGGACACCCGCTCTACACCTCTGTCTGTTGCTAAAACCATCTCTGCTGATAGTTTGCATATCCAATGCTCAAAGTTAGATGGAGCCTTGAAAGTTAATAGAGAGTGGAGTGAGTGGTTTAGGGGTTGCCATCTCTTCTTTGTCAAGATGTATTTTTGGCTAAGCTGGGCTGTTCTTCTTACGCTCTCAAGAGTGCAGTTCTCAATAAGGTGCCCAGAAAACAGATCATGGAAGCTCAACTTGTTCCTTTTTGTTATGTTTTTTTGGGCTGTTTTCTCTTCCTGTTTCATACTTTCTGTCTGTGCCCCCCACCCTCAACAGGAGGGAGAATTAGATACACATCTATAGCACCATTGAAGATTGAAATGCTGCAACCTTTTGTGCATATAATGAGGAGAATTTATTGTATGGTCAAGGGATCAATGGTCCCGGCTAATCACGGGTTTCCATGTGTTTAATAAGTTAACTTTGTAAAAAAAAGTAAAATAATTTTTGTTAACATGTTAAGATTTGATCAAGTCAATGATTCCAGACCATCTAATAACTTCTTGTACAGTGAGACGTGACTTGCATTGCATGTCTCACTCAACAATACAATACATTGAAAGCACAATAAAGTTGCATGATGGGATGGACTTTGTATTGCGCACACAGATTACTTCCATACACCAAATAAGGAAAATCCATCTGAAAAACTGGTCAACCACAAAACAGATTACGTAACTGACAACATTTCCCATGGAAAACTAATTACTTAAAAAAGTATATTTGGCAGGAAATTCACACTTCTGTACTCAACATTGGGTGGAAGTAAGTTACAGAAAACAAGTTACAAAGGCAAAGCCAAAACCAAAGAATACAACAAAACAAAAGAGGCCCCCTCAAATCAAAGCCTAAAACATCCCACATTATGCTGCTGCAACAGGATCATAACCACAAGGCATAGCCCATTGCAATCAAAGCTCCAACAGCACTTGGCCAGAGACAAGGGGTTCGAGACCAATCATGATCAGCACCACTGCAATCATCATTAGCACCACTAAAGCATCCAGGTCTGCTTACCTTAGCTACACCTCCTTCTAAAACAAAACTGCTGTTGGATTTGCCACCGCTAAAGAGAACACACCAGAAATAGGGGGACCCACCATCAGAACCACTCACGGCAGCCCCTAATTCCGTATGATTCTTACTGTAGAGTATTTCCATGCTCCTGTTGTTTTTCATTAAAATTTCAGAGAATGCTTCCGAAGGACCTATATATTTGGACTCGCAGCCGAGTAAACGGCCAGTGATTGGAGAGAGGGTTGAGGCTGAAACACCACAGTTAGGGCCAAAAGTATCCACAAATTCCGAATCAGCAGGCTTTTTGGCATTAGGTCCTCCTACTTCATCGCAATTACCTTGGTAAGCTTTTATGTATTGCAGAGCTATGCATGCCAGGCCCGGATTGTCAAAAAGCGTTGATGCATTGTGTGCAGTTCGATTACTGTTAAGCACATCTACGAGCTGATCAGCTGGATTATTTGTTGCTTTTACTGTATTTTATTGACAATGTCAGGAATAAACAATAACTTTGTTAGAGGATGAGCATTGTTATATTAATAAACTGGATCACAAAAAATAAAAAAGAAACCTTAATAATGAGAAATTGATTCAAAAGAGTGGGGGGGATCCATTTATACTTGTGTAAGACTGCTTATTCTTACACCTCTCAATAACATTTTGTGGAATCCATATTTTTCAAAGTCCACTAGGTAACATGCTCCTCCCATGACCATCATGCTCGTCAAACTTTAGTTAATAAGATATTAATATATATATACCATCCATAGGACACTGAAAACTATAGTTGTAATATAAATTGAAACTTGACGCTTTGGGTCAGAAGTCCATTCATTTTTTACCGACTTGAAATTTGGTGAGTATTAATCCCAAAACTTGACTAACACAAAAAATTACTAACAAACGCAAGAATAAGAAGTTCTACCCAGTGTAAATGGATCTCTCTCCAAAAACATATCTTGGAACTGCAAACATGCTCGACTATCTTTTACTTATTTAGAATATAATTGGGGAAGAGAAATATGCAAGTATTTCAAGAGAATATTATGAAGGGGGAAGAGACCCTTTTTTTTTTTTTAATAGGCATGTAATGATTTAAAGCTAAAGATAAGAGAACAATACTGTTCTTATTTTACATGCAGTAATCTAAAGGTAAACATCCAGGAATAATTGCCACAAACTCCAATAGAGTCTCTGATAGAGGAAAGAGTTTTAAGGTGACAGCTAGCACAGTTGGTAAAAATCTAAAGGTAGCTATACCATAAATCTAGGATCGAATCCTGCCTTCATCATCGCAGGGGCCGGGGGGAGGAGGTTCATGGGTAGGGGAAGGACGGGCCCTGTTGTGTAGCATAGGCACTGGTCCAAACGAAAAAGGAAAAAAAAAAAAGGACCAGCAAGCAAAGACCTCAATGGAAAATGGGGTGGTGCATTAGCACAACGTTATGATCAAAGATCTCTATATCTATGGTGTTTAAAGTGCAATTATACTTTGATTTTTTTCAGAAGAAAGAGCAAAGGTTGAAGGACATGCTATGTATAAACAAGGCATCGGAAACTTGGGAGTGATCAAGGCCTCTTTTTTTTGCCTTCCCAAGCATTTTCAGGATTGCATCTAATATGAATGCTTGGGTGGCAGACTATATTTCAAGAAATGAAGGGAATGTGGTCTGGGATGTTAGATTGGTTAGACAGTTACACGATTGGGAATTGGAAGAAATCTTCAATTTTTATAATTTTTTGTACAAACATTCATTTACTTTTGATGAAGACACCATTGGGTGGATTCACAAGGAACAAGACTTTTCCGTCAAATCTTTTTATTGTATTCTCATTGGAGATTGGGGTTGTCGATTTCCTAGAAGACAATTTGGAAATCTAAAGCTCCTCTATAAGTGGCATTCTTTGCTTGCACATTGCCATGGGTGAAAATTCTGACAATGGACAACCTAAGAAGAAGAGGGCACGTTGGTGTTGCCTTTGCAAGTGCAATGAAGAACGGTTTATCACCTGCTTATTCATTGTCCTTTCTCTCGGTCCATTTGGTAGCTTTCGTTGGGGCTTCTCAGAGTTTCTTGGGTGATGCCGAGATCATCTTTGGAGGTGCTTGATTCATAGAGGGGAAGACCCTTTGGTAGGAGGAGGGGGAAATTTTGGCATATGATTCCACTTAGTATATGGTGGAAGATTTGGAGGGAGAGAAACAAGTATTTGAGGGAGTCGAGTCTCCTATATGGGCTGTGAAAACCTTGCTGCTGAACTCGCTTTATTTTTGGAATTCAGGGGGTTCCCTTTTAGACATATATTCTTTTGTATCTTTTTTGTATTCCTTGAGCTTCGGCTCATAGATTTTTGTATATGCTTTTGTACATGGGTGCACCCCCTTGGTGCCTATTAATGAAATATATTACTTATAAAAAAAAAAAAAATTGATAGGTGAAGTGTAAATTAGAATTAAAAAGTGCCCAAGGCGGGCAAGCCCCTGTACAAAAAAGTAGACTCAAACAAAGCTAGAGTTTCATGTCTCCCATAATTAATAACAAGCAAATACACATGTCCATCCAATATTAAAACGTGTGAAAGTCTAGTTTCCATGAATGGTAGAGACACAAGCATGAGTTCGCAACTCAAACCAATCACAGAAAGATATGCACCCAAAAGGCCCTAATGATCAATGAAGTCACTAATTAGCCAGTATAAATCATACAAAAGAGAGTAGTTAACATTTTTGCTGATTTGATCAAACATAAATTTCTATCAATTATAGCTTTTAAATATAGGTTTATGTCATTAATAGGCCAATATAAGGATACTAAGATGGATGTTTGGCAATGCGAGAAAAGATAATATAAGAATGAATGCATCCAAGATAGGTTAGAAGTTACAATAGTTGAACATAAGATGAGGGAAAGTTGTCTAAAATGGTATGATCATGTGTGATGTGAAACAATTATGTGCTAGTACAAAAAATGATTTAATTCAGGTTAAGGACTCCAAGTGGGCGTGATTGCATTTGATTTAACGAAGGATCAGAAACTTCTCAAATCTAAAAATGCATTCTCAACATTGCATCTTCATATCACTTATTAGTTGTTATAAAATACCACAGATAGTTCCTTTTCAAGCAAATAAACAAACTTAAAAATGGAGATGTAAAAAGCAAAAGAATTTGAAGATCTCTTTGCATTATGTTCAGTGTAGTTAAAGGCAAAATGCGCCTTTAAGGCACTAAGGTCCTACATTGCCTGAAAAGCGAGGTGACAAAAAAGCGCTAGCCTGAATGAAATAAAGCACTAACTTGTAAAAATAATTAAAAATATATATTATACATTAAAGATTCATTTATTCTAAGTTAAACAATATTTTATGTAATAATTCTCTTTTAATACTAAAAAAATTAATATAAAAGATGAAATTACATAATTAAGTTTTAAGCAAAGAGACTATTCTAAACTTTTTCTTCCCTTTTTATTACTTTTATATTAGTTAAATATTGTCCAAACAAATATAGCTTTAATCCTAAAACAACCAAACAAGAAACACGAGCACATTCAAGTAAAATAAGTTTTAGTTAATGAGGCTCTCGCCTCAACGCCTTTCGCCTAAGTCAAGGCGATTGCCTAGGCAGCGCCTTATTAAAATCGCCTCGCCTGAAGTGTATTGAGGTGTTACGCCTCAACCTCGCCTTGCCTTATCGCCTAGGCAAGCGACCAGTCGCCTTTGACAACACTGATTATGTTATAATTTGGACATGTCACAAACACTTCTTGAACACTAGTCAATATATGACCGATGAACATTTGATTTTGAGTAAAACTTTCTTTTAGCACAAAAAAAAGTATAATTGTAAGAAAAAATGAAATTAAATATTTAAATAAAAATTATAGAAAGCTAGACCATACTTTATATATATATATATATATATATATATATATAAGATATAGGAAGGTTTTATCAAAGGAGTGGGCATGATAGGAGTCTATCATAATTATGGGTGTAGATGTATGTATATATACAAATATACTCACATACACAGATGCATGAGTATACACATATGCCAATGTCCATGCAATGTCTTTATCCATGCAACAATAAAATAATAAATTACATGTTATAGCCATAGAATAATATATTTACTAATCACAAAGTAACATTTGTCATATATAATATAAATTTTTTAATACATAAAAATATATTCTTTGTTGTAATATCCCCTTCATGTATGTGTCCTACTTTTTTAAGATTTTTCAAAGTTGGCATGTCATTATGTGTCGTGTCGTGTCGTGTTCACATGCATGCTTCATAGGTGCCTTATTTGTCTTCACACTCTTTGCATGCTCGGGGTCTCTTGTCATGAAAAATAGGATAAAATGAATGACAATTGTGAGAAAGACATAACGGAAGAAGATCGTCATAGAAAAGTTACAATGACATCATGAGCATGGTTATCAAAATCGCAATTCGGATCGTAAGATCGTATGATCCTCCAATCTAATTGGGCTAAATTGATTTCGATTGTGTAAAAATCACAAGTAATAGAATCCTAGTAGGATCACAATGGGATCGTACAGGATTGTGGGATTGTAATAGGATCGTTTTCACTTATTGAACAAAAAACACCCAAATTGTTTAGTTACTTAGTGATGCAATACTAAATTTTGACAAGTATTACTATATTTAGCTAGTTATTTAGACAACTTTTTTAGTTTACTACTCTAAAATGTTAATTTGTGTTATTTTATAAATACAAAACTTATAGTTTATAAGCAAATACGACTAGAAACATGTGGATACATACACTTCCATTTGTTTGTCACAATATTTTATATTATTTATTTATTTTAGGATTGCTTACTATTGAAGATATTTTAGAGAATGAAAAAAATATATTCTTCTCTCTAGGAGGTCAAGATTTATAATCACAGCTTACAAGTAAATAAGAAAACTATCATAAATTAGTTCCTACAATCAATTAATCAATCCATCAATTAATCACTCAATCTAATACCTAAATTTAGCGACAGATTAAGCTCAATTTAATGACTAAATTAAGCTGCAGATTTGGTCAATATGTACAACACTCCCCCTTAAGTTGGAGAGTATATATCTATAACTCCCAGCTTGCTACAAATAGAATCGACGGCAGTCTTTGGTGAAGATATCGACAAGTTGACTATCAAAAGGAACAAACAAAGTGGTGATTTCCTTGACCCTACTTTAGATCGAAAGAAATGACAATCAACTTCAATATGTTTGGTCCGTTCGTTGGAACCCTTCAATTTCATATTGGTCAATGATCCAATAAAAAAGAATCTTTGTTGTCTAATTTATCAGTTATGATAGGACAAAGAAGTTGCTAGAGCAAAGATTTGGAAAGCGAGAGAAGCTGGCCGAGACTGACTGAGCTAAGGGAGCCGAGAGACCTTGCCGAGGGTGACAAGAGGCTGGGCTGAGGAGGCCGAGAGGTGCCGAGAGGCTCTGCCAAGAGCGGCCAAGGGAGACAAGAGTCACCGAGAAGGAGAGGACCGAGAAAGAGAAGCTATTGTTTAGAAAACCTGCTATGATACCATGTCGAAGATATTTCAGAGAATGAAAAAGATACATTGTTCTCTTTAGGAGGTCAAGATTTATAGTCAAAACTTACAAGTAAATAAAGAAACTATCCTAAATTAGTTCCTACAGTCAATCAATTAATCAATACAATCAATCATTCAATCAATCTAATGCCTAAATTTAGCTACAAATTAAGATCAATCTAATGCCTAAATTAAGCTATAGATTTAGTCAATATTTACAATCAATATTTACAACAATTACTATAGATTTGGTCAATATTTACAACACTTACTATTGATTTTTAACAGTTCTTTATTTTTACTTATATACTTGTCGTTTTTGAAGGAGTTCTATTGGATCTTAAGATCCCCATTCCGATTCTACAATCCGATCGTATGAACCCCCAAAACAATCCAACAAAGGATCCCAATTTTAACAACCTTGATCATGAGAAAAATAAAGGGGGATTCATAATTTGGAACTAGGTAAGAAATCTAAAGCAAATAAATGCATTTAAGGACGGAGGAGTAAACAAATGTATTGAAGTGGAAGGATATATAGAACATTAGCAAGTACATGTGCAGATTTTAAGAAGACACTATCAGATAATAGTTCATTGCTAAGCAATTTACAACAGAGTATCAGTTTTTGGGAAGCAAGGGGAGCAGGTAGGCGCAGGTCACATTTTTCCTTTTCATGAGCAACATCATATATTAAAGTATTAAAAAATAAAGGAAGAAAGTAGAAAAAAAAGATGTGCAATATGTATGCAGGAGGGATGGAACCACAAGAAAAGAAAAAAGGAAAGGAAAAAAGAAGAAGCAGGAACCAATCCTCGTACAAAAAAACCAAAAGGTCTAGTCCTTGAATAGACATATCAAACCTACCAACCCATAATACCTCAAAGATTCTCTTTTTTCTCTTTCTAAACTAACAAAGAAAAATGGATCAATCTATAAAATGTGACCTTGGTTTGGGTTCACAATATCTGTAAACTAATCATTGAAAAGAATGCTTAAACCCTCATCTCATTGCTTCAAATAGAAGATGACTCTGATGACACAAATAAAGCTTTTTTCAGGGGCCACTACAATAATTTTTAAGAATAAATCAAGAGGAAGAAAAAAGAAGACATCGTGAAATCCAAATATGCAATTCCACTGCCAGTTAATCCCAGTATAGATTAGCACCAATTGCAAACGCATTGATTTCAAAGACAGAACAAGATATAGAAAAATAAAAATAAAACACACTCATTTGTGACTAGCAATTTTGCTGAGACAAGATCCTTACCTACTCTTGGGCTGTATCCCTTAATGGAGAGTCTGGGGACTATCCTTCATGGCTAAGGATGATTGCATTGTGGACCTTGTGGCTGTGTCCGGATTCATTTTCAGTTTAGAGGAACTTTAACCAAAGGAGTGGCTATTTCAATCATTGATTGATCAATGTATAGACCTTTTAAAATTTGGAATTAGTGGCTGTATTTGGCATAGACATTGCCTCGGGTCACATGCCTGGTTTTGTGTGATTGTTTTTTTTCTATCTAGGGCATGAGATGGAATGACCGTGGAGCAGTCCATAAACATATTTTTCTCTACAAACCTGAATGAGAGTCATATTAATGCTAGGATTAATCTTCTCCATATATGCATACACATGACGTATATCCACCTAAAAATTCATATAAAACTGAAATCTATGCAGGTCAATACTAGATGGCCTCATAAATTTTATGTTCACATCTTATGAACATGGATCTTTATAACTACATTACATAAAGTTCAGTTCATGCTTAATCTAGTTTGAATGTTTTCAAGCCAAGATCCATATCCAACTAACTTTGAATCATATAGTATCACATGAATTCAAACCCAAGAAATAAAGACCTAGATCAGATCAACCTAGTCAAGTGCATCCTCTTTCAAGCCATATTTCTAGCCCAAGGCTTGAGTCTTGACACAGTGACTTGGGTTCTTTCTTCTTTTTTTTCCGGTCTATGGATTTAAGAAATTTCAATACAACTTTAAATAATTTTGTTAATTACCAAAAAAAAAAAAAAAACTTCAAAAACTTTTGTGGACATGGTACAATAATAAATGGAGCCAACTATGATTCATCCCCAAGGAAATCTTTCACTTTAATATAAATAGAAATTGTGGGATTTTAATCATGTGAAATCAGCTCAATTTACAAAGTTTTGTGGATCCATTGTGGAATTCTTGAAGATGCCAACCCAACATACATTAATAAATTGGTGATAATGTAAATTGTGTCTAAATCTTGTTGCTTAATGTCAATGGTTCAGGTCTTCTTGTTGCCCCGAAACAAAACAAAAAAGGAAAAAAAGTGTGAATCTTGAATATTGATGAATGCCAATATATCAAAACTTCTAAAGATATTTTTGGCATACTTTATTATCGACATGAGCAGTAAGAAAACGAAGAGAAAATGTAAATAACTCAGCAATGCCTTAGATCAAAATATATAGTGTCTTTGGACTAATAATGACTAGAACCTACCGATAAAAAAATAAAATAATAATAATAATAGTGACTAGAACCTAAAATCTTAACATTAGAATTCAACACACTAGCAACCAGATGATATTATAATTAAAGGAAAGTATTATAAACACTTTGCACCCACTCCTACAGGGACACTGATGCAAGCCTTTTAATAAATCACGAGGACCAGGAATACTGGTAAAGAATAGGGGAAAAAAGAAAGAAAGAAAGGAAAATGACCCAAATTAGGAAGAATTGAAGTTAAATTATAATACATAGTTCGTTACATTATCAGTCAGTTTAAAGTTTAAACTGGATCCAACAAACTAACTACATTATATAGGAAAATTCATCTTTAGAACAAGATTCTATCAACGAGTTATAAACCACTAAAGAATGTGGGTTTTGCCTTGAGAGAAGAAGAAAATTACAAAGTGTTTTTAGTTGAAGGAGAAGCAAAAGAGAAGAAAATCAATTAACTGATGATTTCGGTCCAAAAACGAGAGATCCAAGTTATAAACTGTTTCATTATCAATATCTGTCATTACGAACTCGTACATTTATACAAAAGTATCCTTATAATAACAAATGCAATTGATGAAAGAAACAATGTAAGACTCTGAGCAAAGATCTCAATAGAGATAGTAACTACATTTAGAGTAAATCAAAAGATTAACAAATGAACAAACAGAAAAGTAAGTTCATAAGCAGATCAACATACTAATACAACTTCTACAGATTCCAAATCTGTAAGAGAACATGTTATACGGAATCGTTTAAACGGGACAAATATGAAAAATATAGAGACGGAAAACTTACTCTGAACATCAGCAGAAGCAGGGACGAAGAGAATAGAGACAACAGATAACCAAAAAATCATCGCCATTGTAGCAGTTGGGGAGGGAGGGAGGGAGGAACGAGGACCTGTGAAAGTTAAAGAGCAGTCTGTCACCAGCATATGTTTACTTCGATCTGACGCTTTACGAAAAGAGCTATGATCTAGCAAATAAATACAGACATGCCACCAAGTTTCTAATTAGGCCATCTCTTTGACTCAATTTTTTTTTCAGAGTAAAATATTGAGTAAAATTTTTATTTGAGGTTGACGTTGTCGGATAATTATCTAGTTTTTATTCAAATTTTTTGTAAAAAAAATTATCGGGTTTTAAAATAATTTTTATTATGCTTCAAAAATTTTAAATTTATTTTAAAATGATTTGAGTCTGTTAATAATATTGTACTAATTTAAATTTAAGTTTCAATAAAAATAAATTTGGTATAAGTTTTAGTTTACTGTCGAAAAGCATTTTTCTTTTTTACTTCTTAACTCAAAATTGAGTTTAAGTCTGAAGTTAGTTTACCATTAGATGCTATTACATTATCATTACGAGGTTGTATATACATACTACTTCCAATTATGAAAATGCCCAAACTATTAAAATTACTATCCAACCTCTAATAATTAATAATCATGAAAAACTCAAAATTTATTAATTATCAAAATTTAACTAGCATACGTTTTTGTTTTCAACATAAAAATAGAAAATGTATATATATATTCTTAGAGGTAATACACATTTTTTTTATGAAGGTAATAGACTTTTTTTATGAAAAATATGTATTATATCTAATTTAAGTTACAAGAAAACTTTTAACTCTTTTTATTAATAAGCAACTAATAGTACTAATAAGCTTTATATAATATATACACATACATGTGTAATTTTAAAAGTAGGAAGACATTTTTTAGAAAAAAAAATATTAATTATTAAGTAGTAGAATTGTTAATTATTTACTACGAAAAAAAGTTGATTTCTCAAAAAATTATTAATAATTAGAGAGTGAGCAATTATTGAATATTAATTATAAGATGGTCAACTGTTAATTGTTTTATGACAAACTAAAAAAAGAAAGATAAGAAAATGAGAATTCTCTATAAAAGTTTTGATTTAATTTTATCATAAATTTATTGTTTTTACTTTTTCTCATTTTATATATATATATATATATATTTTAAAAAAAGGAAAAGGAAAATTAGAGTTCTTGAGAAGTTATAAAATTTGGTAAATTACATTTACCTCCATAAAATATGGTTTAATTACATTTTTTTTATGATTTGAAAATAACAGTGACTTTCCTTAAGATTTATGTTTAATAATAATTTCTTTTTTCTATAAGTTAGTGGCCAATTGACCTAACAAAAATTGATAGTATTAGCTTAATTATTTTTTTCAAAGAGAATTTTACTCCTATAAAACTTTGTCTCCTCAATGGATTCGCAAAAACTCTTTCTATAATTTCCCCCTAATCCCTGCCATATCTATAATTTTTAGCATTGATGATAGGCAACTTCCTTGGTACATTTGTTTATCTTTAGTTTCTGTCACGCCCCGAATTTCCACAAACCCGAGTAGTGAGTGAAATTAATTAAGAAAATAAAATAAAAGACAATTTAATGGATTCAATTGGACATACATTCATTTCCTTCAACATATATATACATGTGAGTCACATTAATAGATATATCCTACATGTCATTTGGGCTTAAGCCCTTACATCACAAAATATGCCCCAAGGGCCAAATATACTTCCAAGTCCTTTTCCCTTCATTCCTTCAAGACTTCATCAAGTCTCAAGTACCCGGAGCGTCATCTGTAATATGATATCCCGCGAATGGGTCAGCGCAACTGCTGGTATGACACAATGCTAATGTAAGAAACAAAATTAAGGCGTGGCATGTGCAAGTGTACATTTATAGTCTACATGCCCTCCAATTCATCAATATAATGCATTAACAATATGCGTGACACACCCATGCAAACTCTATGCCACACCCATGTCTCACTTTACGGTCTTTCCCCGCTGGCATGAGCACCAATCGTATGTCTCATTTTACGGTACGTCCCCGTTGGCATGAATACCAATGGCCGATTTTGAGTTTTTCACCACAGGATCTACACCCTCATAATGCACAGCACCAAGTGCTCAACCCACACTATGTTTTCAAGGAATCACACCATGCCAATATGCTTTGATTCCACCATGCCATAATGCAATATCAATGAAGCATTTTACCAACACATAAAGCATGTTTTAAATAATGCATTATACTTGAAACAACAATGACACTTGAATCACACAACTCCTTCCACATGTATGCATGCTATACACAATCAATTTAAACACATGCTCAAGTTATATATTCACAATCTTAACAATTCTCGAAGAACATGAATCACATACTGTACCAACACATGGAATATACACATAGTCATGGTTCACGTTTATCACTTTACCAAACTCCCAAAGAGTAATAAGGAACACATAAGCACATAAACAATCAACTCTAAGTTTTTCAAAGCAACCATATCCTATGCGATTTTCTAACATCAAATAAACATATGAATCATTCAATCAACATGGAAATTACTCCTAAACTTAATCATATTCCTTACTTAGCAAAATATCATACTTGAAAGGGTTTGTCTTAACCCTAGGGAGTTGTGTTCGCTGTGTAGTCGAACCAATTGGTGAGAACGTAGTCCTCTTTATTGTATCTGTCTAGAAGGTCAAAATCGCATTCTTCTTGTCTCTTGGTGTTCCTAAGATTCAGGAAACTCATCTCAGTCTGCTATATAAATAGTCTATGTTATTCATCAAATTTTATGTCTCTTTACTATTGGCATCTCGTTTACTTGAATAGACTCTACCATTGAATCCGGAATGTCGAACAAAGTCGATTTAGGCTTTCACAGAATTCAATTTGGACTTCTGTGCTAAAAAGGGCAAAATGATTATTTTGCACTTTTACGAATTCTTACTTCTCGAGACCTCTTTTCACAAATCGGACTCCACGGTTGAATCTGAAATGCTCGAAATAATAAAAATTCACTATTCTTTTATTTTAATCAGAGTTCGTTGGACTACCTTTTTTACTTAGGGTCATTTTGGTAATTTCTCCTCTTTAAATTATTTAAATTAAATATTATTTTATTGCTTGGGTCAATTCACAATTAACCATAATTTCTGAGCGCAATTATAATTTCACAAGGTTCTATTTTAAATTTAAATTAGCTAAACAATAATTAAATCTAACCTTTGACTAGCTACAGTCAAATGTCACAAGTCCCCAATCATGTGTCTTGCTTCGGCCTTTAACTGGCAGCTTTTCGAAAATTCAGCTCTCTCTCAGAACCCATATATTGAGCATGAAAACAACGAACTCCCCTAAGAGCATTCGAAGTGCTTGAATCAACATTAAATAGCTTAACTTTCTGAAACTTATCCATTTTTTTAGAAAGCCATATAATATTTATCATAAATCTCAGGACTTAGTTTTTATTTTCCTTTCCTCCGTTTCCTTACTAAACTACACATACAGTTACAGCAGCACTAACTCACATCAAAAATCCAAATTTCAGAATTCAACTTTAACTTCACAACATCCTGTATCTTAAAATCAACAGCATCACCAACTGAATAAAATCCATTTCCAGCTTTCCCAATTTACCAACTCCCCTCTGTTCCACTTTTTAGTTCCTATTTTAATTTAAATCCAACTTCTTCACCAGCTCTACAGCTACAACCACAGCCCCTGTGATGCAGCCAAGACTCCAGCAGGAATAGAGTCATTTGACACGGCAGAATCAGGTAGCTAACCCGCATCTCTTCCTCTGCACTTCCATTTTCTCTGCTCCAATTTATCACAACAACCCTCCAACAACAGCTCCTGCTGCAACACCTTTTCACCTGCTGTTTCGTGATCCCCATTATCTTAAATCAATAACATCAACACATCTGTTGCTTCTTTCTCTATCCGTCAAGGTCAGTCCACCACTGCCCCATCAGGCCCTGGTGCAGCAGCTCTCGTTACAGGTTCCAAAACCCATAGCCGTTAATCACCTGTCGCTGGAGCACTGCCGCTGCTACCCCTCACCACAAGTCCTCTAACTCAACGCCCTTTCCATCGCTAGTATAGTCCTCTTGCTACACGCCACACACACATAAATATATATACTTATATAAACCTCTTGCACCGCTTCTACTGCGCAACACAACCTTTAACTATGACGCCTCCATGGCCCTGCTTCTACTCTCCGTCTCTCCCTTCTCTGTTCTTCTCATTTTTCTTTTGCTTCAACGTTATAAACAAACACACACACACACACATACACACACACACACATATATATATATATATATAAATCTCTCCTGCACCACCCCTCTCTCTGTTTTCTCTTTTCAACAACTATGGCTGTAACCTACACTTGCTGCTCTCTTTTCCTCTTTCTTTTCTTTCACTTCTTCTCCTGCTGCACACTACCTATACAAATATATATACACATTTATCTGCTGCACTGTTCGAGTCCACTATTTCGGTCACTGCCCCTACTTCCTCTTTTTTGACTTTCCATTTCTTTTTCTCTTTTCCTGTTCTGTTCTTTTTTTCTGCTTCTTCATTTTACTTTAAGCACACACCACACACCACTAATACACACACTAACACCTCAACCGACATACACACACACAAGCACACACCCATGCTACATGCCTGTTGTCTTTCTTTCTTTTCTCATACTTTACATTAATGGTCCCTTGATATTTTGTGTTATATATGTATATTATATAAAACACACACTACACACACAACAGTACACACACACTTGTATGCAAGCATGTTGCACACGCACACTTTGTGTATTTAACTTGTGTATTAAGTATATATTTATATATACATATATACTTCCCATATTATACTTATATAACCGTACGTATATACTTACACATATACATTATTTATACATATTTTATACATATATATAATCATATATACACGTATATACTAGTTTCTAAATACGTATGCATACACTCATTTCTAACGGTCTATACATATACGTAACATACACATGCATGGGAATGCGTGCATGCACGCGTTACAAGGCTCGGGCCTGGGTTGCTTGAGCATTGCCTAACACTGGCTTGTATAAAATAGGTTGTTCACATTCCTAAAATCAATCAGTCTATATAATATCATAATATGGAGTCTTCACAGATTGGGTTACAACTGGGTATTACACTACTCAACCGGTCTACCTCGGTTTACGTGTTATACCGGGTCAGGGTATTACAAATAGTATTCTATCGGCAAAATAAAAAATTTATCCCCAATTTTCAGCTCTCTATAGTTTCCTAGAAACATAAACTTTAGCAATTAATTTAGATTTGAACTCCTTCAATTTTTTCACTTTTTAATGGCCAAGACAATTGCCCAAAGAAACGCAACTCTTTAAACATGAACATAGCCTCTTCTGTTTTGTTGGCTTTTTAACATCCTTCATAGACTATCACAAGAATTGGCCATAACCTCAGTTAGGTCATAACCCAATATAGGATTAGAATGTGACCTAACCAAACTCTTGTTAATAAAGTTAGTATGATTAAGTGATCGAACATATCACTAACTTAAAGTGGAGAAATTATACATCGAATAGCGTGGGTTATATAATAAGATGATTATTCGTTACGTAGAGGATAAATTATTAAAAAATATGAAATAAAATATAGACCATTATTCTACTTATCACGTGACTTGCACAAGGTAAGAGAGAAAGAAAAAGTACACACATTGGTGTGTGTAAGTGTAACACTCCAAACCTTAATTACCAGATAATTAAGTATAAAGATAGTTATTAATAAAACTAAGCTTAAATAAACAACGGGTGAATTGCTAGAAGCAATTTGATCATGAAACTTGAGACCAAATACACTCGGGTGTACCGTCAATAAAAGGATTAAATCAATGATTAATGCATTGTAATGCATGCTATCATAAATGAGTCTTTTGACGATACCTTAAAACAATTATGCATAATGATGATTATTATAAGAAAGTTCCCTTGATAATCATGGACTATTCTAGTTAAGGCCAATATTCTATAAATATGGAAATAAATGTATAAATATGAACAATGAATAAAGACAATTAATTTTAAGAAAATAATTTAATGTCAAGGGTCGTAATTTGATAACAAATTACAATTAGGGTCAATCAAGGATTAACACATGAGTAATTTTATAAAATTAGTGCATGAAATGCACTAAGACATGATTAGTGATACATAAATAATGTATGCTTAATCGAGATTATTGCAAAAATTATAAAGGACTTTTGGGGATGATTAAAGTACAATATAATACACTCATAAAAGAAAATAGTAAGAATAAGCCCAAAAATGCTCCTATCAAGACTTGAACCCTTACACCATGTAAAAGGTAGATACTAACTCCTAAAAAGGTAAACCAAAAATTATAGAAAAGGGCATACTCAATATTGTTAGATGCTCTGAACTTAATAGCAAGGTCAGATTAAGCATCCGGGTACTCGAAGTTTGTCTCGCATGAAAGTGTAAAATTACGAAAACATGCTTAAACCTAATTAAGCTACAAGAAGGCTAACTAAGCTCCGGAAAAAAGGCTAAATTTATTCTCTTCGATATTCCAAACCTCATGGTGATGTCCGTTTGGGAAAAATAGATTGTCAAAACAAACTAAAAAATGATGAACACGTTTATGAAGCTTAATGAGGCTAGCAGAAGAGTATGGAAGATAAAAAGGATCCCATACCAATGTATGTAGGAGCATTTGAGTCCTAAAATGAGCCCTGTTTAAGATAATTGGGTACTTAAAACACATGATAAGAACTGTAAAATTTCTAAATTACCCTTAAGGCTTAATTAGGTAATCATATAAACTCAGACAGTAAATGAAGGACATACCTTACAAGTAAAGGAACCATCTGGATTAAAAAAAATGAAGTTCATTTAGGCAAATGAAGTGTCGAACAATATAAGGCATGTAAAGAAAAAATTAACAAAATGCCCCTAAAGGCTAAAGTAAGCCACACGATGAACTACGAAGTATTAAGAACCCTGATTAAAGAACGTAAGGATATCCTAAATTGTAAGATTAAGTCTAGAAGAGACTAAAAAAATTAAGTAAGAAAATAATTAAGCCAAGATATGTATTGATATAGTATCAATGTATTATGATCCATAATTTAGGATCACCAACAAGGAAATAGAGATTTGATGAATGCCAAGGCAAGTCAAGTAAGCAAGTGACTGTGGGCTCTGTAATACTCGCAACCAATAAATTAAGTGATGTTTGTATCCAATGAATTGGGTATTGTATGTATAATGCATTGGAAACTATGAAAACCTTTTTGAGGGTAAAACATGCAATATTATGACCTAGGGTTAGAAAATCTAACCTATGGTGGAATTAACCTAACCTAGGTTAAGAGGTTAAAGGATCGAATACATCACTAACCTAAGCCGGAAGGGAATTATTTATCAAATTTTTATATGATATAAAAATATAATGGAATAATGCTCACCATGTGACTTACAAATGATGAGAGAGAATCAAGAAATATATGTAATGTATATATAAGTATATATACATGTATGTATGTATGTATGTATATATATATATATATGATATATGTATATCAAAGTGGGAAACAACTATAGCATCACATTTAACAAACTATAGCATTACACTTCACAAACTATAGAACTATAGCATCACACTTAGCAAAATATAGCATCACATGCAATCACCATCCTTGTCAACTTTCCCTAACCAATTTGCCTATGTAATCAAGCTTTCACAAGCTTGAACCTCACAATAAAAAACTAAGTGAGGTAAGGAGTGAAATTCATGTGAAGGAAGGTTGAGTTGTAAGCTTAGACAGTGAGAGAAGGAAGAAAGATAATAAATGAAGAAATTCACTCAAATAAGGTAAGAACACTTTTTTGTTAATCAAGAAAGTGTTGGTGAGAACTTCTTAGAGGTTGAGTCACCTGACTGCGAAGAATATGACAGTGGCTATAAGGAAGCCAAAATGGAGCCCAATAAAGGGCCGAATGTTAAGTACCAGTGAGTAACCTTGAACCTTGAAATGAAGACTTTTATATGAAATACAACTCTTACAGTTTATGACACTACATGCAGCATTTTTACAGGTTTATAATACTATATCGAATATTTTAATTGCATGTCTTTATCAGCATGTCTTTAACTGTTCTACATGATATGAATAGCTTAATGAAATATTTTGTAAGCATGTTTTAACATGAAATGATATGCCATAAAATGTTTAAAGGTCATGAAAAATAGTCATACTCAGTTGGAGGGATTAAGTCATTATTCATGACACAGTCATGCCCGACTAGGGCAAAGGCAGGCCGTTCAAGTCAAGAGCTTTAGATTACACCTAGTCGCGTAGCTGATTATTCAAGATAAAGTTAAAAAAAGGTTAGCATGTATTATTTCGTCATTCAGTTTTTAACTGCAACTTATGCTTACTATGATTTATCTTTAAAAACTATCTGGCCTAAAAACTTGCATGATTTATTAAATATCTTGCGTTCAGTTATACTTATGTTTTATAAATACTAATAGCTTTAACTACAAGTTTCTTTTACTACTATCCATAAAAGTTTATGAAAAGAGATTTTTTCAAAAAGCCACAATAAAGAACTTGAGTTACTCACGAGCTTTTCATTAAACTCACAGGATTTTTATCTTGTATATTTTAGGTGGAAGCTCAGATAGCATAGCTTAAGGAGATGAGATTTAATTACATCTCTTTTTAGAGGGATAACAACTTTGGCTAGTATAGCAACTTTGTAAGAGAAAGCTAAAAAGAAATATTGGAGTTATAATATTCAGACAATGTTATGTTATATTATTCAATTAAGTATTTAGTATGCTCTACCATATTTCATTTTTGCTGCTATACAATTGAAAATACTGTGAAATGTATATATTAGTTAAGAGGCCTTCGGTTGGACACATCATTAATATGTTATCGAAGGTTAGTATATTGGTGAAGTATCTAACAGTCTAGTCATTATCCCTAATCTGCATAGGGTAGAGTTTGGGATGTGACAAACTTTGGACCACCGATGATTAACCCTGAACCTTGAAGTAGAGACATTTTTCATGAAATACAATTCTTTTATAGTTTTATGACATGCTTCAAATTATGATGCTAAACGTTTTAATTGCATGATAGTTTTCAGAATACTATTATGAATATTTGAATTGAATACTTTTAAGTAGCATTTCTTTAAATGTTTTATAGCATGAATAACGTAGTGAAAGTTTTGCAAACATGTTTTTAATGCCATTTTATATGTCACTTTTTGTGAATCTGATTGGGGGAAAAGAGCCGATCAACATGAACTCGACTTGGGGTAAAGAACAAGTTAACATGAACCCTACTGAGCATAAAAAGCCGATAGACTTCTAGTAAGTCTTTATAGTAGAAAATGTAAACCATGAGGTCTAAATTACTACCAATCACCATGTGACAACCTATGGTCCCAAAGGACAAAGCTTAAAGATTGTTTTTACATGTACTATATTATCTTTGGCATTTTCAGCTATAGATTTTTTTATATGATGTTTATCTTGCAAAACTATCTAACATAAGCTCTTGCATGATTTTAGAAATAATCTTGCAACTCTGAGTTATATGTTTATGTTTAAAGAATGTCAATAGCTTTTAGTATAACTTCTTTTAACTGTTATCCATGAAAGTTATGAAAGTTTATGAAAGGGGTTTCAAGAAACCCATGATAGGGGATTGGTGTTACTCACAAGATTTTCATTAAGTTCACAAGGTTGTCATGTATATTTTTAAGAATGACTAAGAAGTTACAGATCTAGATACTAGTAAATCATGATGAGTAGAGACTCTAGCTAGAAGATGATTAATATCCCAGTCATAAAGGTATCAACCCGAAGTGATAGATACTAGATTGATGTGACAATTTAGAGTAAAGGAGAATTTGAATGGTGTTTACCAATGATGTAATAGTTTAGATACTCATGTGTAATATAATGTTAGGCACATATTACTATAACTCTAATGTAATGTTACTTATGCTCTGCCAAGTGTGATTGCATTCAAACAAAAAAATTTATAGATGTAGATTCTGTTGCATGATCTTATATGACTGAATGCAATCTACTTGGATATGTAAAAAGACTTTTGGTTAGATACGTCATCAATATGCTACAAAAGGGTTAGCGTATTGGCGAGGTGCCTAACTAGCAAGTCATTATCCATAATACGCGTAGTGTGAGGTTTGGAATGTGACAGTGAATGCCACACATGAAAATCATTGTGAAAAAACAAAACCATCTATGGATCCCCTGACAAATAACCGTTAATGTGCATAATTAAAAAGGAGTTGCTAGCTCATTTTATGGCTGTTAAATAAGAAAACCAGTTACAACTCGTAGAAAATGATACATGTAAAAAAGACATAAAAGTTAAAATTTACATAACTTTGGTCCAAAATACAATCTAAGTCCCATAACAAGTTACAACTTAATAAATGAAGAATTACAAGGCACTGACAATTGAATACAACCAAAAATAAATTCCTTAGTCCGAGGATTTAGGTACAAAACAAAAGGTGTTAGGCACCTGTTTTGCCCAATCCAAATGGATTGGCCCCAATGTCTCATTACAAAGTTTCTTTATTCTCTTGACATATATGACATGAATAAATAACAAAGAAGCAATGTCATAGGGGCTAATAACGAAATAATGAATAAGAGCAATCACCAATAGGAGTATAAAATGGAAAATAAAAAATAAAAAACTGGACTTGAGCTTATAGAATTCCTATGTATCCACCTTATTCACCTACTTTTACCAATTGGTAAAAGAAGTCAATGAATAAGGCTTCATCTTATATCTCCAAACCTTATGGAAATGATCCCAAATATGAGAAAAATCAAGATTCAAGAAAATCAAGAATTTAAAAGATTATTTTAAATCAATATTTTGTTGAAACCAAGATTTTATATATCAAATCAAGAAACCAACATTTAAGGAGCTAAAATAGATTTTGAAAAAAAAAACCCTTTTAGAATGTTATGATGAATGTGAAAAAATTAGAAATTCCTTAGTTCCTCATACGTGAGAATCTCCCCATAAACACTACAAGATATGAGTTATTTAAAATGAAGGCCGATTAGAAAATTGTAGAAATGTATACTCGACTTCTTGATATTGTGAATGGACTAATATCTCTTGGTAAAGTTATTCCTACTGTAGAACAGATTAGGAAATTGTTTTAGGCTTTACCAAAAAAATGGAGGCCTAAAGTTACAGCAATTGAAGAATAAAAAGATTTGAGAATAATGACGATGGAACAGTTCCTTGGCTCCTTTATTATGCATGAAATGGTTCTTGATGCTAAGGAAGAGGACAAGCCAAAAAAGAGTGCGGCACTTCAAGTAGAATCAAAAGAAAAGAAGGAAAAATCGAGTGAAGAAGATGAAGACATAACACTTCCTAGTAGAATATTCAAACGGTTCCTTCAAAAGAAGAAAAACCCCTAAGAAGAAAGAGGAAGGAGAAATCCTAAACCAAGGAGTGAAGAAGATCGAAACCAATGCTATAATTGTCATTAATACAATCATATCTCAATGAACTATAATGCACCAAAGCAACAAAACAAGAAAAAAAATGCATTCACAGCAACATGGGACGATGATGATGTGGAATTATCAGATTTTGAGGTATGTGAATTTGGACTTATTGCATCAATTGATCTAAAAAGTAATAATGAAAATGATCACACTCTAAAGGAAGAATTAGAAGATGAATATGATATAGAACATGCTTTTGAAGAATTATTCTTTGAATAAAAAAGGTCAGGTGAAAAGAATAAGGAATTAAAAAGGAAAGTTGATGTCTTAGAAAATGAGAAATCTAAATTGAATGAAGAACTAGAGACATCTAAAACCAGAATTTCCATTTTAGAAGAAGAATCCAAGAAGAACAAATTGGAACTTGAAAAATTTTTAGGATGTTCAAAAAACTTGGATTTATTACTTGGAAATCAAAAAAAGGGTAATCTTAATCAAAATGGAATTGGATTCATACCTAAGAATGATGTTTATAAAAGAAGACAAAATATCTTTGAACCAAAAAAAACATTCATATTCCAAAATTCAATTTGTTTCTTTTGCTCTAGAAAATGACACATAAACTCATCATGTCCTTATCGATCTACTAACTCAAGAGGACCCAAAATGATGTGGGTACCAAAGATCCAAAATAATTGTTTTTTTTTTTTTTTTTTGTAGGAGAAATGGCTTTGATGGCAAAAGGAAATGTCAATACCATGTGGTACTTGGACAATGGCTGCTCAAGACACATGACGGGAGAAAAGGAAAGATCTTCATCTCTCTCCAAACAAAGCAAAGGAACCATCGCCTTCCGAGATAACGGTAAAGCTGAAATAATCGGTAAAGGGACTATAGGTCATTATAATTCATCTTGCATAGGAAATGTCCATTTAGTTGATGGGTTCAAACATAGTCTACTTAGCATAAGTCAACTATGTGATAAGTAAAATCAAGTGATCTTTGGCTCTCATAAATGTGTTATACAAGATCTCAACACCAACAAAATCTTATTTACAGGAAAAGATCAAATAACACACACATAATTGATACTAATGAATTGTGCAAAGCTAATGTAAAATGTTTTTTGGCCACAGAAAATTATAGTTGGCTATGGCACCGATAGTTGGGACATGGCAACATGAAACTCCTGAAACTAATTTCTTAAAAAGAAAAGTTATAGGACTACCAAAACTAAGCTTTTTCAAGGACAAAGTTCGTGAAGCATGTCAAGTAGGAAAACAAATGAAACGATCATTCAAACTAAAGAATGAAATTTCAACCTCAAAACCCTTAGAACTTCTACTTATGGACCTTGTAGGATGCACAAGAACAAATAGTCTAGGTGGAAAGAGATACTTCTTTACTATTGTAGGTGACTATTCAATATTTACATGGATTAGTCTTATGTCAAATAAAGATGAAGATTTTGACTATTTTGTTAAGATATGTAGACAAGTACAAAGAGAAAAGGGGTATAAGATAAAGAAAATATGAAGTGATCATGGAGAAAAATTTAAAAAGTTTGAGAAATTCTTTGATGAATTAGGAATCAAGCATCAATTTTCAACCTTAAGAACTCCACAACAAA
Source organism: Nyssa sinensis (assembly GCA_008638375.1). NCBI lineage: Eukaryota > Viridiplantae > Streptophyta > Magnoliopsida > Cornales > Nyssaceae > Nyssa > Nyssa sinensis. The sequence goes on along the minus strand of CM018032.1, from coordinate 1,595,448 downwards.
TTGGAGTTGTAGAAAGAAAAAATTGCTCCTTATAAGAGATGACTAGAATGATGCTAGAAAAGAACAACCTTCCACTCTACTTTTGGGCTGAAGCGGTAAATATGACTTGCTATGTAGGTAACTAGGTATTTCTTCGACCTATCTTGCATAAAACATTTTATGAGCTTTGGAATAATTGGACTCCCACCTTGGACTCCATCTCCCTCCTCATTAACATACTTTGAGAGAAAGACTTTGGCCTCCGAAGCCAGCTATGTTCCATCAAAGCAAACCTCTCCAAAACCCTCCACTCTATAAGAGAACGCTTCGACACCATTGAGAGTGATGTGCACATTCTCAAAACACGTGCTGACATTCTCTATGAACATAATGAGCACAAACATGACAAAATGAAGATGAAAGTGCTTGAAATAAAGAACTTGCTCAAACGCATCCTCAGCACCTAGCATTGACCACCTACACATCTTCTCGGGCAACCCTAGAGCCTTTTAACAATGACAAAAGGGGAGAAAAATAAGAAGGAGATGAGCACTTAAGAAAATTTAAATCTGAGGATTTCTTCTTCTTTTTTGGGTTTTTTGTTAAGACTTTGTTTGTATTTTTTCCTTTGCTTTTGCTTTTTTTGTTACTTTGATTATAAAGAAAGAGAAGGAAATGATTGTACTTTATGTAGTTGATCTTTTATAAATTCTTGTTGTATATTGAATTTGTAATTGATCAATTTCAAATGAATAGAAGATCATATTTTTGTTATATCCTTCTTTTGTGTGCAGTACAATTTGTGGTCTAACTTTAAATAATTAAAAAAAGTATAAAATGAGTATAATTGTGATATATGTAACGCCCCCGACCCGGAGGGTCAAACCACAAGGTCATTGGACCCCAAACTAAAAGGTGATTAAAACTAATCATCCTAGTCAAGTGGATAAAATACAATCCATTTCTTTTAGAGTTGATTTCCTTTAAATCATTTTCCTTTACTCGATTTCAGTTCGTGCTCATGATTAGGCTTGTTCAAATCCCGTAACGGGATTCAGTAAAATAGATTTCAATCAGGTGCAACTGTACCAAAATTGTCCATGTATATTATAATAATGTGAGTGTCTAGAGCTGACTCTAAAGGTCCAATAATACAAGATATCCAGTGTGTCAAGAAGGGTACAAACACCCTTCACAATACAAGGAATGATACAATGTACAACCAAATGATACTAAGGTCTCCATCCATCTCATGTTGCTCCAACAACTATCGCCGATCAATCCATTACCTACTATTCCCATGAACAGCAGGGAAAAGCCATAATGCTCAGTAGGGTTTTCTAAAACACACAAGCATACAACGTGCAAAACTAATGCAAGTCCGAAGAGGACAATCCCTAATGTCCAGTATGTAATCACAAGCACACAACAAGATCATCTACTAGATCACCAAAATAGAGATATAATTAACAAAATAAGGCACCACTCCATGTGGTATACCAACAGTAATAATGTATTTAATATAGACATTTGAGCATGATAAAAGTCTATATACAAGTATACAAACCTCACGACACACCTCCATTTTCTATTCAAAGCAATAAGAATAATATATCTAATACTAATACAACTGGCAATAACCATAATAACTATGAGCAAATATTTCATAGATCACCAAGAACTGTAAGAGTGTATCATGTAATCGTAAATTTAGTTCCCTCACCATTTCTCTCATTTTAGATCCTAGCACTCCAAAAACTTAGTTTATTTACCGGCCCTTCTAAAAGTCTTAACGCTTTACGAGTTACTAACACGTTGGCAATGCGCCGCCACCCATACGGGGTTATGGTCCAAAACCAAAACATGACACAATCCCCATCAAGATAGATCCAACGGGTTATAGTGAAATCGCATGCTATTATAAATGATGTGAAATGTGTTAGTTTAAGCTCTAATCAAATAGGTTGCATGTGGTTAGTTGTGATTGAATGATATGCATCAAGACTTCTACTTAATACAAATTGTTTTTATAAAAAAACTTTCAGATTTACAACCCATTTGATTGTGAAGGTTTTGGTGGTTTGTTAGGTTCCTTAATTCGCCTATATGGAATTAGGGTCGTGAAAAAAGCACTCAATTGTTGAATATTTTAATTAAAATAAAACATTAAATGGGATATTTTAATTCTAAGATTTACTAGTTGTTATGATTTTATTAAAAATTTCATTAAGTGGCCATAATGGGTATAATGTCAGCCTTAAAGGTTATAATGGCTAGTTGATGGAGAAGCTGCCCATATCAGCCATCGATTGGATCATTCCAAGATATGACAAAAAAATATTTGATATTCTTTTCTACAATATCTTTCTTTTCTCTTTTTCTGTGAGTTTTCTTCATATATTTTTATTTTCTGGGCAATGTGATGAAGGATTTAGTACCTTTATTTATTATTGACGTGCATACAGTGGGCATCTTCTGTGAGATCATAGGGTTGTATCTTGGAGCCGATTGACTCCGATAGTACCCAAATGTGGGGAGGAGCTTTGACTTTAGGACAGCGCTTGGAGGCATGTCTCACTATTTTCTCAGGCCAAATTTTCTTGTTATTCTCTTTGTATTCTCTTCTTTGATATTATTGATTATTTTTTCCTCTTTATATTGTTCTGCTATATGATAAATAAATACCTCGTAATATTTGTTTTAAAATAAAAGCCCAACAATCTAAAGTCGAAGCTTACTATCAATTTGTGGGAGTTTTTAAAAAAATATGTGTTTTCCAAATTTGTAAGTTTTATTCTCAGAATAAAAAGAAGATATTTGTATTCTTGATTGTACATTTTCATTATTCTACACGCAATGATTAAAATATATAATATAACTTATAATAAAATTTTCCTAGATAGCAACTTTATTCATCTATTATTCTAGAAAGTTGAATTGTTAAATTGATACAAGGAAAACCCTTTTTTACCTTTTCAAGACTCTTTTTGACTTCTAAATTTTCAATTGATCTTAAATGGCATTATAAAAAAAGTATATAGGTACTGTAATTGTGTGAATTGATATTATAGTAGATATTTTAATTCTGTATTGGGAAATAGTATCGAAAGTTTTGGAGTATATACAATATTATATATTTGCTAGTAAACAGAATTTAATTCTATTTGGAAAGTAAATTGAAATTCGTTTTAAGGAAAACATTTTTCTTACCTTTTCAAGATTCTTTGTATTAAGACTTTTTTCATTGATCATAAATATTTTTGAAGATAGTGTTGTAAAAGGAGTTTTATTTTAGTCAACTGTATGCACGTATCATAACAGAAGTTTTAAATATATATAGGCCTTTAATTGTACATATTAATATATCTCTCTTCATTTGATATCAAATAGCACTTGTTGTAACAGAATATAGGCTTTGATTGTGTAGTGTAATTGTGCAGAAATTTATATTAAAGTAGTGGAATTTAAATCTGTTTTGGAAACTAGTAACGAAAAACAACAAGTCTTTTTAATTATATATATATAATATTAAGAGGATAACCTATTATGACACGTGTTTATTCTCACAATGATTAGATATATTAGCTCTTAACTCTCTCTCTCTCTCTCTCTCTCTCTCTCTCTCTCTTTTAGGCTTTATTATAAATTTAATGGCAAATATTAAGGAAGCCCTTAGTGTTAAGGCCGAGAAATTTAATGGCCAAATTTTCGCAGGTGGCAAAAATAGTTAAGGTATTGGCTAATTGTCCTAGGGTTCATGTCAGTCTTCGAGGAACCCCCAAGCCTCTCAAACAACTTCAACTACTACCCAACAACATCCTCCCAAGAATCAACCTCTAAAATGTCTAAAAAACAAATAGAATATCATTGTCACAATAGAATCCTTAGTGCTCTTTCTGACCATTTCTATGATGTGTACCACACCACCACTAGTGCTAAGGAATTATGGAATGCCTTAGAAATAGAATATGGAATTGTAGATGCAAGGGTAGAAAGGTTTGAAGTGTTTACTTTTATTAGTTATAAAATAGAAGATTTAAAATCTGTAGGAAACCAAATTCACAAGTTCCAAGAACTTTTTAGAGGAATTGAGGAAAATGGAATAACACTTAGTGAAGATTTTAAGGTCTTTCTACCCCCACCATGGACCGAGTTTGCTAAAACCCTAAGGCATAAATAAGAAGAGTTGACCATTACCCAAGTGATAAGCTTTCTTAGGTAGAAAAAAAACATAGGGCTAGCACATCAAAGAAAGAAGATAAAGACCCTAATGTTAATCTTGTGAAAAATCATAACAATTTTAACAACAAGAATAATAATGCAAGAAATAATAGAGGAAGAATTTCAAACCCAATGGTAGAAATTTTAAAAGAAATACTAAAAATAATAATCCAAGTAGGTATCACCATAATAATCAACCTAAGGCCCAAGAGGGAGAGAGGAAACCATGTTATGTTTGCGGGCGAACAAATCATTGGGCCAAGAATTACTACTACAAAAAGACTGAAGAGTATGTCCCTAAGTCCAAGCAAAGTCAACAAAGTCCAAAAGCCCAAGTCAACAAGGTGGAAGATCGAGAAAATTTCTCTGAGCCTAACTTTAGGTATAATCCTAACACTTTTATTAATTTGACTTGTCAAAACAAAGATTGGTGGTCAGATTCTAGAGCTAACATACATGTGTGTTTTGATCATGATCTTTTCAAAACTTACTAGAAATCAAGTGGATCAAGTATAACTCTAGGATACGATTTTGTCGCACGAGTTTATGGAATTGGAGAGATTGATCTAAAGATGAATTCAAGAAAGATCTTGACTTTAAAAGATGTGTGACATGTTCTTAGAATTAAAAGTAATTTAGTGAGTGCGTCATCCTTAGTCCAACAAAGGTTTAAAGTTGTAATGGAGTCTAATAGAGTTGTGATTTCAAAGATTAATGTATTTGTTGCTAAATAATATGTGAGTGAAGGCCTTTTTAAATTGAATGTTCTTGTTGATGATAATAAAATTTCATCTTTTGTTTTCAATGTTGAATCATGTGATGTATAACATAGGAGATTAGGGCATGTTAATTTAAAGAAAATTAAAAGGTTGATAGATCTTGACTTAATTCCTAAATCTAAAGTAGATTTTAAACATAAATGCGAGGTTTATGTACAAGCAAAACAACTTAAAAAGTCACATAAGTCTATTATTCGCAATACCCAACTTTTAAAGTTAATCCATAGTGATGTGTGTGATTTAAATAGACCACATATTAGGGCTGAGAATAAATATTTTGTGACATTTATTGATGATTGTTTGAGATTTTGTCTCTTGTATTTGATTAAAACTAAAGATGAAGTTTCTAACAAATTTAAGACTTATAAGAATATCGTTGAAAATCAATTAGAGAGGAAAATGAAGAGATTTAGATCTAAAAGAGGTGGAGGGTATACTTTAATTGAACTCGATAATTTTTGTGATGAGCATGGGATTTTACCTAAAGTAACCCCACCTTATTCTCCATAATCTAATAGTGTAGTTGAGAGGAAAAATAGAACTTTAATGGACATGGTTAATTCAATGTTAATAAGTTCCGGATTACCGGAGAACTTATGGGAGGAAGTTATTCTAACTGCATATTTTATCTTAAATAGAGTAACTGTGAAAGATAATGATAAGACATAATTTGATATTTAGGAAAGAAAAAAACCTAATTTGAAAATCTTAAAAGTGTGGGGGTGTCTAGCTAAAATAGCTATCCCTTAACCTAAAAGAAAGAAAATTGGTCCTAAGATTGTAAACATTATTTTTTTAGAATATGCACAAAATAGTAGTGTTAATAGATTCTTAGTTATAAGTTCATAAATAAATGACATCCAAAAGAATACAATAATAGAGTCTTGAGATACCATATATTTTAAAAATATCTTTCCAAACAAAAATAAAATTCCAAATCAAATTGTTGAAAATTCCTCTACATGAACTAGTGAAATACCATCCTCTACTTCTTTAATTACTTCAAATAAAGATATACCCTTAACTAGTTCTAATAATCAAGAAAAATTAACAGAACTTAGGAAGAGTAAAAGGCCTAAAGTAGGAAAAAACTTTGGTGAAAATTTTTATACCTTTCCGGTTGAAGGAGATCCTAGTACTTATAAAGAAGTTGTAACTTCTATAGACGCTCTATTTTGGAAAGATGCAATTAATAGTGAATTTGAATCTATAATTCAAAATTATACGTGGAAGTTGACTAATATGTCTCATGGGAATAAGGCTATTGGGTGTAAATGGGTGTTTAGAAAAAAGTTAAAACATGATGGGAGTATAGATACATATAAAGCTAGACTAGTGGCTAAAGGTTTTATACAAAAGAAATATATAAATTATTTTGACACGTACTCTCCTGTATCTAGAATCACTACTATTAGAATGTTGGTAGCCTTAACTTCTATACAGAACTTAATTATACACCAAATGGATGTTAAAATTGCTTTCTTAAATGGAGACTTAGATGAGGATATATATATATATATATATATATATATATATATGGAGCAACCTGAAGGGTTTATAGTTAAGAGTTAAGAACATAAAGTATGCAAGTTGGTTAAATCACTTTATGGCCTTAAACAAGCTCCTAAACAATGGTATGAAAAGTTTGATAGGGTGATATTTGATTATGGTTTTAAGCTAAATGAACATGACAAATGTGAAAATTACAAAGGAAATATTAAAGAATATGTGATTTTTTTTCTTTATGTTGATGATATTTTACTATTTGGGACAAACTTAGAAATAGTTAATGACATAGAAGTATATCTTTCAAGGAGTTTTGATATGAAAGATTTAGGTGAGGCTTATGTAATTTTGGGAATAAAATTAAAGAAAACTTCTAAAGGGATTATTTTAAATCAAACAAGTACAATAGAGAAAATGTTAAAAATTTTTAATTACTTTGAAAGTAAGCTTGTGACAATTCCATAGGATCCTAATGTACCTTTGATGAAGAATAATAGAGAGCTTATATCCTAATTAATAGGATCCCTGTTATATACAGTTAATAAAACTAGACTCGATATAGCCTTTGCGGTGGGGAGACGTATTAGGTATACTATAATCTAAGTAAAGTTCATTGGGTTGCCTTAGAAAGAGTGTTTAGATATTGAAGAGGAACCATGGGATATTTTTTGTGTTATAAAATTTTTCTCGGAGTGGTGAAAGAATATAGTGATACTAATTGGATCACTGATAACTTAGATGTGAAATCTACAACTGGATATATATATTTATGCTTGGAGGAACAATCATTTCTTGGGAGTCTAAGAAACAAACTTTGATTTCAAGGAGTACCATGGAGTCTGAATTGATAGCATTAGATAGCACATGTATTGAGGCCGGGTGGTTTAAAAATCTATTGTTAGACTTACCCTTAGTGGAGAAACTAATGCCTGCAATAACTATACATTGTGATAGTAAAGCTGTGATAACTTTAGTAAGGCAAACACAGTCAAATAAGAAGATGAATTGGCATATATTGGTAAGGTATAAATCTGTAAGAAGCTTGCTAAATAAAGATGTAATATCCTTAGAGTTTGTGAAATCTGAGAAAAATATAGTTGACTAGCTAACGAAAGTCTAGTAGTGGAGTCCTAGAATTGTAAAGGGGGATAGGCCTAAACTCGTAAGGGAGTCACTTAGGGAAGTAACCCAACCTTTGTGATTAGAGATCTCATGAAGAAGGTTCAATGGGTAGGAACAATCCATATTGCGTGACTCAGATTCAACACTACTTTGAGGAGATTATCTCGTGCTCATCCCTATGGCATTAGTGTTGTTGATATATGACGTTGGGAAGGGTATTATTCATTGTGAATGCCAAGGCAGGGGTTTTGCTTGCGAGGTGCAATTCTATTGTACCCCTGGAGGACTCGCTTATATAATACCCTAAATGAGGCCAATGTAGGATATGCCTGTATGGTACTGGTCACATGTACCTTGGAGGACTCACTTAAGTGGAACCTGTCATGAGACCGCGACATGAGAATTGGGCAATTCTCTAAAGGTTCCATGAGAATCAAAATCAGCACATGGCTATTAATGGCGCTAACCCATACTCGAATCCTACATCAATACTATGTGTTTGACTAGTTAAAGTTTTGTTTAAAGGGTCTAGTTCAAGACCTAGTTCACTATGATCTTTCAAATGGAAGCTGGTTAACACTAAGTGAGGTTCAAGTCAGAAGACATCGACACCCATTATATAGTATAAAGTTGCCCAAATAATCTTTATTTACATACACTTGATTTTATATAGTTTCATTGTTGTTTTATTTTATTTAAAGTGGGAGATTGTTGAATATTTTAATTAAAATAAAACATTAAATGGGATATTTCAATTTTAAGAGTTACTAACTGTTATGATTTTATTAAAAAATTCATTAAGTGGCCATAATAGGTATAATGTCAGCCTTAAAGGCTATAACAGCTAATTGATGGAGAAGGTGCCCATATAAGCTATGGATTGGATCATTCCAAGATATGACAAAAAAAATATGTGAGATTCTCTTCTACAATATCTTTCTCATCTCTTTTTCTTTATATATTTTTGTTTTTCTAGGCAATATGATAGAGGATTCGGTACTTTTACCTATTGTTGACGTGCATACAATAGGCATTTTCTGTGAAATCATAGGGTTGTATCTTGGAGCCGATTGACTCTGGTAGCACCCACACATGGGGAGGAGCTTCGATTTTAGGACTGTGCTTGGAGGCATGCCTAACTATTCTCTTAGATTAGATTTTCTTGTTATTTTCTTTGTATTCCCTCATTTGACGTTATTAATTATTATTTTTATATTGTTCTACTATATAATAAGTAAATATATCATAATGTTTATTTTAAAATAAAAGCCCAACATCGATTCGTTTCTCTATCTTTCCACTTTCAAAACAACTCTCATTGGGTCTTTAATTTTTTTTAAACTCTCCTGTTGTCTACAATAACATAATTATAAAGATAGTAGAAAAAAAAACAATAATAAAAAGACTTCAACTATAAATCATCAATTAACAATTGAAATTAGAAATAGTATTGAGACTCCATGTATAACTAAAAAGCTAAAAGACTAACCGTAAAAAAATTACACATTTATTCTTTTATATATATATATATATATATGCACGGGAATCAATGAGAGCAATGGTGTCTAACTTAAATTCATCACAAATGATGACTTTAACTGGGCAACGCCATTTTTGAAAATCAATCTTTGTGCTGTATGCTGGTTTGTTTTGTAAACTGAAGTAAAATAATGCAATGTTGTCTTAAGAGGAGGTGGAAGTACTTCTGAAACAAGTCCAAACTTATTCCACCATTCACTGTACCAGGTTGGGATCTGGCTTCTGAATTTCTGGTCAAACATGAGGAACCAAGAATGGTTATTAGCCTCATTCTGAATGTAGAGAGCTTTGGTGAATGCTTGGATATAGTCATAGTAGGAGAACTGGATGGGAGACTTGGGGAGGGATCGAAGCTAAGAGGGATAAGATCCCCAAGCATTCTCAGAAATAAAGTGATAATGGAGTCACCCTTACATCAAGGTCTAGTCCACTTTGATTCTTTTCCAAACTTCTCAGTTAGTCTTCAAGATCCTCACATTTTGAAACTCTCACCCTTAACATTCAAACCTCTGGCACAACTATGCTAGAAGGAACTCGACAATTAGCCCTCATTTATCGTATCTACTACAAGTGCTTTAGAACCAATTTAAATGCTCTTGCAGTAAACAAAAGTCCAAAGGATAAAACCATCCTTATTTAGTCATACTCTGAATGAGCCAACATCCAGGTTTCAAAGTTAATCCAATGGTCCAATGTTACTCTTCCTTCTGAATGGATCATTGAAAATGAAAACCATCATATACCAAGACACACGGAAACTAACGTTGAATCTCTAGTTTCTTGGGAAAGGTGTTTTTCCCACCAAGTGAGAAGCTTACCTATGAAACCTAAAACTAATAATTTAACTATATTAGGTTGTGGACTATTATTTTTCTCAATGTAAAAATTGGCGGTCATAGCCATGTGACTGAGTGTGTTCAAGATTTCTTGTTCTGAATGGCCATCTATGTTCCATTCATAGAGACGATTAGAAGCAACTGAGAATTGACTATGGAGTAGTCGTTCCTCATATGTAAGGGGAGGCGGTATAACAGTCCATAAGGGGATGGGATGTAATAATAGTCCACAACCTAATATAGTTAAATTATTAGTTTTAACTGGGCAATGCTATTTTTGAAAATCAATCTTGGTGATTGCCTCTAAAAATCTTGTAATCTTATGGGCAAAGAGATTGGGAAGGCCATTAATGAACTGAACGACTACTCCACAGTCAATTCTCAGTTGCTTCTGTTCACCTCTATGAATGGAACATAGATAGCCATTCAGAACAAGAAATCTTGAACAAACTGAAATCATTATAGCTGGAACTGTAAATAGTTATAGTTGGAACTAGGGCAAGGTAAGCTGTAGTTGGGTCGGAGAGGACTGCCTAGGATGGAAAAGCGGCTGCCCTGGGATGGTGAAGGGGTTGACTGTGAGATGGGTGCAGGAGCTGGAGCTCGAAAAGCTAAAACACTGACCAATGCACTGCGTGTGACTAGCGTGGGTTTCCCTGTGGAGGGAGTTGACTGTTGTGACTGCGTCTTTCTTCTCGCTCATTTTTGGGCTACAAAAATTCACGAGTAAGGAAGTTAGGGAGACTGTTTTCCTCACCGGGTATGTACTGGAGATCAAAATCAAAGACGGAGAAGATGGTTGCCATTGGGCAAAAATTTGTTTGGAAGCAATGTTTTTAACATCTTTTTCTAAAACATGCTTAGCACTTTTGCAATCAATTTTAACTAAAAAATGCTATTCCAGCATAAAAATATTCCATTTTTCAGTTAAGTAAAAAATTATTACAACAATCCTCTCAGTAACTACACTCTTACCAAAACCCGATGGCTTATAAAAGATAAGTCCATAGTCCAAGCTAGTCATCCTTTCATAGGAACCATCATAGTTCAACATTTAGGATCAGAAGTAGTTGCTTCCCCTTTCAAACAGCCTCTCAACGATGATGATACATCCAGAAAGCTTATTGAACAAAACAACCACACTGATCAATGCCTAATCACCATAGGCAACCAGTTAGATAAAATTGAAAAATTAGTTGATAAACGAGCTACTTCTTCTCAACCCTTTTCTTCAGTCCAATTAGAATTGAGTTTTATCAAGAGTTACCCTCTACCAGTCATAATAATCAAACAGGATTTTTGGAATCAATCACTAAGATTGATTTTCAAAAATGGCATTGCCCAGTTAAAGTCATCATTTGTGATGAATTTGAGTTAGACACCATTGCTCTCATTGATTCTGGTACAGATCTCAACTGTATCCAGGAAGGAATCATTCCCACTAAGTACTAGCGGGGAACTCCGCGTTCTATTTCTGCATTTTTATTGACATAAAAGGCAGAACATGACCATGGTGACTTAGAAGGTCGAATATCATAATAATCAAATAGGGTTTTTGGAAGCAATCACCAAGATTGATTTTCAAAAATGGCGTTGCCCAGTTAAAGTCATCATTTGTGATGAATTTGAGTTAGACACCATTGCACTTATTGATTTCGGTGCAGATCTCAACTGTATCCAGGAAGGAATCATTCCCACTAAGTACTAGCGGGGAACTCCATGTTCTATTTCTGCATTTTTATTGACATAAAAGGCAGAACATGACCATGGAATTGTTGAATAAGATCAACGTTAGTTTCCGTGTGTCTTGGTATATGATGGTTTTCATTTTCATTGATCCATTCAGAAGGAAGAGTAACATTGGACCATTGGATTGACTTTGAAACCTGGATGTTGGCTCCTTCAGAGTATGACTGAATAATGATGGTTTTATCCTTTGGACTTTTGTTTTCTAAAGCACTTGTAGTAGATACGATAAATGAGGGCTAATTGTCAAGTTCCTTCTAGCATAGTTGTGCCAGAGGTTTGAATGTTAAGGGTGAGAGTTTTCAAGATGTGAGGATCTTGAAAACTAACTGAGAAGTTTGGAAAACAATCAAAGTGGTCTGGACCTTGATGTAAGGGTGACTCCATTATCACTTTATTTCTAAGAAAGCATGGGGATCTCATTCCTCTCAACTTCGATCCCTCCCCAATTCTCCCATCAAGTACTCCTACTATGACTATATCCAAGCATTCACCAGAGCTCTCTACATTCAGAATGAGGTTAATAACCACTCTTGGTTCCTCATGTTTGACCAGAAGTTCAGAAGCCAGATCCTAACCTGGTACAGTGAATGGTGGAATAAGTTTGGACTTATTCCAGAAGTAGTGAAAGTGGCAATGAATGATTCCATTCATTTCAGTTCTAATTCTTTAAGTTATGCTCAGTTTTCTCTTCTTTCCCTGTTTATCTGTACCTACTAGTTATCTTCTACACCTAGACTAACTCTGCACCCCCCCGAAAGTCCACAGACTATAGAAGCCGTTGTCGTAGTACCGTTGAGCTAGGAGAGCGTTTAGGGAAATGCAAGGCTTATCACTGTCTTTAATGGCTGTGTCAGGGTATGTCAGAACAATCACTTAGGAAGAAAATAATTAACAGTACACTTAAACAGTAAAAGAAAAGAAAATTTTGTGTAATTTAGACAATTATTTCTAAAATAAATAGGTCCTGCTTCCCCCGAGCAAATAATTTGTTATCATTCTGGAATCTGGAATTCCACTCAGTTAAATTATAGTACTATTAGAAAAGAAATTTTATCACTTGTTTTATGCATTAGTAAATTTCAAAGTGATTTATTAAATAAAAAATTTTTAGTTAAAATTGATTGCAAAAGTGCTAAGCATGTTTTAGAAAAAGATGTTAAAAACTTTGCTTCCAAACAGAGTTTTGCACGATGGCAAGCCATCATTTCCGTCTTTGATTTGATCTCCAGTACATACCCGGTTAGGATAACAGTTTCCCTGACTTCCTTACTCTTGAATTTTTGTAGCCCAAAAATGAGCGAGAAGAAAGACACGCAGTCACAACAGTCAACTCCCTCCACAGGGAAACCCATGCTAGTCACACCCAGTGCATTGGTCAGTGCTTTAACTCTTTGAGCTCCAGCTCCTGCACCCATCTCACAGTCAACCCCTTCACCATCCCAGGGCAGTCGCTTTTCCATCCTAGGCAGTCCTCTCCGACCCAACTATAATTTACCTCACCCCAGTTCCAGCTATAGTTCTGTCTTAGCCAGTATACCCTCCAGTCCATATGTTATCACAGATCCTTTTGATCTCTTGAAGGAACAAAAGATTATTCCAATCAAACCCTCAGTTAGAACTCTTTCTTCTCCATATTTCAAAAAAACCTTATATAGTTAATATTTTTTTCATTAAATCTCATAAAAGTAAAACCCAAGACTCATGGTATATATATATAACATTCATGGGTTAGTTGTTGATCAAAACTTAGAAAAATGTTCATCAATTACGGACAAGGGGACAATAAAGTGATGAAATTACAAATTGTTATTGGATTACGGATCATCCATATTATATCTAAATTATTCCAATAAGTCCGAGTAGAATCACTAACTCAAGACAAGAGTTAGTGATTGATACTGCGTTGATGAAGCTTAAGTATGTGTTGATAGACGATCTTAGAATAATTTTGAAGAACAGTTGAGTAACCCAACTGTTACTACAATCAAGAATACAAGTGGAATAAAATGACTTTGTCGTCCACGAAAAGATTATAAAAAAAAAAAAAAAGACTGCTAAATGCGCGTGTGAGAGAAAGTTACAATACACAACTAATTTTATGAAGTCAAAGCTATAATGATACAACGCAATGACTTCATACGGCGCCGTTGCAGTCCAGGCTTATTTAAAACGACGCCGTTTGATTTTACATGTAGTTTGGAAAAAAAGAAAAAGGCGAAAAATCAACAGAATTGTTTTTGCGCTACAAAAACGACGGCGTTCTATTCTTTCTTTACAACAGTGCTCGAGCTGTGGGCTTTTTTCCAACAGTCTATTGACAGAAACAAAGAAGTATTGAAATACCCCTCCAGACGACGTCGGATCATTTTGTTATATTTTTAAATTTTAAAGTTTAAAATGGAGAAACTGAAATCTCAGAAATAATTTCTTGGCTCTCAGTCTTGTTAACAGCTGCCCGAAATTTCCGTATAAGTACGATTTTTCAGAGACAGAGAGATCACCATTACCGCCGATCTTTTCAAAGCAGAAAAAGCAGAGGCAAGAACGAAGAACCAAAGATCCGATCAGATCTACCACACACACTCTCTCCCTCAACTCCGGTAGCTTCTCTATCCGTACATAAATGCATATATATATGTATACATGTTCATTTCTGATCGATTTTAATCGCAGATGAAGCAAAAGAAAGAGCCATTTTCTGTCTTTCTTTATAAGAGATCAATTTTTGTTTTGTAATTTCGTTTGACTGAGCCAATGTGTAAATTCTAGGGCTCGGTTGACACTGAATTTGGTTCGGTAATTTTGTGTAAAGTTAGGGTTTTATTTTTATTTTTATTTTAGGAGAGGTTAAATGTTTGAGATCTCGAGCTAGGTTTTTAAAGGCCTCACCTTTGGGCCTGTAAATCGTTTGTTTATTGTGCGAGTGTATGAAGATTTGGTGTTGCTTTTGTTGCGGAGAGGAAGAAGAAGATAAGAAAGAGACTATGAGGGAGGGCATTCTTGGAAACGAAAGTGAAGATAAGTCCGAGGATATGGAAAATGAGGAATCCGAGGCTGTAGAGTTAGGGTTTTCCTTGGGGAGGCTCGGGGGAAGCGAAGAGTTGCGGCCGCAGGTGGGTGATGGAAGGAGGGATCTCGTAGAGAGACAGAGTGCTCCGGGTGATGCTGTTGTAGGTGGCCTCCCTATGACGGTTGGGAGCTCACTGTATTTCGATCAGTTCGCATCAACTAGTGGTCATGGCATGATGGAGGTTAATTTGAGTTTGGGTTTGGGTGAAGATCCTTCGTCATCCTCAGCTGCATTGGGGAGTGAAAAATGTGACCGGGATTCTTACAATAAACGCCCTAAAGTTCATTCCTTTTCACTGTGAGATCCCTCTCTCTATGATGACCTTCAATTGAATGTTGCACATTGGTTGATTGACATACATTTTAGTAATTGATATATTCTGCACTGCATCCTAACACTTGGTAATACTCCTATGTTGAATGGTTATTTATGTGTATTGGCTATACATTAAAGCTGTTTCATTTATATGTTGGCCTTTCTATCTTTCTCATCAGATTTTGTTCTGTTTTTTTTTTTTTTTTTTTTTTTTTTTTTGTTTTTGTTTTTGGTTTGTTTTTATCTGTTGAGTAAGTTAGCAGATATATCTAATTTCTGGAGGCAATTGGTTTTTGTTTGAAGCATTTATTTATTATATTTTGTGGAACATAATAAGTATATGTTCTATTTTAGTATGCCCTTCGAGCAAATAATTTTCTGTGAAAAACTGAAAATACATCTTTTAATTTTTTTATTCTTTGTAAAATATGATGGTGGTGGAAAAGTGTTGTTGCTTTGTAAAATACTATGGTGGTGAACAAAGTGATCACAGAAGAGTTGTTATTGTTTGCTTTTCCATTTGCCTTTGTTCGACCCTAAAGAAATCACTTATTTGAATTATCAACCGAAAAGGAAAGATTTAATGCATTTGAACGAGGAATTGAAAACACCTGTATTAGCAAATAAATTCTTAGCTTCATCAATTCCATTGCTTGAATTCATATCCTTGTAGTCTGCTGCGATCACCTTGTAGTTGGCAGATATGATGGGATTCAAGAATGGTCTAGCCTACAGTGATTGTTCTTCTAATACATTGGCTTCATGGACTAACATGTATGCTGATGGAATTTGAGATACGATGTTTGCTGGGCCTGATGTGGGATTTTAAAAATGAAATGAAAAGTATATTGTTTTGGCGTTTTTGAATCTTAATGATGAAAATCTATGCAGGGACTGGGATTGCCATTTTGCAGCTTCAACGTCTTCAGATACTGACAGTTATATTTTGCATGGAAAGGACTATAGTTTTAATCAGGGTTCCTGTAAGAGTGAGATTCGTTACCTTTCTCCAATGTTGAATGGTGGTGATGATGAGAATCCTCTTGATTCTACCGGTGAGAGGGATGGAGTTGGCTACGGTGCTTCAAAAACAGAAGATTTAGAAGTTCGGATGGATCTTACTGATGACTTATTGCATATGGTATCCATTGAGCTGTTTGTTTTTGCTTGTGCTTAACTTGTAGTGGATGCTTTCTCAATATTGTCGTATATGCTGTCAGGTTTTCTCTTTCTTGGACCACATCGATCTTTGTCGAGCTGCTAGGGTCTGCAGACAGTGGCGGGCAGCTAGTGCTCATGAAGATTTCTGGAGGTGCTTGAATTTTGAGTGTCGAAACATATCTGTCCAACAATGTGAGTATTATTTTAATCTTTTGTTAAACTGCTGGCTCATTGGTTTATTTATATTTATTCAATATGTATGGTTTTATTGAAACAGCTCCGTATCCTTTGTTTTTGGCGCACAGGATCTTAGGGGATAGATTTGGGATCTTCTATCGATTTTTGGGTAATACGTATATAGGGGCTTGGGATTGAAGTTTTTTTTGTGTATATGGGTTTTGCCCTACTTGTGATGCTTTTTAATAAACTTCATTTTTTTTGTTTTAGAGGGGGGGGGGGGGTTTGCCCTTCCTTCCTAACCAAATCCTCTCCCTGGACTTCCGTTAATGGGGCGGAAAGTGATACCATTTGAGCTAGATGTTATATGGTTTACACAAGGATCAAAATTTCGTTTTGCAGTGTTGCTTTGGTCACCCAAAAAATGGCAAAATTTCGGAATTGTTTCGAAAATATAGTGAAAATAATGAAAAAAAATTAAAATGTGTAGAAACAATTTGGAAACATAAAGTAAAATATATGAATGTGCGAAAATAAATAGTATAATTAATTAATTGTAAATGTTTTAGGGAACATGTCCAACCACGCAAGAAGATGCTGGGGTGAAATTGAAAAGAAAAGAAAAAAACGAAAATGCAAATTAGTTAATAACTCTTTATTAATTAAAAACAAGTATAAAAAATTAGAGCTAATTTTTTATATGATATGAAATTATTATATATTTATTATAAAATATATAAAATTATTATAATTAAATATAATGTCATAACATAATAGATATATACTATGTAATATCTATGAATTAGACAATTCGACACAAGTTACATATAAAATAATAAGTAAAATAAATAGTGATTTAAATTTATTATAAGTAGTAACCAAGTATAAAACACGTAGCGATTTAAACCTATTATAATTAGTAACTAAGTATTAAAATAATTGTTTATTTCCACTTTATTTCTCCTACTACTTTTCTATTATTTTTGAAAAAATAATAGAAATATTTTCTTGAAATTTTGAGTTTTAATCGATGAAAAATAAATGGATATTATCGTTTACTAACTTATAGAATTATTATTGAAACGAAAGAAATGTTTCATCTGATTCGGTATATTTCCACTAGTTTTGGTATATTTCCACGGAAGTAATTTTGTTTCAATGGAAACATATGAATTTTGGTATTCCACTAATGTCTTGTTTTGGTTCCCTGAGAAACGTAAACGTTTTCTCCGTTTCGATGGTAAAGAAACCAAATTTTGATCCTTGAGTTTACATGAGATCTTATAAATGATTTGTTAAAGAGTTATGGAGGAAGCTTATAATTCTTCTATATATGTATTATATAATGAACCTTGAAGAAATCACTTATTTGAATTATCAACCAAAGAGGAAAGATTTAATGCATATAAATGAGGTATTGAACATAGTAATTAGTATCTTAAGATACGTTTCGACATGGACATAAAACGATATGTATCTTATAGCTGTATTTTTTTTGTACCGTATCTTATGATATTTAATATGTATCTTACGATATGTTTCGATACGCACGATACATGTGAAATGAAAAATCAGGCTAAATGACATTGTTTTGATATCTTTTTTTTGTTTTTTTGTTATATACATAGGAAATGCTTTTTGTTTGTTTAGTTTTTTATTGTCTCTTTGTAACGCCTAGAAATGTTTCATCAAATAAGAAAGACAGAAAGTAAGTATTTTGAGAAGATGTGAATGAGGAGTGAGCATATACAAGAAGTTAAAAAGGAAAAAGAAAGTGGAAAGTTGTTGGCATACGATGATGGTGATGATAATATCATTAATGCCATTGAAATTGGATATTAAGATGAAAATTGGATGAATTATAAAAATGAATAATTTTGGAATTTGTCTTAATGAATTATATTGGATGGATTATTTAATTTTAGTTTGAAATTCGTAGTATTTATAAATCATGATTCTTGTATTGCATTTAATTTAAGTTTTTTTTTGTAAGCGAGTTAAAAATATATATTTTATTATTTTATACACTTTTATCTCTATATATATAACCTGATACAATATATTTGAAAAATTAGACAACTATTCTTTGTACCATTTTGATTTTTAATTGTTGGATAAATAATGATAATTTATATATCTAATTTGTAAATATTCATATATATATATATATATTTTTGAATATATTTTTTTAAAAAAGTACATGTATCTAAGATACGCGATATGATACACATTTTTTAAAAAATGATATGGTTTCCAATATACATTTTGACAATTATGGCAGTGGAAACTCATAAAAAATTTATGTGTTATATAATGTAACATAATAGGGAAAATTTGTCACTCAGGTCATTCCAAGCTGATCTGTTATGTGTTGCATATTACATACTAGCAAATAGCTGTTCATGAAATGTCGTATTGGACATCTATTGGCAGCAGGAGTCTTACCTGCCCATGTAATCACTGCTTTTGCCTTTTGAAAGGTCTCCACCTTCAATGTCAAGTGACGTAATCACTACAGTTTTGTAAACAACTCACCCACATGGCTAGTTTCAACCTTGAACCTTCTTTCCTTTATTTGAAGGAAGCACGGTTCACCGATTGGTATCTACGGAGCCTGGATACTGCTTCTCTAGGGGTTAGGGAATTTTACTTTGCATTTTGTCTCCTGAATTCCTAACGGAGCCAAGTGACTTTGGCGGCGGGGAATTTAACAGTATTTGACATAATTCAGGGATGGATGTAGACCTATCGGGCAGGGATAATCATTCTGGTTCTGGGAGAGGTGGCGTTCAAAGTCTAGAAGTCAGTCAGGACAGAGTAGATTTGAAGGAGGCATGGGTTTGTGCAAGAGTCATGGTGGACAGGTGGAGGTTATTTATAATTGGTATTGTGTAATGTTATTATGATGGAAGTTAGTTTTGAAGGAAGGGTACATTTGAAAGTTTATTGTGGTTGTTAATTTCATGGGTTGTAGGATATATCTTCCTTTCTCCCTTTCCTTAAACGTAAGGAGATTGAGAGTAGTTTTTGTTCACTGCGCTTATCCAGGGAAAAAAATGTTGTTGTGACTCAATGTTTTTTTAGGGGAAAATGGCTAAAATGTTGTGTTCAGGCCGATAGAATAGGGCCAAATATTTTTTGATCTTGTACAAATAAATAAAAAAACTTTAACATAAGAATACATGCTGCCATAATATTAGATGGGATGTATAAAAAGGTAATCTAACCCTTCTTTGACCCCATAGTGGCGGTAGTCTCGTGCAATGGGCTAGTCTTTTTAATGCATAAAAAGGTAATCTAAGAACAATAAGAATCTACATATACTCACCTAAAATCAACTAAGTCTTCATAGCAACTATTGGGTTCAGTCACATGAATCTTAATTTACCATTTTGCTTGTCCTAAGGCTATAAATTTAGTTACACCACAAGTTATCATGCCTTTCTTTATTATGTCAACTAAAGTTAATTTTGGTCTTCCCATTCTTCTAGCATTATTCTAAATGTGAATAAGATTTGCATATAGTTGACTCTTATAATTAATAGAAATGGGAAATCGAAAATTTATTAATTATTAAGTTTTCTCATACTTTCATTAACCAATAACTGCTTCTACATGTAAATGATTTTCATTACAAAAATCAGTATAGTTAAAGGTGAAAGGTGTCCTTAAGGCACTAAGGTTTCACATTGCCAAAAAAGTGAGGTGACAAAAAAGTTCTAGACTGAGTGAAGTAAGAAGCTAACTAATAAAAATAATCAAAAAAAATATATTGCAAATTAAAAGTTAATTCATTTTAAGTTAAATAATATCTTATCATATTAGTAATACTAAAAAGTTCAATTTAAAAGTTAAGTATGACATATATAAGTGATATAACTATTTTAAGCTTTAGTTTTTTTTTTCTTCTAAATTAGTATTCAAAGTTTTGTTATCTATGGAAGTCTTATTTGCTAGTCCTAATAATATGGAAGACATTATAGGTCCTATCTCATAGACATATAAACTAATTTTAAAAAAACTAGGCCTATGTTGAGAAGACATCCTATATAGGTGATCAATTTGGTTGATGGAGGGAAAATGTTTCATAGCGGGCATGCTTAGATTTTGTGTAAAATGATGATAGTTGGTTATAGAAGATGAAATGTCAATCCTTGCTTGAAATTTTTATACGTTGAAAGTGTTTCCCCAAAACTTTTCATTTTTGGCAACATCTCCAATAATTTAACTATATATTAGGCTAGTTTTATGTTTGATAATAATACTTTTATTACTATAATAGATCGGATAATAATACTTCTAAATTATAACTATGTTCTTTTATATTGACATGCCTTTTACAAAATTGTTAAATAAGTGTATAAAACACTATAAACATAAGGGATATACAAGTAAACTATGTTAAAATTAAAAGGCAATCGCTTGGTCGCCTTCCTTAAGGCGATCGCCTCTTTGAAAACGCTTGGCCTGGAAAATGCTAGGGTGATATTACTAAAAATTGCCTTGCTTGATCGCTTAGGCGAGGAGGCAAACGCCTAGGCAATGAGACAATCGCCTTTGACAACACTGACAAGAATAAAACTTTATATACAATTTTTCAACGAGTTTTTAATTTTTCATAAAAAATACATAGAATACTCAACTTGTGGCATAAAAAACTCCTAATGTCTATTTCTAGTAAAGAGTTGTGTTTCTTGATATTATAATTTTTCTCATTTACAATACTTTTGACTTCAATTATGTAGAATTAATTAATATAATTATCAAGACATGTCATAAAAAAGATATATATAAATACATATATAACTTTTTTATATCTCTAATAATTAATATTATAAAGAATTTTTTTTTTTTTGAAAAATGTATTAATTATTAAGTAATAGAATTATTAATTATCCACTATGGAATCAAGTTGGTTCCTTGAAAATTTATTAATTATTAGAGGTTATTAATTTATTGAATATTAATTATAAGAGGGTCAATTGTATGCTATATAAAAATGGAAATGGTTAAGGAATTTTTGCTGGTAGAAACTCCCCTAGCTTTTGGGGTTCTTCAAATCTTTGAATTCTTTATAGGTTCTTCAATTTTTTTTTTGAGGGGGTTTTTAAGTTTTAGTTTTTTTTTAGGACTTTCACATGGAAGTGTCGGCAAGGCCTTGGAATTATTGTTTATTTTATTATTATTTTTCATTGTTTCTCTTTTTTTTGGTAGTATTTATGAGCAAAAGTAAATGTCAATATAAAAGGAACTCATGGTTTAACAATATGATTGCAATCCAAGGTTTCAAATCATGTTCATCTATCCAAAAATGAATAAATTTAAATCACGGTCACCAACACTATGGTGGTAGCAATCAAGGTGATGCAAGCATAACAGATGTTATGTAACTGGATGTGCATACAAGAGCTGTAAATTTTTTATTGGGTTGCACAATCCGCCCCAATGGTTGGAATAAACATGTTCTAACTCTAGAATCTCATAAATCAAAGTGAATTTACTTAAGATTTGGAGATGACTTTGTGCAAGAACTTTTTTATATTGTTATCATAACCAGTTAATGATACGAGATTGCATACTAGATTGCTCTGATCTTGTAGTATGTTGATCTCGATAGAGAAATAGAGGATCTACCCCCATCAGGTAATAGCTTGAAAAGATTTGAGCGAAAATAAAGTCTTCTAACTTGGATCTCTTTGATTGGTAGTTCTTTGAAACCTTTGTTCAAATATTTGAGCTCGTCACTTGTTATTCTCTTTTAATGTTAAATATGGTGGATTTTATGTGGAATTTTTAAATTCATGCAATGACAGGAGCTTGTCACACCTTGCAACGACCATTATGCAATGGAAGCAGCTGTAATGGCTGCTATGAACGTGAAATGGCCTCCCATTGTAATCACGTCTGTACTGGGGTTGGGACCCTTTGATATATGTTACAGAGTCATTGCATTTTATATGTTTCTTTTTTGGGTGGGGGAGATTGTAAATTCTTCAATAGTAATGCCAATATGTGCTGTTACATAACAGTATTATCTGTATTTGATAGGATGGTGAATGTCTGGTGGTTGTTAGGAGTACCGTAGTTGAGACCTTGGAATGTAGAGGGAGAGATGGATTATGTTAGCATTTTTTGTAATTTGTACCAGAACTGAGTGTTGGAACTATGACATTGGTGATGGGTGTAGAGTGTCTACCATGGACATGAACTAAAAATTTATAAAATATGTTAAGTTTAGCAATTTTGTCTTCCATATGAGTATTAGATTGATTGACTTGATTGTCTCTGCTATTCACTTGGAAATTTGTATGGTTACTAGTTTTTTGCTATGTCATGTTGGCATTTATTAATTTAAGTTGTCCAAATGTATAGACGAAAATTATGAGTGTTGCACCTTGTTGATTCTCCTTGCGGGAAACGGTATCCCCTTTTTTCTGTACTATATTTTTGAAAAATATGGAAAGACACGACATATATTAGGGATTGTTCTTTCCAAAATACCAAATAGCTACCGTACTTCTCATTAGATATATGTATTTGCAGTCGAGGACATGTGTCATCGCTATCCAAATGCCACTGAAGTTAACATATATGGTGCTCCTGCTATTCACTCGCTTGTTATGAAAGCAGTTTCCTCACTAAGGTAGCTGGCCTTTCATCTGGTTGAATATTTACTCAAACATATATATAAACACTATTGCTTATATATCTGATGATTGTCAGGAATCTTGAGGCTTTAAACCTGGGCAGAGGACAACTAGGGGAAACTTTTTTCCAAGCCCTAACAGATTGCCATCTGTTGAAGAGTTTGGTTGTTAATGATGCTAATCTTGGTAATGGTATTCAAGAGATACCCATATACCATGATAGATTGCGTCAACTTCAAATTGTCAAATGTCGTGTGCTCCGAATCTCTGTCAGGTGAAAAAGTAGCAAATAATTGGACATGCATCATTTTTAATCGACTTCAGATTTTGTGCTAAACTATCATGTTTTGCAGGTGCCCTCAACTTGAAACCTTGTCTTTGAAGCGTAGTAACATGGCACATGCTGTGCTTAACTGCCCTATTTTGCATGACCTTGATATAGCCTCTTGCCACAAGCTTTCAGATGCTGCAATTCGTTCAGCAGCAACATCATGCCCACTTTTAGAGTCATTGGATATGTCGAATTGTTCATGTGTCAGTGATGAAACACTACGTGAAATAGCTCTCACTTGTAATAATCTCCATATTCTCAATGCATCGTACTGCCCAAACATCTCTCTTGAGGTCTGTTTCTTGAGTTTGTACCGTTTTTGTCATGGTGATATTTAGATATATCGTTTTGTTGACACAATTTCATTCTTTCATTGGAAGTCTGTTAGACTGCCAATGTTGACAGTTCTTAAGCTTCACAGTTGTGAGGGCATAACTTCAGCTTCCATGGCCGCAATATCTCATAGTTATATGTTGGAGGTCTGAATTCTCTTGTCCCAGATATTGGTATAGTCTAGATGTCATTATTCAAGTTTTGTGTAATGGTCTGAAAAAAATTCTCTCTACTGCAGGTTTTGGAGCTTCACAATTGCAGCTTATTGGCATCAGTGTCCTTGGATCTTCCACGCCTGCAGGACATAAAACTTGTGCATTGTCGAAAGTATATTATGCTCCTACATCTCCAAACTTTAGCAGAGTTTTCTTTTGGGGGGTTTATTTTGTTGGTTCTTTGTTACAGACAGTAATTTTATGTTATTATTGTGCCTGCAGGTTTGTTGATTTAAATTTACGATGTATCATGCTGTCATCAATTACAGTGTCTAATTGCCCTTCACTCCAACAAATCAACATTATGTCAAATTCACTTCAAGTATGTCCTTTCATTAAACTAATCCCCCTCTCCTTTCTGTCGTCTCTTCTCATGCTCCAGTATGGTAATAAAATCTTGAAGGAATGGTTTTCTGGTTTTGTTTTCATGCAGAAATTAGTGTTGCAAAAGCAAGAAAGCTTAACCACATTAGCATTGCAATGCCATTGTTTGCAAGAAGTGGACCTTACAGATTGTGAATCCCTGACAAACTCAATTTGTGAAGTTTTTAGTGATGGTGGTGGATGCCCTATGCTGAAATCATTAGTTCTTGATAATTGTGAGGTGTGTGAATTATAGCTCTGGCATTTTGTTGATTTCATAATTTGTCAAACTCACTTTTGCTTGGTACATCAAGGATTTTTGTGGGTTGAGATGATTTTTGACGATTTCACATCCACAATTTCTTCACTCCTTGGATCAGTTCTCTAGAATAAAAATTTGATGGTTGTTAATGATGCCATGGCAGTTCATTGAAATGTTAACATCTAGCATTAATGACTCTTTTGAACAAATACTCAGAGCATTTGGACATGTTTATATCATTTAGGTTTAAGAAGAAAATTGAGGGAGTCATATTCTTAATTGTGGAAGTGCTAAAGGGATTTGTCCTATGTATTGGAGTACTTTAGATGCTTAAATTTTTAAGGATCAGCGTGTGGCCCTTATCTCTCGCATTAGTTAAGAATGATCTCATCCCTGCTCCAGTCCCTCACTTTAAATTCTAGGTAAAGTAATAAATGGTTGTTAGTAGGCATATTTAGAAGGATGCCTCATGGTGTGTTGACAAAAGAGACACCTTAGATTTTAAAAATTTTAGGTTTAGTTGGCTAATAAGTCAAATTATAGAGTGTAACATTGATAATACATGTGAAAGTAGGAATGAGGTATGGTGAAAATCGATTGGTGGAGTTTAATCTTAAGTAATACAAGTGAAAGTTGAAATGAGAGTATTTGCTCCAATGCATGATGGGGAATGAAGGAGCCCAGGGTGTTTAATAGAGCTCTCTTTGGGAAATGGCTTTGTTTGTAGATTCGCAATTGAAGATCAAGCATGGTGAAGGCGAATCATTGAGGTGAAATATGGTTGTTTGGAGAGAGAGAGAGAGAGAGAGGGGGGGGGTTGATTTTCTAAGGAGGTGGAAATTTCTTATGGGATGGGTTTGTGGAAGAGCATTAGAAAGGGGGTTCAGATTTTTGAAAACATATTGCTTTTGAGGTGGGACCGGAGAAGAAAGTTAAGTTTTGGAGTGATGTTTGACACGGAACTATGATAGGGAATGGGAAAGATCATCATTCAGGAGATACATCTTTGATCCTGGAGGATAAGATATGATTTATCATTATAGTTTTGAATTATATAATTTAGGCGTTTTTTTTTTTTGTTAGTTTATCTTTTGTGGTTTGTTTATAAAAAGGATGATTGTAACTAAATTATCAGATTTTGGTTGAATGGACATTTGTTTTTCTTTGGTATTGGTGTGGATTCTGTTACACTCCCTAGGTGCGGATTCCTAGGATTCTACAACTTTTCTTTCCTTAGTTGCAGATTCCTAAGGTTTATAAAATTGTCCTGCATCAGTTTTGGTATAAGAGCAAAACTCAATTCCTACTATCTTCTATTACTGTTCATTCTTCAATTTGCATTGTTCATTATTTGGAAGAAAAAAAAAAATCCTTTGGTCATCACCATTGTTTGTCACCTCCATCATCAGCCATCCTTCACCATCATCATAGAAATCTTCACATCCTCCACCCTTTGCTCACCGTTCTGCTTTCACCAACTCTACTGTTCATTTTTTAAAAGATCTCCATCATCATTGCTTCATCATCAGAGAAGGAAAAAAAAATTCCAGTGAAATAAATCATCATTGCTACAACACACCAGATCAGTCATCTCCAGAACATTTTCATCATCAGACCAAAGCCACTGATTTCCAACACTGTTACCATCCGATCACGCTCCATTGCATTATTCAGGTTCATCACCATCAGATCGCAACACTGTTGCTACTCAAACACCATCACCCACAATCACATCAGCCGCTGTTCAGTCACAACCTATTTCATCAAACGTCAATTACTGCAGTCAGCCACCATCACAGTAATCAACCACTAAAGTGAACTCCACTGTTATTATCATTGAAGCACTCAAATAGGAGTTTGAAGATCAACGAGTTGTCACAGAACAGCGAAGCCAAGATCTATTTCATCATCACCAGATCGCGTCGGCCCCCCATTGCTAGCCATTGTCCTTGATTGCCCGATCAACTCCTGGTCATCGTTGAAAGTCACAGATTTTAGCTGTGCATCGCCTTCACCATCATCACACGCCATCGCAGAACAGAGCACGCTCCATCGCCAAAGAGATCCCTTTGTCTGTCTCCTTTGCAATCATTGACGCACCACTGTTGCTTCACAAATCTCACAGATCGTGCCTTCTGCCAGATTCTCCAACCAAACTCATTATCCCTGCATGTTGCCTGATCTGGCTGCAACATCACCAGAACGAACATTCTCCACTGTCAGTCATTGCAGAGTTACTCGTCATCATTGATCTCCACAAATTGCACTACATCGCAGCGCTTTGCACTTGCTGGAAAATAACTTCTGTTGCATCGTCCTCGTCGCAACTTGCCGCCGTCATCATTGCAGTCGTTTCGGCTCCTCCACTCCATCATAGTCTGGTTGTAAAGAAACTTGCCTGTGCGCCGCATCATGAGAAGAGGGTTTCAAACTAACCAGAGAAGAATGAGAAGATGCCCAGATCTGATTTCAACCCAGGACCCTCGAACTATTTTTATTATTTAATCCAATCCCAAGCAGACCTCTTTAGCCCTAGCCCAAGCCCAAACCCATCCAACAATTAAACCAGTCCACCCAATTAGAAATGCAACCCACTTGACTCAACCTTTATTCACTTAGACAAGCAACAGGAGCCAACCCAGCCAAGCCATCTCAGCCGGCTTCCTAGCCAGCCCAGCCCACACAAAATATCAATTCCCTACCAGAATTGATAAAAAACTCTAGCCCAACTTTGTTCTAATTAACCCAAAAGCCACTTGACCAATCCAACAACCCCACAGAATTCACCAAACCCTCTGATCCAGTGCATAACCGAGCCATTACAAAGCTAATCAAGCTTCAGCAGAAAAAAAAATCCAGAACAGTTTAGATTTTCCAAAAATTCTTTCAGCAAGGTTTCTTGGACCTCAAAAAGTTACACAAATTCTTTTTGAAAATTGTGATTAGTGCTATGTTGATTTGATAAGCGAGTAACTTTGCAAAAGGTCCTCAATTAAACCTTGATCTTGAACCTTGTTGAAACTTTGCTTGCCTTTGCTTGTTCCAATACCACTATCACCGTTGCATTTTGTTTCTAATTGCACCATGTTACGTTTGATCTTTCACATTTCTTTTACTTTACACTTCCCAATTCCCATTCCTGAGTTGTGCATTTTGTAGTAGTTTATAATTTAGTTTACTTAGACAATTTTAAGGCATATGTCCATCTTCTTCTTTCATTCCTCTCTTTTTCCTTTCGTAGTTTGATTTTCTCAAAGGAAAAAAAAAAAGAAGCATAAAAAAACAAACAAAGAATAGAGAAAAAAAATGTCTAATTTTCATTACATGAGACAAATGTGGACCCATCAGAAGGGATATTATGGACTCCTCTGGGACAACCCAACTACCTCTAGGCTCATTCATCCACATGGTAGATATCGAGATAGTTATCTTAGGCGTCCCACTCAGGAATATCATTTTGATTTGCCTAGAACCCAAAAGTTTTAAGGGTAGTCCAATCCAATCGTTGTTCTTGGCCAAGTTATTAGTAATTTTTATACATTTGTTCATTGTGGAGAAAATGTTTTCAAAATGGTCATTGATGAAAGTTTATCAATGAATGTGATCTTTGCGTCTGGCATCAAAAGAGGAAACTTGGAGGTTAAACTACATCCATGCCCATATGTCTTCACTTGGGATAACAAATCTACTTTTCTAGTCACATAAAGAGGTTTGTTGCCCATAAGAATGGCTAATTTGTATTTTAATATATTTGTTGTGATGTCCTACCCATTAAGGTTGGCCACGTTCTTCTTAGTTATCCTTGGATAATTTGGAGCATTTAAAATGCAAGATGAGTATAAAATTTGGTACAATGGTAAAGTTATCTGGATAATGCCTCCAAAATCTAAAGATAAAGATAGAGAATCACAACCCAAATCTTCCTCCCAGGTGCCAGGTAAGCAAATTATTCCCATTGTCCCAAAATGAGTCTGAAAAAGGATTGGTTGAGACTGCTCAAATGGAGGATTTAGAGGTTAGGAAAGTTCTTCTTTGTCCCTTCGAAGAACTAGTTGACCCACCAGATGTCGCTAATGTGTCCAAGAATTGTCAAGAAAAGATGCCAAATGTACTACCCATTGACTTGCCTCCACTAGTAAGTGATCCTGATGTCACTGATTTAATCCTTTCACCACAGTTGCTTAATGGTTCACATCCTCGAATGATTTTTGAGACTCATAATGAGTTGAACTGTCAAGAAGATTTGTGAAAGGTCTGATACAAACTTTGTTCATCTTCCTCTTAGTCTCAAGATGGATAATTCTTTGAATTTGTGTGTTAATATTAATGCCCTTAATGAAATAAAAAACACACGAAAAGTTTTAATTCTTGATAAATCTCTGTCTGAGAGCATTCATTGGTTGTTCCCCCAAATCTAGTGATCTTGTTCCATTATTATCTAATTCTGTTTCTCCACTAGTGCAATTTCATCTATCTATCCCTACATTGTGTTTTGCCCAGCAACCTCATGATCTTAATGCTGATGTGCCTAGTTAAATTACTTTGGGTTATGCAAATTATAAGCTTGTAGTAACATTGCGAAACAAGAAACAAGAGCTTTGTAAAAGCTACTCTGCCATCATTTATGTTCTACCATCTGTTCAAAGCTTAAACCTTGATTGTCTTGTCCCTACATTGGACCTTCATGCAAGTTTTTCTGACTCATCATTGAATATGGCTAATAATATGAATTTTCGTGTAGAGCATGTGTTTTCTTTGTGAGGCCTCTTTCAACCTCTTTTGTTTCAAGGTGTCCCGGCAGATGGAATTGCTTCTTCTTCAACATCGGTGGTTATTTTTTTTCCTTCATCTCGGTCACATCATGTGGATCTACTTACAGCTGTTCTTGATCCTTTCAAGTCTACCCACAGTTAAAACTCGCCAGTGTCGAGTTTTTCTTAGTCGAGGAGAAATGATAGGGAACGGGAAAGATCATCACTCAGGAGATATATTTTTGATCCTAGAGGATAAGATATGATTTATCATTATAATTTTGAATTTTATAATTTAGGTGTTTATCATTTTGTGAGTTTATTTTTTGTGGTTTGTTTATAAAAATGATAATTGTAAATGAATTATCAGATTTTGGTTGAATGAAAATTTGTTTCTTTTTGGTATTGGTGTAGATTCCACTACCCTCCCTAGGTGCGGATTCCTAGGATTCTATAGCTTTTCCTTAGGTGTAGATTCCTAAGGTTGTTACAGTTGTCCTGCATCAAATTATGGTGCTTAAGGAAAGTTTCCACTTCTTTTCCAAATCACTTCAAATAAGAAGGTCAGTGTGGCTGATTTTGTTGACCAGGTTGGAAAGGAGGTGTGTTGGTTGCCTCAATTAGATGGGCTTTTTAGGATTGGTAGGTAGAGGAGTTGGTTGAGATGTTGGAGATTTTGCACAAATCTAAAATTAATTTGCAACAAAGAGAGATGCTTAGGAGGGTGCGTGGAAAAAGGGGGAGATTCTCTGGTACAATGTTCTATTTTTTTTTTTTTTGGGGGGGGGGGGGGGTTTGGAGACTAGAGAGTTCGTTTGGAAGAGCATTTGGAAGACTAAGGAGCCAGTGAAAGTGGATTTTTTTTTTTTGGGTGGGCAACGACAAGGTCTTAGTGGGAGAAAACCTAAAGAAAAGAGGGTTTTCCATTGCCAATCGGTGTATGGTGAGTAAGAAAAAGGAAGAGAATGTGGATCACTTGTTGCTTAGTGGTGCAAGACCTTTGGCAGCTTATTTTCGCTCCTTTTGGATGCTGTTGGATTTTGCCCGGAATGGTGTTATAGTTCCTCAGGAGCTGGAGAAGTGGTTGTAAAAAAACGTGGGGTTTGCAAGGTTTGGGGTGCGTTCCTGCTTTGTCTCTTTTCGTGTACATGGAAAGAAAGGAATAGGAGAAGTTATCCCCTATAGAGTTAGAAGTATTTTTTTGTACACTTTGTATGTATGGGTGACCGGGTCTTTTAAGCCTTCGTTAAATGATTTTATATTGTTTTTGAGTGATATGAGACTGTAGTTAATGAGTCTCCTTTTGTAAATGGGAGTGCCCCTGTTTGGCGCTTTTTAATGAAATTACACTTTATTTACCAAAAAAAGGGGAGCCATTTTTGTATGTTGGGTATCCTATCCATAAAGAAGTGAAGACTAAGGAGAACATTATCCACATTTTTTTGATAAGTAAACATTATCCACATAATTAGAACGGAATGGACGAGTGCAATAGTGGCACTGGGGTATTGTGATGGTAGTGTACCTCTTGAGGAAACATTTTACATGACGAGGGATGGCTATTAGGCCAACCCTCAAATATCAACTCGACAAAGCTTTACGGTCTGTGTGCTTCACTGGTGGAGGAGAGTGTAGAGAGGAAATTGAAGTAGAGAAGAGGGGAAGACAGCACAAGTTTCAATCATTTTCCTTTGTTTAGGCATTAAAAAGGTAGAAAATTAAAGGAGTGTTGAGATTGTTTCACATTTCTATTTTTACCGGGTTTCTTATTTTATGGCGTTTTCTTGTGGTAAAAGAATTTTATTATTTTTTCAATTCTTGTCCAACAAGGAATTTGACTTGAGAGAACTTTATAAATATGTACCCAGATCAATAGTTGAGATTTATTGAAAGATTGGTTTGTGAGGAAAGCTTATGTACTATTATATTATTATATTGAAGTCTATTTTCCTCTGTAGATATAGGCAGGTTTTGCCCAACTATGTAAAATATTATGCCTCGTGTGATTTTTCACTGTTGCTGTGTGGAAGTTGTCTTCCATTGTTTTTGTATTGGTGTATTCGAGTGTGATTCCAGAGTAATTGCAGCTCCCCAGATTTTTGAGGATTCCAGAAGAGTTTTGATTTCTAGAATTGTTAGCAGGGCCTAAGGATTGATCTTGATTGTTGAAGTTTTATCAAATATTAGCGTTCAATCTTGCAATCAAGTTATTGCAGATCATCCAATTTGAGATTTTTGGTTCCAACATGGATATGGACATGGGACACGAATTCGACACAACATGGACATGCGGATATGTCGGGAAAACATTGAATATATATTTTTTAAATGATCATATAATAAAAACCTAATATTATTGCACTCACAATTGACATAAAAACACATAAATCTTGACAATATTATTAATATATCAAAATAACAAAGTCATTAAATAAAAATTTAGTAACTTCTTCATTTAATCATCAACATTCATGATCCAAGTTCAAAACAAATTTGTTAACTACTAGATATATGTATATGTGTGTGTGTGTGTATAACAAAAATAAAGGAAGAAGAAGAGGGGAAAAAGTGGGGAAAAGAGTTGTTTGAAATTCAGAAAAATTAGACTATTTTTTCACATTTCTGACACGTGTTTGAGCATTTTCATGTTTGGCATATGTCCCATATTGATATGTGAGGCAAAATGGAGTGTTCTTGCATCATAGTGTATAACTAAAGTGCGATACCTAACGAGGAGTGTATTGCATTACGTAAAGGAAGAGTTAATAATAGGATATGTTAGGTGATAGGGAGTGCAAAGGCATTGGATGATTAATTTGGAATGTAAATTAGGGTTTAAAATTTATTTATGGTTATTTTATATTTTTCGGGTTTATTTATCTAATTTAGGGTTATTTTATTTTAGTAAGTTTAATTAAGGGTTTGCTTATTTATAGGCCTTTGATGTTATGAGACGAGTAGACTTTGATTATTGAATTGAATATTGATATTTGAGATTTCTCTTCTCCTTTAGTTTCTCTCTCTCTCTCTCTCTCTCTCTCTCTCTCTCTCTCTCTTTGTTTTTCCCTTTGTATAATCTCCCTTCTTTCTCTTCCCTTTCTCCTCCTACGTCAATTGGTATCAGAGCTTAAATTCGATCCCTCATTGTTCATACTTTTTTTTATTAAAAACATTAGCCTTGTTCATCACGGTTGCAGCACCTTGCATACTACCGTCTTCCATCAACACCCGATCCATTGTGCCACGGTTGCCGTTCATCCTCTCCCATTGATTTCTTCAGCATCCTTGAAAAGCCACCAACGTCATCTCGCAGTCCATCTCCAGGTAGTTGCAGAAATTCCCATTAAGGCTACTGTTCACCAGCAGAATAGTCTTACCATCAACGAGCCTCCACCAAATTGATCACCATCGTCAAATCTCACCTTTGCAACTTGCCGTCATTCACTACAGCCTTTGTCGTTGTCAGCAGCCATCCTCATCATTGCCTATTGCAGATTCAGCAACCACAATGCGGATTGATCTTTGCGAAATCTCCATCAGTGCCTTCTGTCATCACAGCCAACCGCAACCGTCGCACGTCCCATTGCAAGTCATCGACACAGATCCATTGCATCTATCTCTCAACATGTACTTTCGACTTTTGTTTTTGTCTTATTTTCTCATTTTTTGTTTTCATAGTATTTATCCCTACAAAAATATAGAAATTAAAAAAAAATCAAAAAAAGGGGAAAGGAAAAAAATGCCTTGAGATATGGAGCTAGAACCATAAAAATGATACCGTGAACTACTCGAAGGTAACCCAATCATGAGATCATCACTGCAAGAGGTATCCTTACTTCTTTGCATATGACAAGCAGGTATCTAACCCAATCTTAGAGGTATCTTTTGGAATTCCTCTAATTTCAAATCTCGTCCCAAGATTTTGTGGTATAACTTACCCAAACCTAACCATAATGACGGACATAAACACCTACATCTCTTTCAAACTGTTCTTAAATGTGGGGAAAATTTATGTCGCATTTTCATTGATGGTCGTTGTCGCATTAGATAGTGTCAAAAATTGTTGTCTATCCGTATGAGTCACAGAGAGGTGTCTAGTGCCAATCCAAATGGACCCTTATTTAGACAATATTTGGTATAATGTCTTGCCCATGCAGATTAGTCACGCGCTCCTTGGTTAACCTTGGATGGATGATCTTGGAGAGACTCACAGTTTGAAAGACAACACTTGTCGATTTAGGCATGAGGGTAAGAACATCTTGTTAAAACCATCTAAACCCAAAGAGAATAAAAAGAAAGAACAACCTGAGCTCTCTCTTCTTGTTCCTTGTAACTTTGAATCTAATTGTGAAGTTCTTAGGTCAATTCTTCATATTCCAGATGAAGGAAGATTTTCTATTTTAAATTAAATTGAGTGTGAGCATTAGAGAGGACATTTGATCCCATGAGTGAGGAAATGAATTTTAGCCTAATAACACGTGGAAAATAAAACACTTTCTAATGATTCATGTGAGTCTAAAGTTGTCTCACCTTCAATGTTGTAGTTGTCAACCCAAGAGTCTATTTGCAATAATTTGCTTGATTCCACTCTTGCATCAAACCATTTTGTTGAGTCTATTTCTTTACTTCTTTCCTCCACAAATTACACATCTAAATCCATTGGAACATTGTCAACAATTTTTGAATTTGGACCCAATGCTTATTTGCTTAACATACCATTGGATTTCAATATTAGTTCAATTTTTAGTGTGGAGGACATACTATCTAATTGAGGTACTTTGGAGTCTCGTGTATTTCTTGATGGTCTTCTTGCAGGTGGAGTTACCGTTTCTCTGATATTAGATCTAATGCCTCCACCATTTGTCCAACCATGTTAACAAAGAAAATCATCAAGTAAAGAATGTCTATTAGATAATGGGGAACACAAAGGCATTGGATGATTAATTTGGAGTAAATTAGGGTTTAGAATTTATTTATGATTATTTTATATTTTTCTAATTTTAGGGTTTATTTATCTTATTTAGGGTTATATTATTTTAGTAAGTTTAATTAGGGTTTTCCTATTTATAGGCCTTTGATGTTATAAGACGAGTAGACTTTGATTATTGATATATAGATTTCTCTTCTCCTTTAGTTTCTCTCTCTCTCTCTCTCTCTCTCTCTCTCATTTCTGTCTCTGTCTAATATCCCTTCTTTCTCTTTCCTTTCTCCTCCCATGGGTTATTTAGAAAGGGAAACTTGTGAAGCCAAAAACAAGTAGATCGTTGAATGCAACATGAATTTCAGTTGGAGGTGGCAACATGTTAGCTTGTTCTTAATAAAACTTATTTATTTACCAAAAAGAAAATTTATTTCCTTGATTATTGTTGAAGATATTTTAGAGAATGAAAAAGAGGTATTCTTTTCTCTAGAAGGTCAAGATTTATAGTCACAGCTTATAAGTAAATAAGGAAACTATCCTAAATTAGTTCTTACAATCAATACAATCAATTAATCAATCTAATGCCTAAATTAAGTTACATATTCGGTCAATATTTACAACACTTCCTTTCAAGGTGGAAAATATGTATTTATAACTCCCAGCTTGCTACAAATAGAGTCGGTGGCAGTGTTTGGTAAAGCTTTGGTGAAGATATCGGTAAGTTGACTACTAGAAAGAACAAACGAAGAAGTGGTTTCCTTGGACTCTACTTTAGATCGAATGAAATGACAATCAACTTCAATATGCTTAGTCTGTTTGTTGGAACTCTTCAATTTTGTATTGGTCAGTGATCCAATAAAAAAATAATCTTTGTTGTCCTATTTATCCGCCATGATAGGACAAAGAAGTTTCTCGAGCAAATATTTGGGAAGCGAGGGAAGCCGGCCGAGATTGGCTGGGTAGAGGGAGCCGAGAGGCTCTGTTGAGGGTGACAAAAGGCTGGGCCGAGGAAGCCGAGAGGTGCCGAAGGAGCCGGGAGAGACGAGAGGCATCGAGAAAGAGAAGCTATGGTTTAGAAAACTTACTCTAATATCATGTCGAAGATATTTTAGAGAATGAAAAAGATGTATTCTTTTTTTTAGGAGGTCAAGATTTATAGTCACAACTTACAAGTAAATAAGAAAACTATCTTAAATTAGTTCTTACAATCGGTTCAATCAATTAATCAATCTAATGCTTAAATTAAGTTACAGATTAAGCTCAATCTACTTCTTAAATTAAGTGATAGATTTGGGTAATATTTACAATCAATATTTATAACAATTATGTTGGTGGCAAATGTGATTTACATGATGAGGGCTAGGATGACTTTGAATGGTCGTGGGGCTGTTGTGTGCTTGACAAGCTCTGAGGGAATTTGATTTTAAGGTGGAGAATGTTGGGATTGCCTCGAAAATATTATTTTTGTTTGGTTTCCTATTTTATCAAGTTTTCTTGTGGTCGAAGAAAATTATTTTTTTTGTGACTTGTCCAAAAGGAATTGGGTATTGGAGATCTATAAATATGAAGTTAGGTTTACGTGAGAGATGGTTTTGTAAGATTTTTACAAGCCTTCGTGCTGTGTTTAGAGCCTATGTAGATTCTATTTTAACTTTTATTTCTAAAAATAATAAATCCCTTCCTTTTGTAGTACCACTTTTATGGTATTATTTGTTAGATTAAATAATAATAATAATAATTTATATTTTTAATTTTTTAATTTGTATATTTCATCAATATACTTATTTTATATTACTAAATTAACTTGAAAAAATAAATATTAATTTTTAGTAATTAAATTAATAAAATCTGTTTTTATTATTAATATTAATTTTTGATAGGTAGTCTTGAAATTGATTAAAATAATGTTAAGATTAAATTATGTTATTATATATATATATATTATTTAGCGTGTTCGCAATGTGTCCATGTCCTATTTTTTTGAAAAATTATGTGGTGTCCCTATCTGTATTTGTGCTTTCTAGTGGATAGAGAGAGATGCAGAGAAATGGAGATGGCCCAAGAGTAAATTGGTTGGAGAAGGTAGTGAATTGAGGCAATGCGTCCGCTCTGCTCATTGAAGAGGTTGAGATTCATTACAAAGAAGAGAGCTGTACAACACTAGGCTTATCTTATGAACATATATATATATATATATATATATCATTAATACTCTATCTCAAATTTTGGTACCAAATTTTGCATCCCAAATAATGTAGCATTAGGTTATTAGTGATACTTCAAATACATTATCAATATTTTACCAATAATTTATTGCCACATCATTTGGGATGCAAGTTTTGGTATCAAAATTTGGGTCATGTAACATTACTCTCTCTCTCTCTCTCTCTATATATATATATATATATATATATATATATGTATGTATGTTTGTGTAATCAAAGGTTGTGATTCATTCAAGAAATTAAAAGATGTATAAATAAAATATAAAAATGTATATAATATATGGATCGGGCTCGGGTTATACTCGAAAGCTCAACCAATAACCTATATATATATATAGATATATATATCTTTTTCTTGCCCAAGCTTGTCCTAAATTACAAATAATATAGCCCAAGCCTGAAAAATTTTAGGTTGGGCTTGGATTAGCCTGCCTAAGTTGCAACCCTACTAAAATTCTCAATTTTTAACTTGTAAAAAAAAAGTTTGTCAGATTTGTGATATCTAATTTATGTTATTAGCATGGTTCCATGATGATTCATTATGTTGTGAGTTTTTTATTTTTTTTGTTTGTATTATTATTATTTTTTGTTTTCACCTATCCATAGTTTTAAATAATGGCTGTTACATATTGTATCGACAATTACATAACAGTTTTTGGACCCTCCAATGTTGATACAAGCCGATATATCAGTTTGACCAAAATTCAATCTTTATCGGCCGATACCGTTATGTATCTCGGCCGTAACACACAAAAGTTATGGTTATTTTGAGTTTTTTTTTTTCTAAAATTTTAATTTTTGAATTTTACTTTTTTTGGATAATTTTTATGATTTCTATTTTTATAAGATTTAGATACAAGAGAGAGATTTAACAAAATAATCCAAAAAATTGAAATAAGTTAACAAAACATTCGGGTAATATGACCTCAAAAAAGGTCTCTTGTTGTGAGCTTGTTTAACAGAGGCTTGACAGTTGACACCATCATGTTAGGAATGGGGCAGGATGAGTACTTTTGTTGGTTTGTTAATTTGGTCATATTTTATTCATGAAATGGTTGGAGTGGTATTAGTCTGGGTATGGCAAAATCATTTTATTAAATTGAATATACTTAAGTGATCTATTCTAGTAAGTACCTTGTGTAGACAAATGGTGGAAAAGTTGGGATTTTAAAAATGTTATTGTCTTTCATTCTCTTCTTCATATTATAGGGTTAATCCTAATTGTTTGAGTTTGACAAACCTACAACTTGTTTTTTTTTCTCCCGCGGGGGGGGGGGGGAGGACCTGGGCTTCTGTTGTGAGCTTGTTTATCAGAAGCTTGACAGTTGACACCATCATGTTTGGAATGGAGCAGGATGAGTACTTTTGTTGGTTGGTTAATTTGGTCACATTTTATTCATGAAATGGTTGGAGTGGTATTAGTCTGGGTACGGAAAAATCATTTTATTGAATGAAATATACTTATTTGATATATTCTAATAAGTACCTTGTGCAAACAAATGGCAGAAACGTTGGGATTTTAAAAATGTTCTCTTGTCTTTCATTCTCTTCTTCAAATTATAGAGTTAATCCTAGTTGTTTGAGTTTGACAAACATATTCTACAAATTCTACTAATTTTGAATAATGGAATCCGCGAAAGGGGTTAAGTGCTAAAAAAATCGATTCTATATTGTTTCTGATTTTTATGTCTTTATCTTAACGAAAAGATCAAATACCGAATCCATTTATTTTTCTGGTATTCAATCGGATTGGAATATGTAATATCATAATAATGGTAGAAATGGAATCACTTTTGTTTTGATATTCTATACAAAATCCCATAACATAATAAACATAATAAGTCTAAGTGACAAAATTATGTTTCCAGGAATGTTTTCTCAATGCCTTTCCATTTGTATCTGTTGCAAATTCCAATTTGAGATCTTTTAGAACACCCCCCCCCCCCCCCTCTTTTTTTTATTTATTTACAATTCTCTAATATTGTAATCTGTTTTGCTATTAGTCTAGATTGTATATAGCGTATTTGTATATTTATATTCCCCAAGCAGATTATCTTGAACCATGCATGCATTGTACTGAGCTAAGCTTAAAAAAAAAAATACTATTTTGAAAATTACTCAATGAGAATTGAGTTCTTTTTAGGATCTATTTATCTCTTTAGAAGATGGCATGCCACCACTGTTACTCAAAACTGAGATGCTCTAGCACTGTGCCCTATTTGCAGCGCCTATACGGATTTTTTTGCTCGAACTCATAATGGCCTTTTCATGTTCAATCGTTGAGATTAAGGGGGAAGTCAATGCAATATTATTTAGGGATGATTTTTGAAATGTTGCAGAACATATAAATAATAGTCTAGCTCTTTGTAGCGTTAAGTTCTACAAAATGCTGCCTCTCCCTCTCCCTATGTGTGTCTGTGTAGATATGGTTGATACTAATATTGCTTGTTACTTGTGATATGTTTTTTCTTTTCCTTTTTCCTTTCTTCTTCTTCTTCTTCTTCTTCTTCTTCTTTGTGTTTGTGTGTGTGTGTTCCCCCCCCCCCCCCCCCCCCCCCCCCCCCCCTGTAGTGTTATAATGACTGAATGTGGTTATTTCTCTTTGTTCAGAGCTTGACAACCGTGGGATTCTGCAGTACTTCTTTAGTTAGTCTTTCCCTTGCTGGTTGCCGGGCCATTACTTCTCTTGAGCTCACTTGCCCTTATCTTGAGCAAGTTTCTTTGGATGGCTGTGATCATCTTGAAAGAGCATCATTTTACCCTGTAAGCAAAAGCAGTTGCACGCTTTCTGTTTTTTATTTATCTTTTTAGGTATATCGAAGCATATAAAGTACGTAATGTTCTCGATTGTTATATTTTGTTCCGATTCTTTGTTGGGGTTAAAAGCTGCTTTATTTAACATTTACATTATTTCTGCAACATTTTATGCCTTGTGATCTGATTTCATTGTGATGCTTTTATATCAACCGGTTTATAAATGTGTTACACACACTTTGATTGTCACCTAATTTACATTGCATGCCAATCCAGTGTGATGTAACATTTTATTTGATTTTGTTTATTGGCATGCCTTTTGCATCAAGCATTTGACACCTAAGTTATGCCTTGAATCACCAGTCGTGAAGCTGACAGTGTATGTTTTGTTTGTAGGTTGGTCTTCAATCACTTAATTTGGGAATATGTCCCAAACTGAATGTACTCCGTATTGAAGCACCACGTATGGTGTTGCTTGAGCTGAAAGGATGTGGGGTGTTATCCGAAGCATACATTAATTGTCCCCATTTAATATCTCTGGATGCTTCCTTTTGCAGGTCATATTACTTTTTACGTCTTCATTATTGCCACCCCCAAGTCCCTCATCTCCTTCTCCCCTTATGCTCAAGCTGACTCTTTGTTTTCATATGCACAGCCAACTCAAGGATGACTGCCTTTCTGCAACAACAGCTTCATGCCCTCTCATTGAGTCATTAATATTAATGTCATGCCCATCTGTTGGTTCTGATGGACTCTTGTCTTTGCGCTGGCTTCCACATTTAATCTTACTTGATTTATCCTACACTTTCTTAATGAACTTGCAGCCTGTTTTCAAGTCCTGTTTGCAGTTAAAGGTAATTCCTAAATCCATACATATGCATTTGTCCACTATCTATATGGGGCAGTCACTAGTAGTTTTAATATATTACAGTGTTATCACACACTGCAAAAATACAGGCAGTGATGCACACGATGAGATCACATAATTGTTTTAATTCCTGAATTTCCATATTGTGAAGTACACTGCTAATTGGAAGTTCATTAGGATTCTTTGTCATCAAGCTGAATCTAGAAACATTTTTTTTTTCCAGTAGAACATAAGCCAATAGATAGCTCTTTCAACTTCCCTTATCACGGGGAGGGGGGAGAAGAGGAAGGAAAAAAAGGGGGTGCTCTTCCATGTTCTCTATATCTCAGGACCCATTTTTAAAAAATTGTTCTTTTACGTTTCAAAGCAAATAACCTTTTTGTTGGCTACCCTAGTCCATTCTTTGAATTGTCCTCCTTTTCTAAATTGAGAAAATATTCTGTTTAGCCACAAACAAAATCTTTTGGCTTAGTGATTATCGTGGCAGCGAGCGTGAATTATTTACATCAGATGAATGAGCGTGACTTTCAACACCATGCCTCTTCAGGAAGTAAAAGTTCCCATCAAGAGGAAATGGGTGTTGTGTGTTGTCCTAGTCATCCTCTTGCCTCCATTCACTTAAATCTCATTAGTGTAAGTTTTTAAGTTTATAAGATTAATATTCAACCCACAAAATAAACTTAATCATGAAATTCACTTGTCAAATTTTCCAATAATTTCTTTGTTGTCGGTTTCTTATGCCTTTTCGGTC
Organism: Nyssa sinensis; assembly: GCA_008638375.1. Taxonomy (NCBI): domain Eukaryota; kingdom Viridiplantae; phylum Streptophyta; class Magnoliopsida; order Cornales; family Nyssaceae; genus Nyssa; species Nyssa sinensis. Next base: position 1,554,573 of record CM018032.1, on the reverse strand, counting down.
TCCTCTTTTCTTGTACTGATTCTTTTCTTCTTCAAGGTTTTAAAATTGCAAGCATGCAAGTATCTCACTGACTCATCATTGGAGGCTCTTTACAAAGAAGGTGCTCTTCCTGCCCTTTGTGAATTGGACTTGTCATATGGGACCCTTTGCCAGTCCGCCATAGAGGAGCTTCTTTCTTTCTGCACACATCTAACTCATTTGAGTTTGAATGGATGTGTGAATATGCATGACCTGAATTGGGGCTTTAGCGGAGATCAGCTTTCTGAGTTGCCTAGCATTTATGGCTCATCTGACTTATCTTCTCAAGATGATTTCGACTTGACAATTGAGCAGCCGAATCGTTTGCTGCAGAACCTCAACTGTGTTGGTTGTCCTAATATTAAGAAAGTTCTCATTCCTCCGGTGGCACGCTGTTTCCATTTGTCCTCATTAAATCTTTCCTTGTCTGCAAATTTGAAAGAAGTTGATGTTGCTTGTTTCCATTTATGCTTTCTTAATCTGAGGTACAATTCTTCTTCTTCCTTTATATATATATATATATATATTATTTTGTATGTTTATGTTATGTTTTCTATTCAGCAACTGCTGCTCGTTGGAAATTTTAAAGCTCGAGTGTCCAAGATTGACCAGCCTTTTCCTTCAGGTAAGTCTGACAGTTTAAACGTTCTTAATTGTTGTCTGGGGCTCTGGGTTTATCTGAACCACATAACGTAGGCTTCAGTCAGAGATCTCATGGGTGGAAGCCCTATATGTTTTGAAGATTTGAAACATATTATAATTCCGTATTTTTGTGTTTGAAGCAAGTTTTCCACATGGGTGAAAACTGGATATTGTGTTCTTCCACTAGCATAATCTTTTACTGGAATTCCACCTAGTGGAAGAATTCATTGGATTGGTGGTCGTCGGAAGGCAATTCTGTGGGTATTGACAGAGCTAGTTGTGTTAGATTAGGACTGACCAATTCACAGACTCTATAATCAATTTCTTTTAGCTTTGAGCCTGGTTTACCTGTTAATCCATGCAAACTTTGTGGGCTCATTTAATTTCATCCTCTGATGATTTATATTTGGCCTCAAGATAGACAGCTCAGCTCCTGTTTGTTTAATGTAGTTTTCTAACTTAACCTTATTTTGGTTGCTGCAACATCTGGGGCTTTGTTAGTCTTGCAACATTGATGAAGAGGTAGTTGAAGCTGCTGTATCGCAATGTAATGTGCTGGAGACCCTTGATGTCCGCTTTTGCCCAAAGGTGAAAGTGAATGCATATCCTCTCAATTATTAATTAATAATAGCGGGTTGAATATTTTTTTATTTTTATTTTTTGGTGCTACAGAAAGCTATTTGTTTACCTTCTCACTCTTTGTCATTTACATTAATTATATTTAGATGGAATTTTTTTTTTTTTTAAAAGTCTTCTGAAATATATTATATTCTGGTAACTGATAGATATGCTCGGTGAGTATGGCAAGGCTACGTTCTGCATGCCCAAGTTTGAGACGCATCTTCAGCAGCCTATCACCCATATGATGTGATCAAAAGAATTTGTTGTCATTTCTCTATTTGTGCTTTGTGTCTTGGTTGCAGGCAGTAGTAGCTAGCTACCTAGCATTGTAGCTTTATCCACAATGCTTTTTATTTTTATTTTTTTGTATTGTAAATGTCTGGTCTTTATTTTGGTTTTTGTTCAGCTGTATGCATATGCATGCTCCATGTAGCTCAGGTCTGATGTAAGCATTACAATAAACCACCTTCATTATATATATATATATATATATATTAATTATTATTGTTGGTCTGTTATGAGATATCAATTCAAGTTTTTTTATTTTTGGGAGTAGGAATGCCAGTATGTGTAATGCACGTGTTAATTATTAGGAGTGACAAGTCATTGGTCACTTACAACTTATGCTAGCAATCCTTTTGGGAGAATGTATAAAAAGAAAAGAAAACGGAAGGACCGGCTCTCAAGGTATGCTTCCATTTCTGAGGTTTGTTCACAGCTTTAACAAGGACAATAGTAGGTACGACTAGGAGGCAGCATTTCCTCCTTGATTTTATATCAGCCGCTTGACTGCCTGCTCACGAAGCCTTGTGGGACATGAAACAATTGATTACAAAATCAAGCTTTTATTTAGTCTATTGATAAGAATGGGCCCGACCCATAATATGAATGAATAGAATATGCAGAAGGCATATTGAACAGGATGGATATGGGAAAAGCAAATAGAATTATATAATTTTTATATTTTTTAATATTAGAATGAATTATATGAAGCCAATACTATTTTCCGTGGACAACCAGCTTGTCATTGCAGCCGACGATTAAACAATAAAGTACCCCATAGAGAGAGAGAGAGAGAGAGAGAGAGAGAGAGAGAGAGAGAGAGAGAGAGAGAGAGAGTCAACCTAGCTAATACAAGATTAGGAAAAATGCAATACCAAACAGCAACAATTACACGCTTTTTTGGTTCGCCTATAGATCCAATTTACACATGTTTTAACAAGCCCAACAAACCCTTTCAGTGGCCTTTTTTTCTTTTGTAATAACATTTGATATGACAAATAAGTCCTATTTTAAATATATATTTCATATAGGTTCAAACTCTTTTTTTTCTTTTTAGATCAAGGGCTCTTCGTTCAAGGGTCTTCAAATATGTTCTTAATTAACATGGATACATGCTAATTCTTTTAACCCCAAAAGTCTTTCAATCTTTTTGTGACTAAAATACCCCTTAATATACTCAATCTGTTTGTAACCAAAATACCCCTTAATGTATAACACGTCCATGTTTGTAACAAATTGTTATGAATTAAGGAAGTGTTTCAAGAAAGTTTCTTAAATTTCAAAATGTAATAAATTACAAATTATAAATCTATTTTTAATAAAATTTGTACAGTTGGACTCTAAAAATTGAGATCTATTAAACAAGATTCATATTGCAGATGAAAATTTGAAAAAAATTCCTCTACAAATAGTGAAAATTTGAAGGAAAAAAAAATTCTATAAACATTGTTTCCTTCACTATTTCGCTAAGAAACAAAGAAATCTCACTGTGTTAAGCCATGACACAAAAAAAAAAAAAAAAAAAAAAAAAAAAAACAAATGAGGGAGAGAATGATTAAAGATTAGTAATTTGAAAACAAAGTGAAATTTCATTGTGTTACACCAAAATACTTGTAAAAGATCACCGTGGAAAGAGAACTTTCACTCACTCTAAGGAAATGAAATTTCACTATTTTGAGAAACAGTGAAATTTCACTGCTGCAATATTTTGGTCGTTTTTCAATCTCTACCCAAACCCAATCCATTGCCCTGAGTCAACCTACACACCTTGTACAACAACTCAATCTTATAAACCTACACGTCATGCTAGCAAATGAGTGCCAACAATCATAAGATGACATAGGAACACTAAACTCAACTAATTATAACACTATAAAGAAAGAAACTAGGTGCACTAAACCAATTAAATCGACTGGAAGACCCTATCCAACTCAAAAACCATGAGGCAAAGATTGTCATTCAACCAACTGGTGCACCAAACCACACGCCATGCAGAATAACTGAAGCTACCCAAAGACAAATAGAAGGAGCCAAATATCTACAACTCCAATCATCTCGATAAATCAAGTCCTAGAGCACATCAAAATTAATTGGACCTCCTCCAATGAAACCAACCACTAACAAACCTTTTTAAGTTGCTACTGCTTGATTTACCCCTCGAAGATGGCATTTTGCTCAAACAAGATCTCAAGAATGAAGATATTGATGAATAAGTTGTCGAGTCTGTAACAACCTGAACCTTAATTATTGGATAATTAAGGTTAACGGTTGTTATTAACAAGACTAAGTTTAAATAAATGACAGGCAAATTGCTTGAAATAATTTGACTATAAAAATGGAGACCAAAGGCACACGGGTGTACCATTATTAAGAGGATTAAATTAGCGATCAATGCATTGTATTGCATACTATCATAAATGAATCTTTTGATGATATCTTGGAGCATTAACCCAAGACATAATCTAAGTAAGAAAAATATTATACCGACACTTTAAATAGTTGGATGGGGTTACTTAATGAAAGTTAAAAGAAAATAATGTGTAAAATATGACCGTATTGAAGCATGAATAAAATAAAGATTATTTAATAAGAACTAAGACATTCTAATAAAAAGAGAAAAAAAATAAGGAAATGAGGCCTACAAAGGGTTGGCCAAGACTTGAACCTTACACTTTGTACAAGGCAAATGCTTGCACTCAAAAAGAAACCTACTAGCCTATCAACACTTTTGTGCTATGAAAACTACAAGAAATATACATAAGGTGAAAGAAATAGGAAAAATTTCATGAGGAAGTGAGGTGTCATCACCCTATTGCACAAACATCTTAGCCAATCAGAACACATGCATCAATCCCTCATGATCTTTATGCAGCTCATGATGTGATAGAGTCCCAAAAATCTAGTTTTGCATGTGTGTTGTGTTTGGTTAGAGAGAGAGAGAAATGTAGAGAGAGAAAATGTAAAATGTTATATGGATGTGTACACAAGAGTGTGTGTGATGTGCCAACCGAACCAAGCGAAGAGGGTGGAGTTCTGGAGCTCAGGATAGAGAAACTAGAACAAAGAGTTGGGCTTCCATTGAAGAGGTAAGCTTAAAACTCAAAAGTTCTTTCTTTAGAATTTTAATGTCAAGCTATTGTTTCATGGCTTTTAATGAGTTTAATGTGCATAAAATTATGTTTGCGAGTAAAACACACTAAGAGACAACTAGAATGGACTTAGAAACCATAAATAATGGCTAATCGCCATTGTTAAAGCTTGAGAATAGACCTAGATTCTGACTAAAACTAATTAGATTTTTAATACTTGAAACAAAAATAAATGCTACGAGGATCATAAATATGTAAAAATTATAGGAAATGACCTTGAGAATAGCTAGAACCGTTTAGTTGCAAAAACGGGTCCAAACATAAACTTGTCAAAAACAAGCCTTAAGCTTGTGTTTCTAAACGGGGATTTAAACCCCATTCAACAAGGTTCACAATGGAACAAGTTTCATGTGATTTGGTTTAGAAATGAAATGGTACGATCCAGTTACAAGTTAGCGATAATCGAACTCAATCGAATGTTATGGCTCGATTCAACCTATGAAATCAACACCAAAGTGAAGCTTGAATGTGCAGAAACCGTTTTGAAATGGGAATGAGCTAAAACGGTGACTAAAACCCCATGAAATAGACATGCAAGTTTCTGGGGTTTCGAATGAACAGTGTCACCCCTGTTGGGGAAGATGACATTGTTTGGGTCGGGGCTCTGGTCGGGTCTTGACCGCATTAAAACGGATCCTAATTATAAACTACACGACGTCGTTTGACTAAGTGAGGTTGACGTCATGCTGACGTTAACGTGACAAACTGACTGGACCGATTGGTTTATAACCTAACTGAGCCGGTTTACTTGGTTTTTGATCAAAGCAGACGGTTTAGGGTTTTAAGCTTTCTAAAATCATAATTTCACCCCCAATCTTTCTGTTAATTATGGAAATGCCAAGAAAATTAATTAAAAATTAATTTCTAAATCTTTTTAAATAGGAAAAATTACTAAAATGTCTTTAAGTAAAAAATAGGCCAAACGATGGGCAATGTAAATGCAAGAAGAGCCTAACCCAATGTTTTTGGGCAATCTGGACTTGAAGGTAGAGTCCGATTTACAAAATTAGATCCCAAAAAATATGAACAGGAAAATTAGAATAATTCTAATTATGTCCTAATGCATTAATTAAGTTACCAATTGAACTCTGATGATTGTGAAAGTACCTACCTTAACACTTTTTGATGTTTCGGACTAACAGTGGGGTTCGTTTAGTTAAATAAGGTACCAAAAATACAAACACCTAGAAATGTGAAATTCTCCCTAGTGTTGTATGGGCTACTAGATAGACAGAAAAAATATAGAAAAATGGTATACTTAACATTTCTGGATGCTCTGAACCTAATGATAAGGTCAAATTGAGCATCCAGGGTACCCGAACGAGGTCCTTCATGAAAGTGTAAAATTATGAAAATACCCTAGACTTAATATAAGCCACATATAGGCTAATTAAGATATAAAAAGCCTAACTTGATTATCTTCGACGTTTCAGATTTAACGGTGACATCCTTTTAAAGGAAATAAGACTTGATAACAAACTGAAAAATGACGAATATGTCTTTAAGACTTAATGAAGCTACGAGAAGAGTATAGTTAAAATTAAAAGACCTATATTAATGTTTTAAGGATCACCTGGACTAAAAAATGAAGTTCTTTTAGGTAAATGACTAACCGAATGATATAAGATATAAAATGATAAATGACCAAAATGCCCCTAAAGGCTAAAATAAAACAAATGATGAACTAAGAAATATTAGGAACCCTAATTAAAGATCATGAGGGAATCCTAAACTGTAAGGCCAAGCCCAAAGAGACTAAGAACATTTTGTAAATAAGGATTTAGTCGAGTATCTGTACTGATATAGTATTGATATATTTCGATCTATGAATTAGGATCACCAGGAGAGAAAATGATATAAGATGAATGCAAAGGTAAGTCAAATAAGTAAGTGACTGTGGACTCTGGACCACAGGTGAGTAACTATGAACCTTGAAATGGAGGCTTTTCATTTAATTACAGTTCTTTTACTGTCTTTTTACATTTGCATGCGATACTTTACAATTTTATGCAAATGTTATATTATCATGATAAATTTTGAATAACATGCTTTATAAGTAGCATTTTTAAATGTTTTGATGCATAGATAGCTAAGAATAATTTGCAAGCATGTTTTTAGTATTACTTGCTGTATAGACCCCACTAGGGGATAAGAGCCGGTAAACCATTTATTGATTAAGGTAGCGAGGACTTTGTAGGGAGTCAAAATTCAGAGGGGCTATGTAAGCCTATGAGGTCTAAATTACATAGATGGTCACCAAGGTGACAATGATGACTCTTAGAAACATAAGCTATAACGATATTTGACATGTGATACATACTTACTTATTTCTTTTCTATCATTATGGAATGCATGATGAAATGATATTTTACAAAACTAGACTGACATGAACCCTCATGTAACGATTTTAACATGTGTTGAAAATAATAGATTTATCTTATTGTTTTATGAAGAGAATGCGAGTAGATTTCAAGTAAAGACTCCTTAACTGCTATCTATGAACGTCATGAACGTTTTATGAAAGTTATGAAATCTATGAAAGTCATGAATGTTTTATAAAAGTTATGAAATCCATGAAAGTCATGAATGTTTATGAAAGTTATGAAATCCATGAAAGTCATGAACGATTTATGAAAGTTATGAACGCTTTATGAAAGTTTATGAGAGCTATAAAAAGGGTTGTAAAATGGGTTTCTAGAAACCCTAACAGGGGACTGGAGTTACTCACGAGCTTTTCATTAAGCTCATAGGGTTTTATCCTATAGTTTTTCAGGAAATACTAAGAAGTTTATAGAAGCAGATGCAAGTAAGCTAAGATGAATATAGAAACTCTAGCTAGAGGAGGGTTAGTATCCTAGCCATGGAGGTATCAACCTGAAGTAATGATTACTATGTGATGTGACAGTTTAGTGAAGAACAGAATGTGAATGATGTTATCATTGTTGTAATAGCTAGATATTTATATGTACTGAAATGATGGGCTTATGTCATTGTAAGTATGATGTAAAGTTTAGTTATGCTCTGCCAAGTATGATTGCATTCAAGAAATGTTTTACAGATATAGATTTTCATTGCACGATTAGTATAACTGAAGGCATTCTATTTGGACATGTTTAGAGGCCTTCGGGTAGACATGTCATCAATACATTACAAAAGGGTTAGTGTATTAGCGAGGTGCCTAACTGGCCGGTCATTATTCTTAATCCGTATAAGGTGGGTTCCAGGATGTGACAGAGTCTTTCATCGATCCGGTGGCTACAATATCCATTAATAGACCTCTTCAAGCCATTAATGCTCCATTCTCAGAAACCAAATGGAAATCCATGAGATAGAAAAGATCAATTTGTTTCAGAAACCAAATAGAGATGGCTTGAGGAATGAGAGCCAATCGGGGGTTGAGGGCTTGATGATGATGCTGTAGATCGCTTCCTCAAGCTTGCAGATGCCTAATACCTCATCATCCCCATTCTGTTTTAGGTTAACCTCGATCATTTGGGCCTTTTGGATTGGTTCAAACGGTTCCCGTGGCTCAAGATGCGATGTGAGAGATCGAGCAGTGGTGATTTGCTGAAGAGGAAGGTTGGGGTCGATAGCGATAATAAATGGGTAAAATTTTCATTTATAAACATAATGTAATGACATGTCACTAAGTGTGTCCTTAATTAAAAAACAATGAAGGGATGGACTTAAAATGTTGAATTGTCTCATTCTAGATTCACACTCTAAAAGAGTTCATTCATGGCACTTATCACTAATTAACCCTAAGATTAAAATTACTATGATGGCATTATCTTTAATCAAATTTTGATTTTTAATTATATAATAAAGTGAAAATATGTGCACTTAGATTTGAATTTTTTGTTTCTAAAATTTTTGGTTACACATGGACGACAGAAATGTCACATTGTATTCATTTATTAGTTTTTCTATATAATTATATTTTTTGAACTTCTACTTGAATATAAAAAACTTAAATGACTAACTTTATAAATTTCTTTTAGTGATTATGTTTTTGCTAAATAACCAAATTCACTATCAAATCCTTTATACTTGATTCATTCAGATCAAATTAAAATTAAATTTTTATAAAAAAATATTATGAATTAAAATTTTATCGAGAATTGAAATTTAACCCATTTGAGAAATTGGAACATGAACTCAATATTATGCAAGCTCAACTACAAAAGAAAAAATCCTTTTTTTTTGGGGGGGGGGGGGGGGGAGGGTGTTGAACAACTGAACACTTGGTGTCATATCTTGGACCCACCCTATGCAGATTAGGGATAATGACCGGTCAGTTAGGCACTTCGACAATATACTAACTCTTATATAATACATTGATGGCATGTTGTGTCCAATCAAACGCCTATTGGCTGATATATACATTTCATGCATTTATACTTACAAAGTAGCGAAAACTGAATCATAGTTGAACATAACTAAACATTGGATTAAATAATAGTATCTGAATATTACAACATTCAAATTTCTTTTAGCAATTCTACAAAAGATACTTTTCTGAGCCAAAAGCTGTCAATCCTCCAAAAGGTGTTGTAATTAAACTTCCTCTTCAGGTCATGTTATCTGAACCTTCACATGAAATATACAGTGTAACGACTCGTATCCACTCAGCACAATATTGTCTGCTTTGGGCCTCGGCCCATGTGGCTTTAAATGCGTTTTTCAGAGCAATGCACAACTGTACAATGGGCTCTCATACCATCTGTACACAGCTGTATAATGGGCTCTCATACCATCTGTACGCAACTGTACAATAGGCTCTAATACCATCATCTGTAATGACCCGCATCCACTTAGCACAATATTGTCCGCTTTAGGCGTCAGCCCACACGACTTTAAAACGCGTTGTTCAAAGCAATGCACAGACATTCAATAGGCTCGCATACCATTTGTACAACACAATATTATTCGCTTTGGGCCTCTGCCCGCACGACTTTAAAACGCATTGTTCAAAGCAATGCGCAACCGTACAATGGGCTTTCATACCATCTGTACGTAGCCGTACAATGAGCTCTAATACCATTTGTAACGACCCGCATCCACTTAGCATAATATTGTCCGCTTTGGGCCTCGGCCTGCACGACTTTAAAATGCGTTGTTCAAAGAAATGCGCAGCCTACGCAGCCGTACAATGGGATCTCATACCATTTGTACGCAATCGTACAATGAGTTCTGATACCATCTGTAACGACCCGCATCCACTCAGCACAATATTGTCTGCTTTAGACTTCAGTCCGTACGATTTTAAAATGCGTTGTGCTAGTCAGAGGCGTAGCCTTACTTATGAATCCTTCACCTTTCCTTTCCCTAGGTGATGTGGGATGCGCATGTCGCCCCTCCCCCCTTGGCATCTGTTGTCCTCAGTTGAGGAGGGAAGGGCGACGTGCTAATCTTCAATTATAAAATCATGATAATATGGTGCTTATTGTGTATCAATATATTACAATAATATGGTGCTTATTGTAGTATTTCCTGGCAAGATAAACTTTTGTAATGTAAAGGGACTTGAGATTATTATAAATACATTCATTGAAATTAATTTACTGACATGGATAAACAAGGTAATATTACCAATTATTATAAAGGATGTAGCATATAAAACTAGCCCTTAATACAAGATGGTTACCTATTTTTATCAAAAAAAAAAAAAATTATGTTTTTTACTTTTTCTTTTAGTGTTTGATAGGAACATAGTTAGATAATAATTCAAAATTCGGAATCCAAAACATTTGTAATAATAACATGTAACCATGAAATGATTGTCACATATACCAAATCAAGCTTAAATATTTAAGGGGCATGATTTTATTTCCTTGAAAATGATTTCCAAATAGATTTTCACCACCTTAAAACATTAAAATTTAGTGAACTTATCAAGCAGTAGGAATTCAACCAAATTTAGCTGATTCAGGATAGATATCACTAAAATGACAAGTTAAAAAAAGTTTAATCTATTGATCTTTAAGGGGACACCAAGACAAACCATTAAAAATATAGCCATGAGATGCTACAAAGAATCAAATACTTTTAATTTACTAATATGCAAGAAAACATTTTTAATTCTCTTGGTGTTTATTTATCTTGATTTTGCCGCTTTATATGCAAGAACATAGTTGTGGGCCTTGTGGCTTTTATGTAAGCAAATGTTTTGTAATCTTCATTTTCTTTTTCCATGCATAATGGCTGCTTTATATGCATATATGTGTGTGTGTGAATTTACGTATGGCATGGTTAGGGACACTAAGAAATTGTGCTTTACGATGGTTCTCCTCAAAAGCAAGTTTATATTCCTTTTGAGATTAATTCTAATGGTTCAGGCTATGCATGAATAGACCCACTCCAGGGATTATTAGTGTTATTGTGAATTTTTTGTTTAATTAAAGTTTTTCTTGCTTAAAGTTGCTTTGGCAAACGCAAACATGTTTAAACTACATTATTGGTCCGAGTGATTAAAATAAAAAATAAAAAATAAAAATTAGCAACCACAAAATGATATCAATTAGAGACCACCAAATTAAATTACAACTAATGTATAAAGAACAAGACCATAAATGAAGAAAAAAAATATTAGACACAAAGAGAGAGAGAGAGAGACATGGGAGATACACTAAGAATACACCTAGTTATAGCCTTAGTGGTAAACACTAATGGTGCCAGAAAGTGTGATTGGATTTTTTAAGTCAATCATTATTCTTTTCAGTTTGATTATATACCTACACTACAAATTTCTCAAATCCACATGTCAGACTCCTTTAACAAGTGATTATAAGCATGCCACGTTGTGCTTTAATATTAATAATTCTCTATCTAACACTCCAAATTCCTTAATATTTTATTGAATAACAGTGTGATATTTTTTTTTTCAAGGCACCAACCAAAACAAGTTTTTACAAAGATATGCAACACCCATCATAATTCCATTTTTCACTTAAATTGTCTTCACCTCTATAAACCTCTCAACAAATCTCTCAAACATAGATGTAAACCTCCTCCCATTCAGAATATGATCACCATGTCCACATGACCTTTCTCCCTCAATTTAAACGGAGATGCCATTTCGATGCTCTGCTCCAAAACCGTAGTATTGAGATCCACTTAAATATTCACAGAAATATCCAACCCAACAAGGCTGTACCATTGAGTTACAAATAGATTTTCAAGCCAATATCACATGCCGAATCTCAAAGTTACATTGAGTCCTTTTATTTCCAACTCAGCAGATCTCATCTTGACTCAGCAGCCTACAAACATTTAAATGTCCTCACCACATATATGTTGTATCCACCATTTTTGGAAGAACTAATTCTCCAGTCACCCATTTAATGATTAAACTTAATTATACTCCAGCCCATTCATTCAAAACAAACAAACTAATAGAACTTTTCAGATGAGCTACAACCCTCTCATAATCAGAAGACTTCCAAAAATATATGTTGCAATTCCACTCAACTTTTTCACTATTCATTATGATTGAATCTCAACAGATAAATCAAAGGAAAAAAAGAAGAAAGAGTGATGAAGACGAGGCAACCAATAGAATTCAGTATATTTCTACCAAAACTGATCAAACCGATGATTCAGGTTTTAAAACATGGAACAGAAAGAGAGAGACAGAGAGGAGTAGACGCACACCTGAGAGAGAGAGAGAGAGAGCGCAATATCACATAAAAAAAATTACAACCAAACCGTGGATTGATCTATCAGAGTCCCCGTATCGATTGATTTAAACTCATTGTCGATTGATCTGTATGATATGAGAGAGAGCAGATTAGATCGATCTATCAAAACACACCCAAACGACTTTTGGTATTCTGTGAGGGAAGCTAGGGTTACTGTGAGGGAATTAAAATGGAAAGAAAAGGGTTTCTTTCCCAAAAAGAGGAATGGGATGAGCCTATATCAAATTCGATTGCGTAGAAACGGAAGTGCGACGGAAGTTTTTATTTTTCCAAATATACAGCAGTGACGTTTTGGGTAATACCAAGTTGCGGCATTTATATCAACGCCATTAATTGGTGGCATTCAACAGCAGCCGTTAATTAGCGGCAAAGGATATAAACCGCCGCTAATTCTCGAATTTATAAACCGCCGCTAATTAGTGGCGCTTCATTAAAAGTGTCGTTCTTTAATAATTTAAACGACATTATTGTTTTAAATTAAGTGGCGTTTAAAGGAACCAACATTTATTTAGAGGCATTGTGATTAAAATGTTATAAATGTGAGGTGTTTTCTATGAAATGATTAGCAGCATTTTTAAAATTCGTCCCAAAAATTTTGCCGCTAAAGTCCTATTTAATTGTAGTGAGGATAAGTTTTGACTCATATAGCCACCTCATGCATCTCTCTTTCTTGCCTCTTCAGACTTTGGCAGCCATGCTTGAGCTGCATACCTTATTTGGTCACCTCATGTAATGGAAGCATGAACTTAATTCTTGTGTGAGTGAGTCATCTTTGTGTCATTGTATAGATCTTCAACTTAGAGGTGGAGTTGTTCGTGGGCTGGGGTGGGCTATAGCGCCCCCAAGTTTGTAGAAATAAATTTTTTCCTAACTCGGCCCTTACTTGAACTATACATATAAATATATATCCCAAGTCCCACATACACTTGTGTGTGTGTATATACTTATACTAATGTAAAATTAATAATTAATTTCTCAATATTTACGTGATCTTATACAATCACATAATTTGAAATATCAGATTTAATATTTTTTTTTTTATAAATAAAAGAGTCAGGTTTTTTCAATTTTGTTATATTCTTTTTGTGTCTTCAATTATATATATAGCTTTTTATTATTGAAAATTCTAATTTATTATAAATTTTCAGTCAGATTTAACTATTTTCATATAAACTCAAACTTGGTACATACTGTCTTGTAAGTAAGCATCAAATGAGTTGTGATTAAAATAACTTCCAAGAGTCAGCTTGTAACGTATCAGGCGCGTTGGGTTTGACAATAATAATCTGTCATCGGGTAAAGCACGTTCATGCATGACACGTTTTCCGGGGGGACGTATTGGATACTTTGCATGGGGTTAAACGATGAAGTGATCGCTGATTGGTTGGTGCAGGTTACAAGAATCATGATCTTATAATTGCTTTCCAAAAACTACAATGGGTCCCAACCTATCCCACCACCTGTTATCCATACAACTTTTCACTGCTTTTCATGAAAGAAAAAGAGAACAAGAAAAGAAAAGGAAGAAGGGGAAAAAAAAGATGTAAGAAACCAAGTAGATTTGATTTGCATGAACCAAACAAACCTCGATGAAGGAAAAGAATTCTACCAAATCGTTTTGAAAAGATAAAGCTTTTATAGTTTGATTTCTTTTGCACGAAAAGAGAATCTGATAGATACCTAACTTCATGCCTAATTGGCTAAAACCACTTTTATCTCTCTACATGTTGAAAGAGGTAGCGCATTGACCCATGTCAACTCAAACTCACTCATTTTGACTCATATAACTGGAAACCTCATTTTAAGCTATGCATATAATTTCTTATAGGTTAGATGGGACATTTATTGGACTATCATGATATGAAGAATGATAGGGACATGAACCCAAAATAAAGCAGCGCCACTCATCTATATATATATATATATATATATATAATGTACGAATGTATATGTCCTGAGCTTAGGAGGATGATAGGTATATTACCACAGTGATCATTACTCTCATCATGGCAGTTAATCATTGATTTTATTTTTTTTCTTCTTTGTCTTTTATTGCCAATAAACATTCAAAGCATCAAAATTTCCTTCAAAAACACAAAATTATTCATTTACATGGCTTGAAACTGTTTCTTAATCAATTGCAATGGACCCACCAAGGCAGATAGAATTGCAGAGTAATTAAACAGCAGTTTGCGAAGAGAAAAGGAGAGATAGATTGACAATGATGATTTTAATATACATAGCTAGCTAGGGTTGATCGTTTCTAGAGAAAATTTTTTGGCCAGGTGCAAGGATGGCCATTGGATCAAAACTGGCCTTCCGCTCCACAAATCTTGTCCATTGTTTTCCAAAATGTTGCTTCCATTCTTCCCTGGAGTTGTAGTGAGGAAGATAAAGTTTGAAATCGAAGTTATTCTTAATGCAGCTGTGAATAATTTCGCGATTCTGTGCCACCAATTCCTCAACTGGTGGGCCCTTTGGATATGAAAGGTTAAATCGGAGCAATGCCACTATATAAAAAATATCTCCGTCCGGCAACACCACAGACGTACGATCGTCCCACCTGTATATTTAACAATTTAGACATCTTAATTAAAAACACACACACACACACACACACCCAGCACAACAAAAATATCACTCTCACTAATATTAATTTTTATTTTGAAAAAAAGAAGCTAATGGATAGCCACGTGTCGACACTAAATACATTGAACATCCCCCATCAAGGGGGCATTTTCGACCTTGGAAGAAAATATCGTTATTGGAGGCCAGACAAATTGTGGTGTCACTGTAACTGAGTTGGCCAATAAATACATTTGTTGTTTCTTAAATGGCATGGCATGGCATGCTTGAAGCTGAAAATTACGTCTGTCCAAGAAAATCTCATTTTCCATAAAATGCCCAGGTGATTAATTGACCAACATACCCCCTTAAAAAAATAGAAAAAATCATATGAGTTGGGATCCACTGTATTGTTGTCCCAAAGTGTTCTTTACGGGATAGGCCATAGGGCTGTAAACGGATCGGATCAGAGCCGATCTGAATCTGATCCGTTTAATAAGAAATCTGATCTAATTCGATCCGTTAATCCGACGGATCAGATGAATGTTAATCCGTATCCGAATCTGTTAATAACCGGATATCCGATCCGTTAATCCGGTCCGATCCGTTTAAAATTAGAATATATATATATATATTAAAATTAATAAAATTAATATATATATATATATATATATATATATATATATATATATATATATAAACGGATCAGATCGGATTGTAAACGGATCGGATCTGATTGTAAACAGATCAGATCAGCTTATATCATATTCGGTCCGTTTATATTTGAGATAATCGGATTCGGATCGGATCGGATCGGGTCATGGGTCACTATTTCTAAAATCATATCTGAATTTAACAGATCGAATCTCGACTCGGATCGAATCGAGATTTGATCCATTGATAGTTCTAATAGGCCCCCCAAAAAACAATTAAGTGTGACTCATATCATGTAACTGAAGGTTCAAAAAATACTTGCACACAAGACAGGATTTAATAAGATACAACACGCCATGCAGTGGTGAACGGTACAACCGACAATTTATTAATCGAAATGGGATCCATGTCCACGTACCGATGGAGAGGGAAGGTAAAGCCCTTCTTTCCAAAGGGTCCCACCCGCCTGACGATGACCTAACTTGAAGATCTTAACCACCCGATTTAAGATGTTGAGCAAATAGTCAACAGATCAGGTCAGGTGGTTTGGTCAATTTTTGTACCAGGGGTCCCATATTCCACGGGAGCGCCACGTGTTGAATGAAAAGATATGGCTGCCAATCCACGTCATACACGTGGTGGCCACGCATTCAACATCATCCAATGAAACCAATTTAATGATTCACTCATTCCCGCAAAAACAAGTGGGCAAGGGCATACTTACTTGCTTCGCAGTAGAGGGTATATCAACATGGGTCCACCAATCCCGTGCTTCAGTATCTTCTTGAAGACCACACGATCAAAATCAACAACGTCCCTTTTGGAGACGAACAGGTTCAACCATGGGTGGGGAACGTCCCATGTGCCATTAGCCTTGGCATGTTGCTCCGCATGCTTCACACGTAATAGAAACTCCACGTAGCTCACGTCCACCTCAAACGTCTGACGCTCGCTTAATCTCACCTGTTCAAGCAGCCGGTCCACAACCTGCACGAACCAATATAATAGTTTAAAAACTAGTTTTGCGTGGGGGGGGGGGGGGGGGGGTATTTATGTCTTTTCAAAAAACAACTAGGAGACGCACTATTCATGATTTTAGAGATTCCATCCAGAAAATGATGGCTTCTCGGCCCTATGTGGACTAGTGGGGACTGAAAACAACATGGAAATCTCCATGATCAGTAATGCTACATTACTATTTTAACCCCCCTGACCACAACTACAGAGGCAATGGTGTCATTCTCGTAATTAAAAGCTGATTCCAGGGCCACTTCCATACCTTGCTCTGTCAGAAAATCCAATAGAAAATACAGAATACACCGTATGGTTAGTTTTCAAGTTGATTACGAAACACTGAATACTTTGAGCAATTGACGGAGGACGAGAATAAACCCTCCTCATCACACGTGTAAGTATACGACTTGTCCAAGCCCGGACCAACCGCCTGATTTTGCAGTCAACATCTAAATATGGGCCCCACTTAGCAACCACCTAGGTCAAAACTCAGTCCTGGCTACTAGTTGGCCCATTTATAGATTGTGCTCTAGAGCCCACAACTAGAATAGAAGAACTCGGGTTGATTTTGGGATTCAACTCATGGAACGGCTGGAAAACTACTAGTAAGTGACAGTTTATTGCAATGAGTAACAATATAGATAGACAAGAGAGGGAAGAGCAATTTCAATTTGGAACTTGAATATTAATTAGTTACCATATCAACAGTTGAAGGACGGTCAACGTTTCGGTAATGTAAGGCCAGTTCGAGACAATAGAGAAGTGGGCCTGTGGCCCGATCTAGATAAGTGGGGCAAAATTGCTGATCCGGAGCCAATGCCACCGATGACCACCCATTGACCGGGTCGTCACTGTTCACGAACGCGAATCCTTCCACGTAGTCGAACGACTCACCTTCACCTTCATGCCGAGTCACCAGAAACTCAGCGTCCCGAGCGTACTCCTCAAATCGCTCATACACCACCCTTATCCATCTCACCTAATCACCCATAAAATTTGATTATATGTATCGTAAACATGACATCCAAACAATATTACAATTAGCTAGCACTAATCAAAATTGAGAAGAAAAATAAAAAAAAACACCCACCATGTCCGGGGCAGGCTGTAGCACAATCCTTGCCCTCGTGATGATACCAAACTGGCCTAGACCTCCAAGAACCCCAAAGAACAGTTCAGAGTGTTGGGTCTCCGAGCAAACTAATGTATCGCCTCTGCCCGTAACCACCTCTATCTCCGCTACGTTCGACGTCTGCGGGCCGTAACGAAACGTTTGTCCGCTGACGCCTGCGTTTGACAGCGTACCTCCCACCGTTAAATCAAGATAGTCCGTCCACGACCTCGGCGCCTGGCCAAATCCCGAAACGCAGCGTTGCAAGACATCTGCCCACAATGCCCCTCCACCGACGTCCACGTATGTGGTCCCGTTCAATTCCACTACCTGGATTGCATCCTCCACTGATCTCATGTCGATGACAAGGCCTCCATCTGCCATGGCCTGGCCGTTGATTGAGTGACCGTTACCTCTCGCTGCCACCGTCAGATTTGATGAACGGGAGGCCGCTCTGATCACTCTAGCTATATCCTCGGTACCGGCTGGTCTGATGAGGGCCAAGGGTTTGGTCGCATGCACACCGCCGAAGTCTTTACCGGCTAAGCCCCTTCCGTTAGAGAGGTAATCAATACTGCCTTGAAGCTCTAAGCCTTTGCAGAGGCTGGTGCCGTCATCATCTTCAAGTCTTACTTCGCTTTCATTTTCGTGAACCAAACGCTCTAGAAACGCTATCATGATTGTCGCCGGCGAAGTTAATTTTTCTCACTCTGCCTAATGTTTTTTTATCTCTAAAACTCCCTTTTCTCTGTTATGTAAAAGTGGGGACTTTTGGGTTTAAATAGCGGCGGATTGTAATATTTTGTGGAAATTAATTAATTAATGAAAAATGAAAAATGAAAAATGAAAAAGAGTTGACGTGACAATAGCTTGGATATCCTGTTGACCTATCGACATCCTCTGTCTGCCACTTCCGCATATATAATTTTCGAGTTTCAATTGGACAAAACGCTACAGTACTAGAAACAACACTCACTCACTTATCACAGGCCTCTGCTATTATTATTTTTTTATACTTAGATCCCGGGAGTGGAATCAAGTTTAAGTTAATTGGGTGAGATTGTGTATTTTTACTGCTTAATTAGAATCTCATTCTTGTGAACTTGCTTATTTTTGCAGATTTTTTTTTATTAATATTCTAGGATTTCCTTATTTATTTATTCTAATTCACAATTAGTATTGAAGCCCTAATCCATGAGCCAGTATAAGGGCATTCTTGTTTTTATCTTCTTCCACTCTAATTTATTGTGCACTCAAATTTAAAGTAGTATTATATATTTTATTATAATTTTTTTTAAAATTATCATACAAATTGAGTTATGAAGATAGTTATCAGAATCAGATCGGACGATAAATCAGTTATGGGGTCAGTTCATGGTTTACTGGTTGAACCGATTTTATAATTAATATATTAAAAACATACATAAATATATTAAAAATTAAAAAAATAACAATAAAAATATTTTTTTTATTATCTAATGATAAATAATAAAATATAAGTATAATCATTAAAATTATCTTAATATAAAAGTTTAATATATTTGTATATATAACAAAACTACATACAATAATATTTTATTTTATACCAAATTTCATCATTTAATCATCAAATATAATAATTTTTGTGAGGAAAAAAAGTTGTAGGCGATAAAAATACAAAAGGCAGTTTAATCAATTTTTTTTAAAAAATCGGCCGGTTCAACCGATTTTTTTTGGTTCTTTAACAAAAATGGT
Organism: Nyssa sinensis; assembly: GCA_008638375.1. Lineage (NCBI taxonomy): Eukaryota > Viridiplantae > Streptophyta > Magnoliopsida > Cornales > Nyssaceae > Nyssa > Nyssa sinensis. The sequence goes on along the minus strand of CM018032.1, from coordinate 1,535,083 downwards.
ATATTAATTAAACCGAACCGGTTTAAAATCCGATTCCCGATTTCCGATTCAACTGGTTAAACCGACAGATTCGATCCAATTCTAATAACTATCGTTATAAATAAGCTGAACCCCCAACTACATAAAAACACCATCGTAGATTTAGACAATAAACTTCAAAAGACAAGAGATAGAAATATAAGAATTAAAACTTTGAGTTAGTATGAAACAAGGTAACTCTTAATTTTAAAAAAATTATAATAAATTTTTGAAGGACACTAAATTTATTTATATTGGTAAGTAGTAAATTAATTTTTATTTAAGCACTTTTTTTGAGGGAGGGAGGGAAGGGGGTGGAATATGTATAATCCCTTAAAATTATTGTTGATTAATAGGTGATAATGAATGACAAACGGAATTCTAGTTGAGGTAGTGACCAAATTAAAAAAAAGAAAAAAAATAGATGAACTTAAAACGAATTCAAGAGAGGAAGATAAGAAAAAGGGGGGTTGGGGTTGTGGTTGAGATGGTTAGTCAATTGCATCAATAAGATTTATTAACAATTCTCAACTTTGAGGTATTATTATGGGGGATAAAACAGGCATGCGTGATCCTTAGTTATATTTGTAACATACTTTCCCATTTAAATATAAGAGATGTGATATATAATAATTCATCCCATTAATTTTAATTTTAAATGCTAAAAATCAAATAATCCCTTAATCTCAGTACTCTCCAGTTGATCTTAAAATGGTTGAGATTACCGGGATTGAGTTGAGTTGAGTGAGCATCACTTTATTATTTAATTATCATTTTTCTTAATTTTAAATGATGGAAGATAAGGGTAATCAATGTATTGGCGGTTCATATGTTTTGTTTTTGTTTGTGGATGCAATCTTGACAAAAGCATTACCTGATTGATGACCCCATTAGAACTAATAAAGCCCCGTCAAGAACGCATTATAATAAATAAACAAGTATTTTTGTTATGGTTCACCACTTTTACTTTTTCCATTCTAGCTCTCATTACTTCATTAAACTAAAATTGTTAGTATATTACTTTCTGATTTATACTCACTTTAAGTCAATAGTTCTATGAAGTACTCTTAACTAGCTTAGCTGTTCTTTGTCTTTTTCTCTCTCTCTCTCTCTTTTTTTTTTTTTTAAAAAAAATTCTTTTTCTTTTTAGAAAATCAAAGTGACACTGCCTATAATTTCATTTGTTTCACATGATTTTTCTCTATTTTAAGGTGAGCTGATATACTCTTCATATGTCAAAAATATATTATGTCTTTGTCAACTAGATTTAATTTTAAATATTGATGTGGTAAAAACTTCGACTTGGTCGATGGTTGAAAATAACTTTTGAAGTCCTGTAAGACCACTAGAACGAAGAGATCACAAGAACATGGAGATCACTAGAAGGGTCCAGTGATGGACCCTCCGATGATCAAGTCAGAAGAAAAATTGATGAACAATAGATCTTATAGAGAATATATATATAATTCTACATGAAGTGAATCACGGAACTTCCATATTAATCAAATAAGATCAAAGTGGTCATGTTGGAATATATAACTACACTATAGATCAGAACTCTAGGTTTGAAGTTGGTTGATAAATTCCATCCTTGAGGAAGACAGAGCTTTGAGTTTTTCCAAGCTCGGCTTCCTCAATTGACTAGTGATCAGTTTAGTTGAGGAGACAAGGCTCTATGCTGGGTTACCGAGCTGAGTTATGACTTTGATAATAAAATCCTCCATCCAGATGTATAGAACTGTACTCTTACACACTAAGATCTATAACCTGGGTGGCCTATGCTTAGGCTTTGATGTATTGCAGTCCAAGTGGTTGTAATGTTTTAGTTACTCGAGCTAAAATCCTTGTATATTTTTTTTGAAGGCTTTGCACATCATTGCCACATTAGGATGCATCAAGTACGAGTCGTATGACCTCGAGGCACAAATAAAGTTGTAACTAATGGATGTAAATGAAGTTGTAGCCAGAATAAATAAGTTGTAGATAGTTGTGACTAGCTTAGAAATTGAAAAGATCATCTTTGGACTAATTTAAAAAGAGGTGAGAGGTTGTGGAGAGAAAAGTTGCTAGCTAGGAGTCCGAGGTCACTTCTGTAAAAATAAAGCTCGATGAAGCAGAGAAAGGTTTGGAGGCGGCCAAGGTCAAGCTGGACGTTGCTTGGAAGACAATTGAGGAGTCTGAAAAGTGGCATTAAGCCAAGGTTGAGGCTGCTAAGAACTCCTTCTAGAAGGAGAATGAAGTAAAAGTCATCGAGATGCATGGGGTAGGATGTGACGGGCCAAGGTTATGAGGTAATTATTTTTCAAGTTCAGCATGTTTGGAATGTTTATCCCAACACTTAGTAATATTTTCTTGTGTTTAGGTTTAATATAAAAACATGTGACACAAAGTAAATTCTGCTCAAAGTTTTTAGATAGGTTTAAGGTTGTCGTATTTTTAACATTTATGAATTTAAACTATGACACCCTTACTTTTAGGTTTGGAATTTTTAGTTCGGAATGCTGATCTATGATACTTGTATTTAAAATACTTTTAGATCGGATTTTAGACCGTGACACCTTTGCCCTGTGGGATATTAGATTTATGGCATGTAAAAATTTGAATTGTGGCATCTTTTACCCTTAGGCTTTAGAGTTTTTAGTTCGATATATCGACTTGTGAAACTTGTAAATTTTTGCACAAGATTTTTAGATTGGATTTTAGTCGTGACACATCTATCCCTTGGGACATCAAATTTTTGGCATATGAAAATTCAAACTGTGACATCCTTACCCTTAGGTTTGGAATTTTTAGTTTGGTATACTAACCTATGACACTTGTAGATTTTCCCACAAGATTTTTAAATTGGATTTTAGCAGTGACAACTCTATCCCTTGGTCCATTGGATTGTTTTCATATAGAAACTTGAAACTTCACAAGAAGAATTAGAAAAATCATAATTGGAATTTTATTGATCATACTTGTGTATATGTTCTTCATTTTATGGTTTGGTTATCTATTTCCTAACTATGTCTTTTAACCAATATGTATTTGGCCAAATTACTTTGACCACTTTGTATGGGTGCTCCTTGTTCGATGATAATTTTTCTGAAACTAGCTAGTTGGTGTTCAGGAAGACCCTCCTTAGATTTAGATCATGGACCTGAAATGTCCTAGGCTTAAGTTTATTATTGTAATTCTAAGACATTCTTTGCTAATAAGCCTCTATCCTTATTCATGTTTGATCCCTTCTTTCTTCGATGAAGTCCATATTCTCTCTTAATTTAGCTTCATTCTATTTTGGATTATACATCTCAGTCCTAGGGAATGGAAGCCTAATTTTGATCAGTATAACTACTTTGGATCTATACGCAAGATATAATGGAATTTATCAAATGGGGCTGATCCTAGTAGTTCAGTAGGCCTATAAGACCTCTAAAAGTTTGTCTATCCATTTTTATTTTTCATCCTCTAACCATTTCTTTAGGGCTTTTAGAAATTTCCTATTGGTGAGTTCTGCCTATCCCTTGGCCTCTAGATGCCCCGGACATGAAAAGTGATGACTGATCTTGAGGTTTGAATAAAAGCCTCAAAAGATCTTCCCCTAAAATTGAATTCCGTTTTTAGTGATAAACACTCTTTGGATTCTAAATCAACAAATAACATTTTTCCATGTAAAGTTCCTGATTTATGTCTTCGTGATCTTTGCCAATGGTTTTGCTTCTACCCATTTGGTGAAGTGGTCAATTGCCATTAGAATATAAGATAAATTATACTGACCTCCCTTGAGGCTTAGTAAAAATACATACCCTTATGGTTTGAAAAATTACAGTAACCTCATTTTTCAAAGTCTGTCGAGAGACATACGAAACGAAAGTTGTGAAATGTCTCTTATAACCCCCTTTTTGTTTTATTTTAGGGTAAATTACATTGACCTCTCCTGAGTTTTATGAAAATTACGTTGACCTCTTTTGAGGTTTCTAAAATTACACGACCTCCCCTACTTAACAAAATAATATATAGATACCTCTCTTGTCAATTATTTTTTCAAAATGATGAAACTGCCCTTTTTATTTATTTATTTTCATTTTTTTTTTATTTTGACCAATTTATTCTAACTTTTATTTATTTGCGAAAACTGAGTTTGAATTCGGTAAACGGCTTGTTGGGAGTCTGAATTTGGAAGGCTATGTAAGCCCAGAATTCTAAATTACATTTAGTCACCAGGTAACAATCATAGGTACGCAAGGGACTTAGTTTATAGTTGTTTGGCATATAATATGTTTTTACTACTTCAACTTTTATGATATCATGATTTATATTACAAAACTAGATTGTCATGAATATTTGCTTGATTTACAGTATATCTTGCAAACCTAAGATAGGAAACTTGAGTTATTCACGAGTTTTTCACAAAACGCATAGGGTTTTCTCCATTACATTTTAGGTAAAAGTCCCAATAGCATACATTAGGAAGATGGATCTAGATTACAACCAATTTTGGATGAAGATGATGACTTTTGGTTATCATAGTTATCTTTTGTAGTATGATGCCAAAAGAAATTTTTGGGCTATAATTTTCAGATTTGATTATATTTTGACTAGTAAGTATTTAGTTGTGCTTTGCTGTCCTTCATTTTCCAATGCTATATATAATAATAAGTGTATGGATTTAAATACCAGTTAAGAGGCCTTTGGTTAGACAGATCATCAATATGTTAAAAATGGTTAGTATATTAACGAGGTTCCTAACTGGCCTGTCATTATCCCTAATCTGCATCAGGTGGGGTTTGAGATCTGACAAAATCTGTTGGCAATTCATTTGAAAAGTTTATATTAAGTTTGTAATTGTTATGATAGATTAAGTCTATTAGTAGTTCTTGTAACATCCCGACCCAATTAAGTGGGGGGCAATTAAGGATAATGAGGATTATCATAAGATAATTTGCTTAGTAATCATGGGCAATTTTACTTAAGACTGATAGTCTATGAATATGGAGACAAATGTATAAATGAGAGCAATTAACTATAGATTGGAGACGACCAATTTTAAGAATATGATTTAATGGCAAATGTCATAACTTGATAATAAATTACGAGTAGAGTTAATCGAGGATTAAGACATGAATAATTTAGGAAGATTAGTACTTGAAATACACTAAGGCAAAACTAGTGATGCGTGAATAAAGTATGCTTAATCAAGAAATATTACAAGGGTTATAAAATTCTTTGGGAGACAAAAATGCTAATTTTGGGAGTAAGTAAAATACTTTAACAAGCAATATCATGCATATACAAAAAGAAAATAGAAAAAATAAGACAAAAAAGCTCCCACCAAGTTTTAAACCATGCACCTTATACAAGAAAATGATAAGCTTTCAAAAAGAACACTAACTAGGCTACAAGCACTTTTATGTTATATAAGCCACATGATATGTGTATAACCCATAAAAGAGTGTAGGAAATTTAGAAAAAGGAGACTCGTATCACCACCCTAACAACACTAACCCCTTACCCAATTAGAATACATGCAAACCCCTCCCCCATTATATAAATTGAGTTTGTGTGTACATGTGATAGACAAAAACTCAATTCAGACCAAGTGTATTTCGGCGAAAGAGAGAGAGAGAGAGAGAAGCTCCATGCTTTACATGCATGGCTTAGAATGGAAGCAAGTGAGGAAGAGTAGAGGATGATAAGGACATTACTAGAGGAACAGAAGACAAAGGAAAGAGAACCTAAGGTTTAGAGAGTTTGGGAGTAAGTAAAATACTTTAACAAGCAATATCATGCATATACAAAAAGAAAATAGAAAAAATAAGACAAAAAAGCTCCCACCAAGTTTTAAACCATGCACCTTATACAAGAAAATGATAAGCTTTCAAAAAGAACACTAACTAGGCTACAAGCACTTTTATGTTATATAAGCCACATGATATGTGTATAACCCATAAAAGAGTGTAGGAAATTTAGAAAAAGGAGACTCGTATCACCACCCTAACAACACTAACCCCTTACCCAATTAGAATACATGCAAACCCCTCCCCCATTATATAAATTGAGTTTGTGTGTACATGTGATAGACAAAAACTCAATTCAGACCAAGTGTATTTCGGCGAAAGAGAGAGAGAGAGAGAGAAGCTCCATGCTTTACATGCATGGCTTAGAATGGAAGCAAGTGAGGAAGAGTAGAGGATGATAAGGACATTACTAGAGGAACAGAAGACAAAGGAAAGAGAACCTAAGGTTTAGAGAGTTTGGGAGTAAGTAAAATACTTTAACAAGCAATATCATGCATATACAAAAAGAAAATAGAAAAAATAAGACAAAAAAGCTCCCACCAAGTTTTAAACCATGCACCTTATACAAGAAAATGATAAGCTTTCAAAAAGAACACTAACTAGGCTACAAGCACTTTTATGTTATATAAGCCACATGATATGTGTATAACCCATAAAAGAGTGTAGGAAATTTAGAAAAAGGAGACTCGTATCACCACCCTAACAACACTAACCCCTTACCCAATTAGAATACATGCAAACCCCTCCCCCATTATATAAATTGAGTTTGTGTGTACATGTGATAGACAAAAACTCAATTCAGACCAAGTGTATTTCGGCGAAAGAGAGAGAGAGAGAGAGAAGCTCCATGCTTTACATGCATGGCTTAGAATGGAAGCAAGTGAGGAAGAGTAGAGGATGATAAGGACATTACTAGAGGAACAGAAGACAAAGGAAAGAGAACCTAAGGTTTAGAGAGAGAAAATGATGGCGATGGCTGGGACAGGTAATAACTCTATCATTTTTCATTTATTTCAGTTTAATTAGCTAGAATATGAAGAGGTATGAACAAATGGAGCAGTTTGAGAAAACCTAAGCTGCAATTGACAGACCACCGAGAAAACTGGATCTGATTCAACCTTAATGAAACCAAGATTTGTTGGTCGAGATTGAAACTAGACACTAAGAGGGTCACAAATCCACTAAACCGCAACCAAAAAGCCCAAAGAAAGAGTTTCAAAATGTGAATTGTAGGTTTCAGCTTCAAAGCCAAATTGTAAAAAATGCCTTCCAAACTTGATTTTTAAAACTTGGACTTTAAATCCATGAGAAGAGGATCATCACAAAGGAAACCTCAGTCAAAATGGTCAAGAAACAAGATCAAACAGAGCTTGGATAATCGTCGACTATAGAAGCTTCGATTAAGCTTTATAGTGGGTTTTGAACCACCAAAACATAGGGTTACCTAAGTTAAGACATTAGGAGTTTATTAGGCTTGAAAATAGAGGAAAAGATGGCTCCAAACATCACAAAATAGAGGAGAAATTTTTTAGGGTTTTCTACTACAGTTGAGATCACTTTGGGATGATGATGAATAGTGCGGGTCGGACAGATGGGTCGGTTAATGGGTCGGGTCCTGAACCGCATCAAATGGATCCAAAGGCTAAACAAAACAATGTCATTTTGTTTTAATGAAGGTTGACATTGCCATGATGTCAACATGACGCAGCAACCTGTGTGAACCGGTTAGTTTCGAACCCTTTTGAACCGGTTCGCTTAATTTTGATCTAGATTAGATGGTTCTAAACCCCAAATTTTCTAAAAGTAGCTTTTGACCCCCAGACTCCTATTAATTATGACATGGCCCAAAAAATTAATTAAAAATTAATTTTAAACCCTATTTAAATAGAAAAATTACTAAAATGCCCTTAAGCAAAAAATAGGCCCACGAATGCCAATTAAAATGAAAAAAGTGTCTAATCCAATATTTTTGGGCATTTCAGACTCAATAGAATAGTCCAATTTACAAAATTAGATCCTGAAAAATATGAACGGACAGACTGGAATAATTTCAATTATGACCTAATGATTAATTAAGTGATCAATTGAATCCCGATGACTATGAAAGTACATACCTTAACATTTTGGGACATTTTGGACCTAATGAAGGGATCCATTTTATAAAACAAAATTCCAAAAGTATAGATACGTGAAATGTTAGAATTACTAATATGTCCTTAGTGATCTAAAAGCTAGTTAAATGTTAGAGATGGCATATTTTGACTTTATTTGACATTCCGGACTCAATAGTGGAGTCAATGTTAACAAAGAAAGTACCAAAAAATGGAACACATGAAAGTATAAAATTACAAAAATGCCCCTAAGCTTAACATTAGCCACATATATGCAAATTAAGATCCGGAATAGCTTAAGCTGATTATCTTTGATGAGTGATGTGTGGGGGTAGCCGGGCCCTATTTGATAGCATCTATTTGACTCAATTTATATATGTTCGATTCCATACCATTTGTTGATTTGATAATTTTACCTTTGGATGTGAAATATGCCTATGAGACTTAACTTTTGTATTCGATTTGAATCCCTTTGATTTAGGTAGCTAAACATCATCTGTTGATAAATTTGTGCTTGTTGACTTTCTTAGTCATTCTTATTGTATTTTTGAACCCCTTATGAACTATGTTATTCTGGTCTGATGGCTAATCCCTTTGAACTTGAAATCTCGTGATTATTCGTTTGTTATACACCATTGTGTAACCCATAGCAGAATGATGATTTACTTAGCTAATTTAGCTCACCCTAGAATTATAACAATTTTTCAAGTAGCACAATATAGAAGGAAAGACAGTGATGACGACTAAGGGAGCTAGTGGTATGCTTGTGGGAAACCTTGACGATGTATAGTAGGTAATGTTGATGTTGTATAACTCCAAGACTTAGTTTGAATTAATCCTGTAAAGATGATACTAATATTAGATATTGTGACATAGGGATATTGAAAGATGTCATTAGATTGAAATTGTGATCAATGATGATGGAAATTGTATTTAGAAATGATCTTATTGATAATTATTAAAGTTGATTTGGATATCAGATGAGTTGCATGTGTGTAGCTTTCGCACTTGATAAAATAAAAGAAAACTTTTACTGTCTCGTGCAATTCATTTAATTTTGTACAGCCTGTCTAGGTGACAGTGTCGGTCAGTGATCCCTAATCCACATAGGGTGGATTTCGGGTCGTGACAATTCTCAATGTTAGTTAATACGCTTCATGAATATTTATCAACATCCAAACTCAAATTATAGCCTGTATCTCTGAAGAGAGACTTCGAAGATCAATCTATCACTTCAAATTACGCTCTTGAAAGGTAAACCACACTATGCGCAATTGCATTTCATGATAGAATTACATGAGTGTGTCTAGTAATTTATCTAAAACTTTAGAGTAAAATGTACTATGGTTATTTTGACCCTACGTGAGTTAGTTTTGACCTTAGGTTAATACATTTTTGGTAAGAATATTTTTAGGAAACTTGTAAACTAATTTTATTACTTAAAATTAGGAATCAAATTGATCAAATTTAGAAAGAGATTTCGGTCACTTTCCTGTTCAAATAGAAAGACCATCACCGTCCGAATGGAGCCCCGTTAGAAAAAAGAAGTAGCTTCCACTCGAAAGTGTGAAATATTTCGGCGATTTTTTATTGGTTAATTCATATACCAATTCCTAGTAGGATTTAGTTTCCTATATATACATATATGCGAATTTAGCACAAAAGAGAATACACAAGAGAGAAGGTTAAGTTTTATTCCTTGTGTTTTTTTTTTTTTTTTGAGTACTTTGTAACTCTTCATGAATCGTAGCGTCTAATTCTATATTCAGATTATGATTTCATATAGTCCTTTTCCACAAAAGTTATTGTAAGGGTTTTGCATATAGTAATTGAGTCTTAGGTTCATTTTTTATCAAAACATGTGGAGTGCTAATTTGTGAAGTTCAGATTGGTTGTAAAAGTGGTGCAATAAATAAGATCAATGGTGAAGGCACAATTAGTTGTACTAAATATCACAACGGAAGGACTACGGACAATTGACTAATGGCGAGACTATAAAGGGCATAGTAAGATTAGTTGACTCAAGGTTTGGTGTATCTTTGTACTGGTTGGATTCATAGTGAATTTTCTTGTAGGTGTGGATTTTCTCAATAAGGGTTTCCCACGTATGACTCGATATTATATCTTTCACTCTCACTCTCTCTCTCTCTCTCTCTATATATATATATATATATATATATATATCTTTCTTGATTGTACTTGGTATTACTATTGATTAAGATCTATTGTTTAGTAGATGACTGTATTTTGTTTGGAATCTAGTATTTAAGTTTATATCTAAATGAGACCAATCGGTTTACCATTTAGTTTAACAATTCCAACCTAATTAGTTAGTTTAATTAGGATAACTAAATTTGGGACTATTTGCAAAAATTTACTGGAAAATTAATTAATTAAATAATTAGTCTAGTTAATTAGTTGTGACTTAATGCCACCTCACACCTTAATAGTGACGACCAAAGCATCATTGTGTGGGTGATGGATGCTGATTAAGTTTTAGTATGATAAACAGATATGAGGAATATTATTTTTCTTTTTCTTGATTGCATTAATAATATAGGGGAATGGTTCTGATCTTGTCTCCTAAACATGCCTTTTTCGAGCTCGTTAGGATATTCCCGATCTAGAATTGTCAAGATGCAGGACGTAGATGACCTGTTGAGTTTGATTTTCTAAATCTAAGTTTTTTGGTTCCGTTTCATGAGGTTTGAATTCCACCTTCGTGGTGGTGCATTACCATGATCTCCAGACCTATTTTCTTCTTGTAGATACTCACAATTTTTTCCTCTTCAAATGAGGCTTTAAATTTTGTGTTTCAAAGCTCGGTATTCATTAGTTGTGTGATTGTAATCCCTATGGAATTCATAATATTTATTTATGTTTCACCAATCTGAATCCCTTCTCATTCTTTCTAGCTTGTAGAGGTCCTCCCAAGATTGAATTTGATGAATTATATGCCTTAAAGGCACGTTATATGATGTAAAGGTACTAAATCGCTTTGAGAGAGAACCTTGTTTCCTTTTCGATATGGTTCCCTTTCAGTTTCCTTTGTCTGGACTTTTCCTTCTCTTCTTTTTTTCCTTTGAGACATTTTTCTAAACCGGCTCTTCCTTTTAGAGCTAATCCTTAGACTCTTTTAGGGAAAAATTTTTTATGGTACTTTTTGAATCTCTTGAGTTATAGTTTAGAGGTCAAGGCTTCTATTGTGAACTTTCCTTGACAACCTTCCACTAAGGACAACTCATTACTAAATCTTGCAATGTAGTCCTTTAGCATTTCCCTCTTATTTTGCTTCAAGGTTAGGAGATATTCACGTCCCTTCCTCAACATTCTACTAGTGATAAATCTATAATAGGTTAGGAAGTGCGGGGGACTTTTCCCTCATAGTATAGTAAGGATATGTTGGGAATTTTAATGTACCAGATTAGGGTTAGAGTTTAACTGTGATGTAGTATAAATACCTCCTAACTCTATTTTTTATATAGTGAAGAGCATAATCGCTCCTGTGAACGTAGGCGCATTGTCAATCCATGTAAATTTTCTATGTTGCTTTATTCCTTTTTTCTCTAACTCTTGTTTCATAGATCATTAATTTCATAACAACTGATATCAAAGTTGTTGGTTGAATCAATTGTCGTAAACACATTTGTCGTCAAACCCAATGTGGTGAAGTTCGATGGAATTGAAAATTTTAGATTGTGGTAGCAAAAGGTGAAAGATCTATTGGTACAACAAGGTTTGGTGAAGGTATTGTATGAGAAAACGAAGAACCAATAAGATGATTGATTATAAAAGGGAAAAACTCGAGACAAGAGCAATATGTCAAGAAATGACTGATTACCCAAGTCTAAGAACACTAATATCCAGTGCTATAAATGTTAAGAAATAGGACATATGACGTGAGACTATCCATAGAGGAAGAAGAGAAAGGATCAGGAAACCAAGAAGGGAAAACAAAAGGAAAATAAGAGGGATGATCCTCAAATTATGCCAATATAGCAAAAACAGATTCATATGGTGTTGATGGCAATATGCTCTTAGCCTCTTCAGCTTTTGACCGCTTCACGGATTAATGGATTTTGGACTCTGCATGCTTCTATCACATGCCTCCTAATAGGGACTAGTTTGAGACCTACAAGTCAATAATCTGGTTATGGTCTTATGGGTAATGATGCATCTTGTGAAGTCATTGGAATAGGCACATTGCCAAATCATGTAAATTCTCAGTGTTGCTTTCTCTCATTTCTTTCTAACTTTTGTTGCATATATCGTTAATTTCATAACAAACTATTAATAAACTTGATACTCAAGTCGGTAAAATTTGAAACTAAGTTCGATGTCAGATGATGAAACCAATCTAGGGTTGCGTCTTTTAGGCTTGTGAAGAATATTTGGCATATCAGAGCATCAATGCCACATTAAAGTGTCATTGTGCGATGGAAGTTTTAAAAATGATTAGTATGGTCATTTTTTCCGTCAAATTGCTCAAATTTTGAGAGGATGAACTTCTTCGGGTCTCAGGGGTGAATGGAGTTCCTATTCTTTTGTATAGATTATATAGATGCCTTTCATTAGTCTACTATGGTGTGTTTCCCTTCTGATATATCTTGACCACTTCTAGAGAATCTATAACGGCCTCTATTTTTGTAAGTGACGTTAAATAGTGGGTTGAACAATCCTCTAGGTGGTATCCATCATCATGTGTTCTCTAAGTATGATCTTGGGTTTCTTGTTCCTCGTCATTGATCCTTAAAGTAACGAGGAAGCGGTCTCACGTGTCACGATCTTGATGGTTGTAATATTCTAGTCGTTTCATATACATATAAAAGTGTGTTTTGTTACTATTTTTTATCATTTTTAACAATATTAAGAATGAAGTGAAAAAATAATTATAAAATATAGGGTGTGTCCATATAATAAATGTTTAAGCGCAGAAAAAACAAACAAGGAATGGAAGGCTAAAAAATGAGAATGTACAAAATTAATTAAAGGATGAGGTAGCGGTCTCTCTTGATGTACATTGAAAGATTTTGTTAGATGGGGGGCCGGGTAAAAGAATCCATAAAGGCCGTGGAAGTGGGAGCAGCTTTCAATCCACAGCACACGGAATCCCCTCTTATCATAAACAACCAACTTTTGCATCCCCACAGCATAGAATTAAAGGCCCAGGATATGAGAATCCGAGGCTTTAATAGCCAAATAAATTTGCGGCAAAATGCCAACATACATACACACATATCTTTTGCAATTAAGAAAGGGAACCATCTACTCTCCTTTTTTAGGTTAATTATACTGGAGAAAAGAGAATAATTGCAAACACCTAAAAACAAAGTATGATTCTCAATTAGCTTTAGCTACATGGCTTACCTTATTTTTTTTTATCGTTTTCTTAGCCATTTTTGGTACGACAAGAGCGACTTTTTGAATTGTCGTCATCTTTATTATTATTAGTTGTTGTTATTTTGCAATTAAGAAAGTGAACCATCTAATTTTCTTTAGGGGTGTATATATATATATACACGCACACACACACACACACTGGAAACAAGAGAATATATAATTGCATGCGCCTAAAAACAAAGTATAAAGAGTTATTGAAATGCCATTTATAAGAGTGCTCAACTGATGAGGCCTCGGAGATAAAAAAGATTGCGTCTCTGAAAAGTTGTCATTTCTACCTATATATATATACTAAATGATTACACATGTAATATGATGACAACGGCTATATCCATACTATTCGTATAATGCATCTCTGAATAAATGCTTGGAAAAGATAATTAATTGTTACATGCACGACTATGATATATATATATATATATATATCATATAATTGAATGCTGTTGTTGGGAATTCAAAGTGAAAGTACTTCTCGCTCCTATGCCTCCGAACTATTTCATACCAATTTAGCTAAAAATTATATTAATTAATGACTGTTTTTGTTCTAATAGTGCCAGTTGATCATTGCTGTTTTTAGATTTCTTTGAGTTGGGTGAAGGTACGTAGGACCGACCAAAAGCCCAATGAAAATGATTTCTTCTAGATGGATATTATTAATTGGCTGTAGGTTAGTTGGTTCACACTAGATTTCATATTCTCTAAAAAAAAAGTTATATATATATATATATGTGTGTGTGTGTGTGTGTGTGTGTGTGTGTGTGTGTGTGTATTACCGACCATGTGATCTTTTAGGGTAGTTCATAGACGGTAAGAACAGACAAACAGATAATATATGCTGTAAAAATACAGTGGCTGAAGTTGAAGTGGGGTTGGAAATGGATGCCAACAAATGGGATTTCGGTCACAACAGTTGCATTTAGCTAATAATATATTTTTTTTATAATGGATTGTACGGATTAACTTATGCCGACTTCGACTATTTTAACTATTTTAAAACATTTGTATCATATATTTAGTAAATTAATATAAATTATTTCAAAGGGCTTTAACAGCAAATTATGTCTAGTTATGGTTTTGAATCTTTTGACCCCAAATATAGAAGAGTTGTGTCTTGTGTGAATAATCACATTGTTCCTTGACAGATGAATTAATGGCATGGCCCCCATGCATGCATTTTAATATATACATAAAACAAAGTTAACATTAATTTAGACTTTCAAAGTACCCTAAAATACTTTTTCTAGTTAATACCCACTTTGTTGAACTAGGATTAATTCTAATATATATATATATATATATATATATATATATATATATATATATGTTTTGCTTTAGGGATTACAATCGAGGGTGCGTCCTTAGATGCTGCTTTTGAGAAATTCTTTTAAGAACTCAAAATTACTAAATGTAAGATCTACTTGTTGGCAATCGTCCTAAAAAAATGAAGCTGATTTTTAGTCCCAAGCTAGATATATAATTTAGTTAGGCAAACACCAAGCTGAGTTTATACCAGCCATGCACCTTTAATTTTAAAAAATAAAAAGCAAAACAAAACAAACAAGTTGATAAACATAATTTCTGTTATGTTTTACAAATTTTTGTAAAAAAATTGCAAATGAAAATAACCCTTAGCAAAACGGCATTTTCCTGTTAGTGTTTTATATCTAAAATATAAATGCATTAACAACAAATTGTGTAGAAAATAAGTGGTTTAAAGATTAATATGCAGTTAGAAATTATGAGCTGAGATCGATGGAGTTGACGAGCTGAAGGCCAAGTGTTGGCTGCATCGCATATATATATATATATATATATATATGTTTTGTAAAGTAGTGTGTCACGTTCTTTTTAGTGACTATTGTTGCGTCTTTTAATTCAAATGTAATGTGAACGGTAATCTTCTTTTTCTAGTTGGGCAGATTCGAAATGTGTCCATTCTGATAAATATATAAGTCTTCCCACCCTCCCCCTAGATCCTAGGAATTTAAAAAGAAAGGCTAGATTTTCTTCTCAATCTAGTCTTTTTTTTTTTTTAAGTCAGAACACCAATTCCAACGATTTGTTTTACTATGTCTTACGCTCCTTTGATTGAGACTTGTTCAAAGGCCGCAAATATATATATATACATATATATATTTATCTTCTCCTTCTCTAACCGTGCATGACCTGTCCATCTTTGATCTTGACTTGTTCAAACAAAGTAGCTTATGTATCCATATCATTTATAATTAAGCTTTATTTGAGTACTATACAAAATATAATCAACACAATGTTATCACTGCAGTTTGTTCATGTAAATATCCATTAGTTTATCTACGTCACCATGCACCATGTTTACTGGTTATTTGGAATTCAACCACGAAGAAAATAAATTTTTTATAATTTTTAAGATAAATTATACTGATTTATTTTGAGATATTTTGCAATTACAAAAATTTTTCTTAACATTTTTAAAATGATACTGTCTTCCATTATTTTTATTGATAAACTATAAAACAGTCCCATCCAACCTAATTTTGTTTTTCAAAATGATAAAAGTGTCTCTTTCAATTTTTTTTTTTTAACATATCTTAAATTTTGACCAATTCTTTCTAGATTTTTTTATTTTCAAATAAATATTAATTACAATATTTTTTGACTAAAAGATATAAGTTATTTATTTTAAATTTATTTTTTATATATATAAAATGAAAAATTCTTTTTAAAAAAGTTAGAAAAAATGGTCAAAATTGAAAAAATGTAAAAATAAAATAAAATGAAAGGAATATTTTTGTCATTTTTTTAAAAAAAAATAAGGTTGAATGAGAGGTTTTTGTAGTTTATCAATAAAAGTTTAAGAGGTTAATGTCATTTCAAAAATTTTATAAGAAATCTTTATAATTATTAAAAATCTCAAGAGAAGTCAGTAAAGTTTATTCTAACTTTTATTGAAAATCAAAAGTCAAAGGTGTCTCTAATAAAAACTTATAATCCTATATATAAATATTAGAAATCCAAATTCTATTAAAATAAAGATATCCCACCAAACATAAAGAAATAATAACTAAAATAATTTTTTTTTATCAAATATAGCAAATTTAAGTTGTGCTCAAATGTATTTTGAAGACTATTTTAATATAAACAGTAATATTTTTTAACAGTGTTAAGGTAGAAGTTAATAAGTAGATTTTTTGGATTGAAAATTTATTTGAGAGATTTTTAGTATTTTTCTAAAAAAATTATTGTTTTAGTAGCTCCATTGAAACTGTTATACCTTAGCCAAACCTTCTCTTGGCCGGTGAGTCACACCTTGATTTGGACAATGAATACAGCTCTAGAATATATTACCTTAGGAGAAGTCGTTAAGATACGTATCTGTTTTTGCAGATTTGATACATAGTTGAGGTTGAAGAAGCAATATATATATATATATATATATATATATATATATATATATTGTAGTTTGCGTCAAAATCTAAGCTTTGATAATGGAGATTGCGCGTGATCGCTATTTGGATTCGTTTTGAAAACAACGGCATATTCAAATGTGAGAGAGAGAGGGAGAAGAAACAGAATTATCTCGACGGCTGATACAATTAGTTGATTGAGAATCTTGGAAAATTTGGAGTGAGCTGAACTGACATTATAACCAATGAATATATGGTTGAATTATAATGAAAATTAATATACATCCTTTCTAGGAAGATTGCTTTCATAGTTGAGTTTGAACAATCCAGCGAATCTTAAAGTTGAATATATAAGATCAGAGCTGAGATTCTATGATGTTCATGTTCCATCTTTCAGTCTGAAGTTGATGTTGACAAGTTTAATGTTGTTCCCTTGCTTTTCAAAACTTTCAGATACTTGGACAGGGACGTAAGGAGTTGGGAGTTATAGTTAGTTCCCTTGCAACTGAAAAATGAGAAGCAACCCAATCCCAATACCAATCCCAATTTTGCTGTTCTTGTGTGACCCAATTCTTTCCCCTTCACTCATAAGTTTTAGGCCCAGAGTTGATTGGGCTCAACATGGGAGGCCAACGTGTAGTAAGTAGCTTAAACCATGGCAGGTTAGTGTTAACCAGCTCTTTACCCACGACAGGGTTCACATAGGTGACATGACATTCAAAACGTACTTGCAAAATTTTTATTAAGTTATCTATACTATTTAAAACATTTAAAGAGATGCTACTTAAAAACATATATTTTAAACATTCAATACGGTAGTCTAAAAAATGTCATAAAGTTGTAAAGAACTACGTTTAATAGAAATTGTCTCCATTTCAAGGTTCAGGGTTACTCACCTTAACTAGTTATTCCTTCCTTGACTGTTCCTTAAGTCCTATAGAAGTCATTAACACTCATTTAGTAATATTTTAATTATACATTTCTTAAAGACCTATATTTTACAGGCCTCATTTAGTTAATCGGACTCCACCACTGAGTTTAAATTACTCAAAAATGTTTAAGTATGAAATTTCGTATTTTTTGCTAATCATTTGGCTAACTAACTAAAGTAGTTAAGTTGCACGAAATGTGCTTACCAATCTCCGTTTATATATTTAAAAAATTTATTTGCTAAATCAGACTCTTTCATTGAGTCCAAAACATTGAAAGATCCTAGGTTAGACTTTTTCAGATCTTAATTTGGTTATATATAACATTATTTATGATAAATATAGTTTCTAGGGGTAAAATTAACATTTTTGCAGTGTTTAGGGGCGAATTCGTAATTCTAGAAAATTTTAAGGACCTTGGTGTAATAATCATTTAATTATTTCAGGAGGATATTTGTAGTTTAATTAACATAAATTGTTGGGGTGAAAATATATTTTCAGACAATTATTTTCTTAAAATTATATTTAATTATTTTACAGGGTCGGTTGACTGGCCTTAGTTGGTCGAGTTGACTCACCCTAGTTGGCCGAGTCTACTTCGTCTTCTTCATTAGTCACCCCCAACACATAGTGAAACCCTAGAAATTCCAATCTTTATTTTGCGGCTTCTAGGTTGATTCAAAGCCTTTCTTTGATTCTAATCATCTTCTAGGACTTCAACTTAAGTTTTGAAAATCATTTGATGCTTCGAATCAAGCTAGAAGTTGGGTTTCTAAGCCTTGATATGATAGCCTATTACTCAACATATCTTTATAGTTCCTTAACCAAATGATCCAATTCTTGTTGCTATGGAACCCACTTGGTGAGTGTTTCAAATCCATATGATTAGAATTAAGCTTGGTGCCCAATTATGTGTTTTACAATTTAAACCCAAAACCTACAACTCACTATTATAGGTTCATCTTTGAGTTGTTTGGTTGCAATCTAGGTCATTTTTTGATCATCATGACATATAGAATAAGGTCCCAATCTAAAAAAATAGTTAATAGATAAGTTGGTTTTAAACCAAGCTTTGAAGGTCCATCAATGGCTGCCTCTTCTGAAACCGACCACGCTAGGGTTCTTTGAACCTTCATTTAAGTTCTAAACAATTCCTATAACAAACAAAAATATAAAAGAAATGAAAGAATAGTGCTCTAACTAGATTTGAGTAAGTTTGAAATTTTCCTTCACTTTATCTCTCTTCCTTCTCTTTTTGTCTAAACACTACTTCAGCCCTTTCTTTGCATCAACTCACTCCCTTTCTCACTCAGTTTCAGTATAGAAGGTATGAGTTTGGGTAAACTTATATAGATGGATGAATTTCCTTCACCATTAAAGAAATCCAAGGTCAAAAAGAGTGGCTAAGGTGGCTATGGTGACTAGTGTAGGTTGTTGCAGCATTGTAGTAGTGCTGCTATGGGTGGCAGAGCACATGGTATTGCTATAGAAATCTGCATACATGTAAAAATTTAGTTTTTTCTAATTTTTTTTTCTCTTTATATATATATATACTCTCGCACACACCAATGTGTGTGTTTTCTTCCCCACTCTCATCATGTGTAAGTCACATGATAAGTATAAATTTAAAATATATTTTTTAATATTTATTTAATATTTTTTACATATTTTATCTTATTATTTTATTAAATAATTTCATGATATTTGATGTATAATTTTTCTTACTTTAGGTTAGTGATGCACTTAACCACTTACCCCTATTAACCTAAGTTAGGTTAGATTTACTTGCGGTTAGGTTAAATTTTAATCCTACCTTAGGTTTTGGTATAACTAGGTTAGTAGTATACCTTTAGGTTAGGTTAATTCCTAACCCTAGTTCATGACATATTATTGCATGTCGCCCAAAGAATTTTCAAAAGATTCTCCATTGATATGGTTTCTAATATATTGCACAAAATTACTTAATTTGCTGGGTATGGTATGGGTGTTACATTCTTCCTTTCTACAAAAAGCTTGGTCCCTCAAACTTGCTAACACTTATACATCAAATAGTTCGGGGTACTGGGTGAAATTTCATCTTCTCGCTCCTAGGAGGCATCCTTAGTGGCATGGTTCCTTCAAAGGACTTTTACTAGGAGAGTGGTCATTTTACATAACACCTGTTCCTTGCGATCCAATATCCGCACTGGTTGCTCGAAATAACTTAAATCTACCTCAATCTCTAAGGGCTCAAACTCGATTACTTGGTTGGGTTCATGTACACATTTTCATAGCATAGAAATGTGGAATATATCATGTACATTGGAAAGTTGTTGTGTCAAGGCAATATGATAGGCTATGGGTCCTATTCTGGCTATTATCTAGAATAGTCCAACAGCCCATAGAGCTGCATTTTGATTTGACTATACCGTGCAAAACTGTCAACAAATGACATCATGGCATGAAGGGTTGCATTGTCTACCAGCAAGTCTATATGGGGCAGAGAGAAATTGTGACACCCACTCCTAGCAAATTGGAAAACTAGGTCAATGTAATATAGTATGAGTCAATACATGGCCTCTTCAGTATTTATATACAATGTCAATATAAAGCTTAATCAAGATAGGGTTTGAACAGTCATGAGTTGACCTGGCCTAACCAAGGTCAACAAAAGACAGTTAGCTAGTGATCCAAGCATTACCAACCTGATGTAAAAACATATCATCAATAATTAATAAATAATAATAATTATTTATTCATTACAAGAAAGTAGAAAAATACAAAATAAATGCATAAAAAAAAAAGAAAATTATGATTCACAAACTATAACCTAAAAATAATGTTAGGGAACAGTTACACCCACCAAGTGTGTGAATGTGTGTGAAAAGTATGTGTAGGAAAATAAAGGAAAATAGAAAAAATAAGAAAAAATTTTCAAAAAAGTAATTTTAGCCTTAATGTGACTAACACATGAGGAGAAAATCTGCCACACACACACTTAAGATGTGTTGGTGTGTGTATAGCTACACACAGGGCCATGTATATGCATAGAAATAAGGAAAAAAAAGTAGAAACGTAAGAAAAAGGGTATGGGGATTGCTTGTGAAAAGTGGTAAACATGACCTAGTACAACTACACATTCTAAAACCATCCCATACCTGCTATCAATAGTGGTGTGCCACTCTTAAAGCCCTCTTAACAAGAAATGCGTTAAATTCAAAGGGGAAAAATCTAGCTTTAAAACAAGATTCTTCATATTAAAACTTCACCACTAAAGTGTGAGGAGAATAAGGGAGATTCGTGCAAAGGAGAGAGGCCAACTCAATCTGGATAGGAAGGGAAGGAGAAGAGAAAAATCAAAGAAAATTTTTAGATCAATTCAAAAGAGGTAAAAAGCTAAACCATTTCAATTTTTTTTATGTTCCAGTGTGATATTATACATAATAGGATGCTTAGGTAGGATCAGAAGCCTCGAAAATGGCAAGTTCAGGTGAACTACCATTAATAAACTTGAAAACTACAACCCAGCAATCAACTAGAATAAAACCAGAATCTAAGGATATGGGCTTAAACCATACAAGCAATGGTGCACAAAAACCCTTAGAACAGGTCAAAAAGTTCACGGATAGGCTACGAAACATGGAGTTGCAAGTTTGGCCATTAATGACCAACCTCCGAAACCAGCCCCAAACATAACGCTGTTAATGGCATATGAAAGCTTAGAGCTCAACCAAACAAACCACACTCAAAATGGCCTTGAAATGTCCTTGAACCGAACCACTCACAATGACAATTATCAAGACCTAGAATAGAAACCTTGAGCCATATTGGATACTTCAAACCAACGTAGATCTCTAAGTTAGAACCCTGGGGGTCAAATGGAACAAATGCTAAGCTTGAAAACAACCCAGAACTTCATGAAATAGAAACTAAAAAACTAGGGTTACAATGCTACAATGACAGGATCTGTGTGAGGAACACGACCCTGTTGAGTCAACTCGCGCATTGACTCAGTCAAGTTAATTGAGCCAAGATGCGAGTGACTCAGGACGGGTCTGACATGGCCATGTATCATCACGCAATTAGGCCACCGCATAAGTGGAATGATGTCGCTTAAGAATTCGAAACCTAAACTGCGTCATTTTGTAAGGAGTTCAAGAAATTAAAAGACCAACTAGGTCTGTTTGGATACACGGATAGGGGATAGATCTAATAACCGAACCTGAAATAGGAATAACCTATTCTGAATTATACGGATTATCCACTATTTGGTTCTGAAGAATTTAAAAAAAAATTAAGAGGGAGCACGAGGCGCCCGAGAGTCAAACCAGAGACCTGACCACAACTGAACCCAAGTAAGGATGGAATACTAGTATCAAGTAAGTAACCATGAATCTTGAAATAAAGATTTTCTTTTAAATACAGTTCTTATAGTTTTACAATACTACAAACAGTATTATATATTATATAAAATATTTTAACTGCATGTCTTTATCAGTATATCCTTAAATATTTTATATGACATGGATAGTTTAATGAAAGGTCTTGCAAGCATATTTCTAGCATGAAATGATACGCCATAAAACTGTTCATGACAAATTGTCATGCCCAGTTGGAGGGTTAAGCCCTATTCATGACATAGTCATGTCTGGTTAGGGGTTAAGCCAAGTTGTGTAGGCGTAGAGCTCTAGATTACACTTAGTCGCCCAGGTGACGACTCACGATAAAGTTAAAGAAAGATTGGCATATATGATTTGATTGCACAGTTTATAAATACAACTATATGCTTACTATGTTTTATTATTACAAAACTATTTGGTAAAAAAGCCTGCATAATTCCTTAATTATCTCATGATCAGTTATAGGTATACGATTTATAAATAATAGTTGCTTCAATATAAATCTTTTACTACTATCCATGAAAGTTTATGAAAAAGGTTCTTCTATAAACCACAACAGTGAACTCGAATTACTTACAAACTTTTTATAAAGCTCTCAGGATTTTTATCCTATATATTTCAAGTGGAAGTTTGGGCAATGTAGCCTGAAAAGGAAGTATGATTACAACACTTTTGAAAGATGGACAAATTTTGGCTAAGAGTAGTCTTTTGTTGAATATTCAAAAGAAATTTAAAAGCTGTAATATTCAAACGCTATCATTTAATCTAATATTTAGTTTTGCTCACTTATGATCCAGTTTATGTGACTTTATAAGTATGAATGCATAGCATGTATGTACCAGTCAATAGGCATTCGGTTGGACATATCATCAATGTACTACATGGGAGATAGTATATTGGCGAAGTGCCTAGCTGGCCAGTTAATATCCTTGATCCGCATTGGGTGGGTCTGGGATGTGACCGAAATCATCATTTGGACAGGCTTTGTTGAGATTTCTATAGTTTACACACATGGGGACCTCTCTGTCTTTCTTAGGTATGAGCACTATGTTAACCAACCAATCAGGGTATTCTACCGCGGTTAGAAATCCTATAGCTAATTGTTTTTTTACCCCATCTTTAACTTTGAGAGACCACTTAGATCTCAATTTTCTAAGATTTTGTGTTGGATAATGTTTATGTCCAAGCCTGACATGTCCTTATAGGACCATGTAAAGACATCTTGAAATTCTTTTAGCAGCTCAAAAGAAACACCTATTTCATTAAAAAGAAAATTAGGAAGAACATAGTTTACAAGTTCATCAAGATTAAGAAGATTTAAATCAAATGACTCATTAAATTCAGAAGAGTAGATATTTTTAGAATCTGTATCACTTTACTCGGAATAGCCGAACTCCTCCTTGAGCTGGTGCCTTGAGGCTTGGGATCCCTTGATGATAAACCCGTTGTCAGCCAGTGCCTTAGCTTTAACAATTTGTTTCTCGAGGAACCTGATCTTTACTTTCTTGTCGTAACTAGGCTCTAGGAAGTCGTAGTAGATGTGTTCTTCCCCCTGCTTGACAAAATTGTTGTTTAAGGTAGAAAAGTATGGTTTAATTAAGCTTAATCAACTTTGGGGGAAACTCCTATTGTCTTGCAATTCTCTTGGCTCAGGCGTCCAAGGCTTTGTTTTGGAAGTCCTCTTTAGTGGGTGTGTAGTTGAGGCCGAATGTGTACTCCCTAGTCTCTAGTTGTTGGGGTGATGTAAGTAGACCTTGTAAGTAATGATGAAGGCCTTTGCTGGGCACGTACCTCATGAGTTCATGATTTGTAGGATTGAACCATTGTAAATGCCCCCCTCGGGTGCTTGCTCGGTTTCTAGACTTCCCAAATGACTAAAACTTGTCAGTGCTATGTCATCAATCATATGTCGGATTTCTAGGATAGGAACAATGTCATGAGTGGGATCAGTGTCTACATAAATGGTGACCACTCCGAGCTGGCATGTGTACTTGAGCTTCTAATGTAGACAGGAAGCTACAGCTTTGATTTCATGCAACCATGGTCGGCTTAGTAGCAAGTTAAAAGAGGCTAGGACATCCAACACTTGGAATAGTGCAATGGTTTCAATTGGGCCCAAATTCATGGTGAGTGTCATGACTCCCACCACTTTTCGTCGGGTGTTGTCAGATGCCCGCATTGCTTGTGTTAAGGGTGCTAAATCAGAGATCTCCAAGCCAAGGCACTTCATGGTCCTAAGAGGACACACATTGATAGCTAATTCGTTATCAATAAGTACCATTGACACTCTCTTTCCCAAAGCATCCATGGTTATGTGCAAGGTGTTGGTGGGGCCGGCCCTACGTTTTGGCAAGTCATGGTCGATGCATGTGATGACATCGTTGAATTACACTCCCCCAATGATCTGAGTAAGCTATTCTCTGGTAGTAGTAGTGGGAACGTGAGATTCATTCAGTTGTTTCAAGATAGCATGTAGGTATAGAAGCGACAAGGTGAGCAAGCCCCGAATAAAAATATTAGCCTGAGTCTTATTGAGTTGCTTGAGGAGTTCATCCTCGATTGGGGCCTAAGGTAGCGTCTCGATTGACTGCTTGGTTTTCAGAAACTCAGTCATGGGATCATCTGTCCGCAAGTGGTTGGGTTGAAAGGTCGGCCTCTTCGGGTGACATGCACTGCTTTGGCAGAATTGGCTTGGTTATTGCTCCCTATAAGCTCATCCCAAGTGACCATGTTGCAGTTCAAAATGACTACGGTATTAGCCATAAGATGATTGGATTTGGTGATGAACCTAGTGAGATCACCACTATTGAGGCTTAAAATATTGATATTGAGGTGGATATTATGAGCTGGGAAAGGGTTGGTAGTCACATTTGATTTTGGTGACGGAGCCCCAATGGTTCCTTTATCAATGAGATCTTGGATAGCATGCTTTAGGGCTCGACAGTGATTAATGTTGTGTCTGCCGCTTTGGTGGTAGGCGTAGTGTTGGTTTGGTTCATATCTTTTAGGTAAAGGATTAGGGACGGGTCTAGACTCTAGAGGCCGAGGAAGCCCCTTCTTTTGGAGATTTTATAAATATCCCCCATGGGGGCTAACAAATCAGAGAATTTCCTTTAAGGGTGCTTTTAGGGGGCGCCTTATGAAGCAGGCCAAGAGAATGACTGAGAAGTGTTGACAACACTAATCATATGAGTCAGTTCGCCGAGCTTGGTATTAGGAATTACTTTTCGTGGCCTAGGATCACTTGACTTTAGAGTACTAATGCTTTGAAGGTTTCATAATAATGAGCAAATAGAGGCCCGCGATAAATCAGAAACAAGTTCTTCTTGACCATCTGCACTTGTTCCGCTTCACTAGGTCGGCTGATAATTAATTTGTGCTGCCTTGCTCCTCCAACAGGTGATAAAAGCTAACAAAATTTCTTTTGGTTCCTACTTGGTAGTCTCCAAGTCTCTCAGACTAATGTCAAGCTCATTATTGTACTTGTATTGCTTCACGAAGGCGTTGCACAGTTTTTTTCAATCCTTGGACAAAGTATCCTCTAAGTTAAGGAACCAACGTACGGCGACGTCTATCAGAGTTTGATGAAACATCTGAACTAGCATATTGGTGTTAGCTCCTAAAGTTTGCATTGTTCTCACATAGAGCTTCAGATGAATCTTCGGGTAAGTGGTTCCATCAAACTTGTCCAAATTAGGCATTTTTAACTTCTGGGGGAGACAGACTTCGGGGTAGAGTGACAACTTGTGGATGTCAATTTTGTCGTCGCGCTAATTAGACTTGTAGATGAATGTTTCCATTCTCTTAAGCCTTTTCATGAGGGCTTCGTCTTGAGGTTTTGCTCCCTCTATGGGTGGGTACTATTCGGCCCAATCAAATGGATCATGGACCACTATGTTCTAAATTGGCAGATTCTACTGAGGTGGATCTTCAAGACCTTGTATTTGAGGGATTGGTTGAGGAACTGGTGGCACATTGTTTGGTTCTACCAGAGCTGGGGGTGGTGGCAACCTATGCTGTGTAAATTTTTGAAAAGTTCGGGTGAGCCTTTGTGACTCCTCCCATTGATGAGAGATATCCTTTCTTATTTCAGCTAGTATTTGGAGCAATTCTTCTTGATCCATGGCCATATGAGCTGTGAGCAATATAATTTCTTTCTCTAAACTGGATGGGAGATCATAGGCTCGAAGCAGCCTACCTTGGCTATTCCATTTCCAAGCCAGTTGGAATCACTTGAACTGAGTACTTAAAAGATACTTTCATTAAT
Organism: Nyssa sinensis; assembly: GCA_008638375.1. Taxonomy (NCBI): domain Eukaryota; kingdom Viridiplantae; phylum Streptophyta; class Magnoliopsida; order Cornales; family Nyssaceae; genus Nyssa; species Nyssa sinensis. The sequence continues at coordinate 1,508,813 of CM018032.1, read as the reverse complement.
GATCAATCAATGGTTTGTAAGCCCAATAGTGCGAAAAAACGAAGTTTTTTTGAAAAAAAAGTTTCGAATTTGCGAAATTGCAGAACAATACGAGGAACTCTCTGTGTGCCAATTGACATAGAGATCAGCCATCACCCACTAACTCAGCTCCGGAGGAGGGGAGTTACATATCACAAGAGGTTCCCATTGATTCCTACCAAGGTTTGCCATCTTGTCAGCACATTGATTGCCTTCACGAAGGGCGTGTGACCACCTATAGGAGTTTAGTGAGTCAACATATTTCCTGCAATCTTCAATCGCAGCCTCATGCATATGGTCACAGTTGTCCCAACATTTTTGGAGTTGCAGAACTATACGAGGAACTCTCTGTGTGCCAATTGACATAGAGATCAGCCATCACCCACTAACTCAGCTCCGGAGGAGGGGAGTTACATATCACAAGAGGTTCCCATTGATTCCTACCAAGGTTTGCCATCTTGTCAGCACATTGATTGCCTTCACGAAGGGCGTGTGACCACCTATAGGAGTTGAGTGAGTCAGCATATTTCCTGCAATCTTCAATCGCAGCCTCATGTATATGGTCACAGTTGTCCCAGCATTTTTGGAGTTGCAAAACTATTTTGGTGTCAGACTACATAATTAACTCAATGTATCCCCTAACTAAGGCCAATCTGAGGCCTTCTCTTATACCCCATAGCTCTGCTATCAAGCTGGAGGATCTCCCAATGCCATAGTAACCAAGAAGCTAGTGGCCCATATCATGATCTCCGAAAATACCCCCAAAGCTGGCCTTCCCTGGGTAGCATTTGGCTGACGGGTTCAACTTGATTGCACCTGCACATGGGAAATTTCATTTAATTAGTTTTGTGCCTCCCAACATTGGAATAGTAGAGTTACCTTTGAAGGCCTCTAAGTGATCTTTAGAAGAAGAAACATCAGTTGGACTATGGAGTCTGAGTTTATAGGGGAGTCATAAAAAACCCACCTATTTCGAGACTTCCATATTTCCCAAGTAGCAATCAAAAAGAGAAGGGACCAGAGGATCTCTAACTCTTTTCCGTGAGTTGGAAGAATTATACCTGATCCAATGGAAGATGTCTGAGTTGAAGAACTGAAGACCTTCCTCCTGAGTTAGGAAAGATAGCCATACCAATGTATTCAAATTGTTCAACTTGATCTTGGATATATATTGGGGTTTCTTGAATAAGAAAAATAAAAATTCAATATTATTAGAGAAAATAAAACAAGTAAAATTTTCTTTTCTTTTTTTTGCTTTTTCTTGGGTGGCAATTTATACGACTTATAAAACTTGCAATACAAGAAATAACCTTTCAAAATGGGTGAGTCTAAAAGCACTCCCCTCTATCTTCTTGCACTCAAATTCATTGTGTATAAGTGGGAATATACGAGAATAAATGGGCTTTAATGGGAGTACATTTTGCCTCACCCTTTAAAAATTATTCTAATCAATATATTAACCTAGAAGAAGTCTAGTTCAACTATTCAAACTTAAAAGCAGCTAAAAACACCAAAAAAATTATTGGCAGGTGTGGTCTGCCTATTTGAGATGGTGGGGTGTGGAATAGGTTAAACCTGTTTCCATTGCTAACCCTTTAGAGTGGTGGATGGGAGCTCATTTTAAGAATTCGGATTTAGTATTGTGGAAGTATTTTCGAAAACAAATCAGTTGATTGGTTGGAGGAGATTGAGCTAATCAAATTCAGGATTGTTTTTTTGGGCCAAATTAGTCTCTTGTTATAAAGATTGTTCACTCCATGACATAGAATACAAGTGGAACACGCTGAAGATTCGGGCTATTTTTCAACATAGTTTCGGCATTGATTCTTATCCAGGTCTGATATTGTTTGTTTTCTGTTTGGTTTTCCGCTCGATCCAAGCAGATTTTTGTTTTCTGTTTGGTTTTCCGCTCGATCCAAGCAGATTGATTTTCAGGTACTGCGTGGTATGTTTAGTTTAACAAGATATTGTTTTGGGTTTTTGTATTACTTGTAGGGCAGTTACTTTGGATGCTCTTCACTTTTGGTGGGCTCTAGTCTTGAAATTTTGCAATTGAGTCCGTATGGCCTATGAGGTTGACTCCATTAATATATCATATATGAATTCTTTTTTGTTGTTCAAAAAAAAAAAAAAATCAAATTAATTCATGGTGAGTTCAAGCACCTTGGCTTAGCTCATTATTGTCATGTGTAGTTATCAGATATTATACGACATGTCAATATTATTATATATAATAATAAAATAATAAATTTATATTTTTTTATTAACATTTATTATTTGAGAATTCTAATAAAAAAATTAATGTAATTTCAAAAAAATACAAAAAGAATCTCAGTAATTGTGATATCAAAAAAGAAGAAAGTAAGTGTAATTATCTCTATTACTTTTAACATAATTCACATGTAAAAATAAAAGTTAGTTAATTGACAGTATATAATGTAATATTTGACGCTAAATTTAACACTAAGTATGTATAGTACCATCAAATTATGACATGACATTTAACATTTTTTTAAAAGAATAAATTTATAATGACTTTTATATTTTGATTAATATATATAATATAGTCAAATTATGACATGACATGACATATGCCGCAAGCTTGGAGCTGCTATGCTATCATATGGTTACAACTTACAAACCAAATAGAAGTACCAAACATGCATATGTTTGTTCAGTTGCCAGAAGTTTTGTTCAACATAAGCATCGTTTTTGGCCTGTAGTGTTGCAAGACCTTTTAATTTGCTGCATTATGACTTACCATTTTATCAACAATTAAGTCTCACAAAGGTTAGTCCCATATGATCATTTTGAAGTCGTTCATCGAAAGAAAGAAAAATAAAATCGGCAAGTTCGTCAAGATTAATGAAATCTAAAAATGAGAGTCATCAGACTTGGAGTCAAAAGCGTTGTCAGAATCTGAATCAGTCAAGTCTGAGTAACCGAATTCCTGTTCAAGTTGTTCATATGTGGCTGGCACCCGTTTGACTAGGAGCCAATTTGATCGAAGCTTGGATGGGTGTAATGTCTTTAACTGGATCTTCTCCCATGTTGCTTGTGGAGATCATATCAACCATATAAATAACTAGGTAAGTTGCTTGCAACTGCACTTGTATAATAAAGAAAATGATAAAAAATAACATTTTTTTATCCTATTTGCTGACTCAGATAAGGTGATGAGCTTTATATGTATTTATTATAATAAATCACATCACTTTATATGTATGAATAAAAAAAATGCGAAGTTTATAAGATAGATTCTACCAATTGGTAGAAAGAACTTAAATTTTGATGGTTTTAAAAAATGTCATGGACAGTCGAGGGAAGTGGGTGCTATAGTTAGAGATGAGAAATGATATAGTTGATGGGCTTTATCAAGTTGGTATGAGAGAGAGTTTTCAATTCCTTTATTGGAAGCTTTAACTCTCAGAGATGGTTTGATGAGAGTTGATGTCTACGATGGTAAGTTTTTTTATATTGACATGGATTTTATGATTGTTAAAATAAAAAGAGTTCATGGAAGATTCATAATATTTTAAATGATTGTGTCAATATTATTAAAGAAAATGTATGAAGATTTTCCCTAGTCATATTTATCGCGAAGTTAATTTAACAGATGGTTGATTGACAAATAAAACTATTCTTTAAAAGGTAAGGCAATATAATTAAGTGATGCGTTCTCTGTAGGAGTGGGTGCTGATGGATGATTAGTCTCCTCCTGGGTTGCAACCTGGTGAGGATGAAAGTTGGAATCTTGATACGTTTTGCATCTATTGTCTGGTTCCATTTTGTTGATATAAGTGGCGTGTATGTCTTGTATATTTATTTATATTAATAATATTTTTTTAAAAAAATATTACTAAGTGATTTTCTTAAAATATTATGTCAAATCATGTTAAATGATTTTTGAGTAAGAATATAAAGAGATTGGTGAGATCTTAATACACAAAAAAACAAAAACAAAAAAACAATACTCAAATGATAAACTTGTACTCATATTCAAGATTGTTGGAAAGATAAAGGACCACGTGGTTCTATAAGCATAAGTTGTACATTTCAACTGTCTGGTCAATGATGTTTTGTTTTTTCATTTCTAATTTTCTTTTCCCTTGTTGAAGTACTACACTGTATTTGTACTTCTCTCACTCTCTCTTCAATGAGTTTTGCAACTAAGGTACCAACTAGGAAGAGAAAGAGAGAGAATACGGAACTTGTCTTGCTCAGTCACATTCTGGCCAAGCTTGGAATCATTATATCACTGGACGAAATGGTTAAGATAAGCTGCCAAAGCCCAACACTGACACCTAATAGGTCCAAAGGCCATTATAACGAATGTAGAAGTTCTCAAGTCGCTACAATGATTCAGGCTTTGAACCAATCACTGTAATGATAGATTCATGCTCTCACTTTGTTTTTGTTGGTATCCACAATATTATATTCCCATGTACCTAGAAAAGTGGTCTATGAAATAAAACTGCTTTCTTTATTTGAAATAAAGTAAACTGCAATTGCTAATTTCAACAAAAGCAAAGGAGCTGTGGATCAAGTGCGGTAAATGTCTTGCCCAAAAAGATAAGGTTGCTGCTGAATCTGTTGAAAGCATTGGTTTGCTTGATGGTATTTTATAAGCATATATAAAACACACAGTGACACAGACATCAGCGCCCATACATATCCTGATTGCATGACAATCATTTAATTACTCCAAAGATCTCTCTCTCTCTCTCAACTTATGAAGAAATGATGTATTAGAAAAATAAAATTAGTTAGCAGTTTAACACTATACAAATCACACTCGATGAAAAGATGATATGTTGTTTAATATTTTCGATTGGTTAACAGTTCGCATGAATTGGGAGAGCTGGAAGTAGAAAAAAGAGGAGTAAGGAGAAGAACCTTATTTCATAATTAGTTTTAAATTAGGAAAAAGAAAAAAAAGAAATGGGCGGGAAGGTTATCGGTTTTGCTCTTATTTTTTAAAATAAATTAATTCTCATTTTATATTTTTTATTCAAATAATAAAATTTTTCTTCATTTTCTTTCTTTCTTTTATATATCTTTTTCAGCCAAAATGAGATGATTATATTATCACTTTTTTTCTCATTATTTATCCATGCAAACGGGTAGATTGTTAAGATAATTATTCAAATTTGTATTTAATTTTTTTTTCTAAAATATGTAAATTTTTAAATGGATAGTTATTAAGTCGTATTCAGCCTTGTAGATTATTTATAGTTATAAAATGAAGACTCAAGAATAAGGGTGCAATTTGGGTGGGCTTACTTATAACATGTGTATATACACTACAACAAATCAGCCTTTTACCGACACTTTTCTAAGTATCGGAGAAAAAAATGTCGACAAAAATAAAACATAGCCGACAAAACAAAAAAAAAAAATGTTACAAAAAAAGGGACAAACTCAATACCAACATAAAAAAAAAAATAGTCAGTAAAAGTAGTTTTCCTCCGACTAAAAAAGTATGTGTCGGTATAAAAAATTAATTCTAACAAATTTTTTTTGTCGGTAAATTATAATAAACTTCCGGCACCATAAAACTTAATACCGACATAAAAATTCGATGGTTTCCCAACTAAAAAATTATGTGTTGCTCATAAACTGTCCCAATATTGTGTTCTTTTACCAATGCAATATTGCGTCGAAATTAAGCTATGTGCAGGTTTTTCTTAATTAGAAAAAAAAAAGAAGTTTTGCTTGGTCTTGCTAAATGTGAATTAAGTTAAAATAACACAAAAACTTTTATGTAATTGAAATGGCATCCTCTTTAGTGTTTCCATTAATTGTTCTTGACTGGATGCTTCTGTATATTGATTAACTTAATTTTTCATTCCTCATCATTGTCGATTTTCAGGAAAGATTTGACATGATTAATTTAAGATTTGGTGTGTAAACAAGAGATGTGTGATGCATAATCATTACCAAAAACTTAAAAAAATCCCAACTGGATGTAAGCGCACATCCATATGGTGGAATTTCAATAGATGACTCTGCAACTTATGGTTGCTTTTTGTTTGATACACTATCATTTTTTTTTTTATTTAGATTGAAACTCCGATCAATTTGCATTGTTTTGTACTAAATTACATAATAATATTCATGATCAATGTAGAAAATAAGTACAAAAAAAATTCTGAAAACTGGAAGAAACTTATTGTCAACCATCGCGGTGGTTCGAAAGCATTTGTACGAATATCAACCTTATCTATCTGAATCTTGTACAATACATCATTATATTGTCTTACATTATGAACTTGATGAACTCCAGGGGCTAAGGTCAAAAGGCTATAATCATTGTACCATGAATTACTATCAAAACAATGCACATTACTTATGAACTAACTTGATTTCTCCCATTTGGGAGAAAAATGGACCTTTTTCACTTATTTATGCACAAAGTGCTTGTTTAGATGAGTAGGTAATTTGCATATGAATGCTTGTTTGACCTAACTATTAAATTTAGTACATCTTTCCATACAACTATGTTGTTAAATTTTGAGTGTTACGTATGTTGGGTGTGGATAGCAAGTTTTTTTTTGTTATCTTATTGAGGTTGTCGTTAGGCATGGGTAGTAAGTCTGCTGGTGTTGGTCTATTTGTCGAAAATTTATTATAAACATAATTTTTTGCTGAACAAAAAAAAAAAAAACGATTGTTGAGTGGCTTGATCAGAGAAGTCCGAGATCGTGGAAGAGTCTGATTGTTTGAAGAATTGGCTATGAGAAGCTTGAGGATTCGAGGGAAATTTGAAGACGTAATTGGTGAGAACGAAGCTTGTGGTATTTAACTCATTCGTAAATTTGTTATATTTCACTTTTTATCATAGTGTATTCCTTCCGTGAACATTGGCCCGACTCTAAAATTTTACTCTAAGGATTGTTTTCTTTGGTAGTTTTCTCCATCATTAAGGTCAAAAGGTCAAAACAAATGCACATTACTTATGAACTAACTTGATTTCTCCCATTTGGGAGAAAAATGGACCTTTTTCACTTATTTATGCACAAAGTGCTTGTTTAGATGAGTAGGAAATTTGCATATGAATCCTTGTTTGACCTAACTATTAAATTTAGTATGTCTTTCCATATATACAACTCTGTTGTTAAATTTTTGAGTGTAAGGTTGGGTGTGGATAGAGAGTTTTTTTTGTTTGTAATCTTATTGACGTTGTGGTTAGGCAGGGGTAGTAAGTCTGCTGGTGTTGGTGTATTTGCCAAAAATGTATTATAAACATAATTTTTTGCTGAACAAAAAAAAAAACAAAAACCTGTTTGACCCTTTGTAGAGTTCTTGGAAAGAATGGAGAAGCAAGTGAAAATGTTTGAAAAGAAACTTATTGGGAAAGAATTTTATTGACCCTTTGTAAGTCTGCTACTTGACTCATTTTATTTTCTCTCAAATTTGTAAAAATTGAATTCTTGTTTGATAATGAATCTATTTTTTCGGAGTAATTGCTTAAATGTATTTTTTGAAACATTGAAAAAAATGGTGTAGGCATATGTTGACAAAAATGGGAGTGGTAGTTGCAACACCAATAAGGTCATTAGTACAATGCAAGGAAAAGTACCTCAATATAAGACTTTTTCTAATTCCTTAGGACACGATGACAAGATCTGTTCTTGATGAGAATTAACAACTAACCTTATCACAGGTCAAGTTGACTTAACCTAAGGCAATGAAGTTTACTGGTTGAGTGATTGTCATCAATACATAGTGAAGAGAGATATTACTCCAAATATAGATAATTAATAAATAAAATAATTATTTATTAATTAAAGAAAAATAGAAAAATAAATGCATAAAATATTAAGAAAAATAAAGAAAAAATATAAACAAATCATTTTAAGCATTGTATAAGCTATACATAATACTAGAGGCCAAATACACACACTCAAGTGTGTGTATATATGTGTATCTATAAGTATGAAAAAAAATAAAATAAAAATGAAGAAAAATGATTTAGACCATAATGTGACTTGCACATGATGGGGAAACATGACACACACAATGTATGTGTGTGTTGGTATGCATGTGAATATATATATATATATATATATATATATATATATATTTGTTGATAGATCTTGAAGCTCTTGTGAGAGATCATTCATTCATGACATTCATAATCATCTCTACTCTTTTTCTTTCATCCATTAAGATCATCCACACAATCCAAATCAGATCTAAAGAGTCTTAGTTCACGTTAATTAAATTCACCATTGACAATTAATGGAGTTCAAGCACGAAGATTCGGCATTGAGCGATCGGTGAATACCGAGGTCATGAGCATTCGCGATTGTTGAATGACTTGATCGGAGGAGTCCGAGACCATGGAGGAGTCTGATTGTTTGACGGATTGGCTATGAGAAGCTTGAGGATTCGAGGAAAATTTGAAGACGTAACCGGTGAGAACGAAGCTTGTGGTACTTAGCTCGTTCGTAAATTTGTTGTATTTCACTTTATATCATAGTGCATTCTTTCAATGAGCATTGGCCTGACTCTAAAGTTTTACTCCAAGAATTGTTTTCCTTAATAGTTTTCTCCGTCATTAATCGGTTTGCAATCACTCACTCTCTCTCTCTCTCTCTCTCTCTTCATTTCTTTCAATTTACTATGTGCTTAATTGAATTACTTCCACTTAATTGTTGGAAATTAAGTTTTTCATAATTCTATAATTGTTCATTAATTAGATATATTGAAACACTTGATTTAATAAATTAATTGAAATAAAAAATTGATAGCTTAGTGTATTGTACTTTGAATTGTAAAAATTGCGTATAAAATTAATCTAGTTGATAAATTAGGTGAACTTTGAATAGGTTGGTGAATTAGATGATTCTTAGTAAACTTATTAGTAGAATGATATATATGTTAGATTAATCACGTTGAATGATTTCTTATTATTTATATATATATATATATATATATATGTTAGATTAAAGCTTACATATTCAACTTTCTTCTAAATATAATTCAAACTCTAAAATCTTGGACGGATAAGGGCAGTTTGACGGCTCTAGTGTTTTTTGACAGGCCTAAATGTGTCCCACTGTATGGAAGGTGGGGGCTTTCCCATCATGATCACATATTTGTAGTCAAATGCAGCTAATTGTTTGAAGTCCCAATGAACAGGTTGATAATATCGTTAAAGTTTCACCCACCTTGTAACGAATATTGAGTGAACATGACATTGCATGAAAGAAGTTGAAATTTTTTTTTCTAGAAAACAAAGAATTATTGTAGCACCACTAGTTCATCGGGCAGGCGATGAGTAAATGATTAGGGGTTGTCAGGATTTGAGTGCTGCAATTGTCTAACCTACTCTCTAAATGACCCACAAAAATCTACTTAAGTGGGCTTACGTAGAAAGATAAAAGCAAAGAAGTCTTTATTTTCTTTTTTATTATATGAAGCAATGCATTTTATATGACAATTCATGGTTTGTGGACAAGTTGTGATGCAATGATATCTCACCAAAAGAAGAAAGGAAAAGGAAGAAAAAAAAAAACTTCAGAGAACATTTTCAAAGTAGTAACAATAATGTCTTTCTTTGGGACTGACATGACATCTTAGTAAGGGAGAAGTTGGAATAAGGCAATTGCTGGGTGGTGTCATACATTGGCTAGTTAACCACTATAATGTCAATACAGAAGATCTTCCTCTTAACTCACAACATATCTTTGAATTTTTTGTCCCCAAAACCTACTCTATTTTTAAAGATTTTGCTTCTGGATTGTGGAAATTTTCTTCATTGTCTCACATGTCAATAAGTCTAATGATGATAATAACAACCCATTTGATTTAGCAGATCATTTCAACATTAATATTCGTCGTGCATGTAAATTTTGTAACTCAAACCCAGTACAGGCCAGTCCTAGACAAGCAATATGGAAGCATCAATCAAACGGTCAGAACTTGCATCTGTGGACCCATTTCTACACGCTGATAACATAAATTGGACCACTGAAACAAATAAGCATGCACTATCTGAATATAATACAGAATCTACTAGGTTTTTCAAGTTCATATAAAGTTTTTAAAATTTCTCTTGTACCACCGCGTCTAGATAATCATGAGGTGTCAATACGCCCATTTAATAGTATCTTGTCAGTATAATATGATTTATATTTTTTAACAAAACATAGTATATGTGACAGAGTGTTATTAGAAAGACACATTAACACGTGACATATCAGACTAACTCAAAAATATCTAAACCAAGACAAGTATATTGTTTTTTATATAGAATTGCTTTTAGTGGGTTACTTGAACAAGTAAAGCTTATTCTGAGATATAACACAACATGCGCACTGCCTTGCCGGGTAAACGTCCAAAGCTTTACAAATTTTAATTTATTATAGATCAATTTTATGACATTTTTTTTTTTTATAATCTAAGGTTTCTTTTCTACAGTTCAGTTCAATTGGATTCGAATTATCTCATATCTAGACAGTTGAAAACTAAATTTTGGAGATTCTGAAGTTAATGACGGGATAAATTTCCAGTAATCTCCTTTCAAAGACTCGAACTCGAAACCTTAAATCTTATTCTTATATTAATTTTATGAAATTTAAGTTGCTTAAATAGCTTATATGAGTTGTATTCTCAGCCTATAAAAAGTTAAGAGAGATGAAGCATTTGTGCATCCAATTCACAGTTTTCTTCCATACATCCTTTCTGGAATATTTTACCTTTTTTCTTCGTATGCTGCTCTTCTATTGTTTTATTTGCCAGCGATTTTCTTTTGGACAATCTCAAAAATGTTAGTTTACCTCTTTTTTCAGTGCAAGTGAGTCATGATCAGACCAATTGAGAACAATTTTGAAAGAATGTTAGAATAATTGTAGCAATTTTCACCCTTCACAAAAGAATGTGTATACTTATTTTAAGATAACATCATCGTTATCACACCACAAAGGCGAACTCTTTTCAGCTTTTTCTACTAAATTTAAATACAATATATATATATATATATGTTGTACTACTTTTGCATATATATATATATATATTATTTGTCACTGTTTCTTTACTAATGCATGGTATGTTTGTTTCTAGGAATGTAAGTTTTATATATTAGACTATCTAGTTAATGAATGTGTAGCGTTGTGAATTGTATGACCCAACGTATGTGTCGGTGTCTCTTTGTAAGTAATTCATTTTCAACAACATTAGTAATCATGTGCTCCCCATTAATGAAGACCCAACAGCCCACAGTCTGCCAGTACACATACATACATACACAAACTCTTTATATTAGTATGTCAATAATTCTTAGTCCAAAGAGTGGTTAAGATTCCCTGTTTACCTAATCCTTGGGCATTGAGAGTGGTTAGGGGTTTAAAAAATAACCGGAGTAATGCTATCCCTTCTCATCAGATTTTACCAAATCTCTATGCTTCCTATCCAGGTTGTTCAAATCCTAATTAATACAATCTCTTGATATGATCACAGGATGTTTATCGACGAATGTTTTGTACAAACGGGGCTTATGGCCGTACCAAAAGTTTTGATATTATATTTTTTATTACTAATTTTGTTAAAATATCTTTTCAAAAATTTGGATATTGTCCTTTTTATTACTAATTTTGTTAGAATTTTTTAACAAAGTAGGACTTATTCCCTTCAAATTTTTTATATATTCATATAAACCTCTTTACATTTTTATACTTGTTATTTGTCATTTTTAACTAAAATTTCTCAATCTGCCTTTACGAGTGCTAGTTAATGAAGTTTTTTGGTGCTATATAATGAAATGTTTTGGTGCTATGTAATGTAGATATGATACGAGAATTTAAGAGACTTTATTGATTAACACAGAAATTGAATTAACTAACAACTGTATATACCAAGACCTTACATTTAATAATACTTGCACATACCAAAAACTTATATTTAATAACATTCGCATATATCAAAAGATTACTGTTAATATGAATAGAAATTTATTAATTTCTTTTTCTAGTCTTATTATAATTAAAAAATAAGAAAATTTTGAAAAATAAAAAAGTTTGAAATTAATCAAATTTAAAATATATTAACCTTACATGCTTTGTTTTTAAAATGTGACATGACATAACACGAATATCACTATTGTAATAAACATAGACTAAATTGGAATGTTTATACAGATACGATGTGATGCAATGATATTTTCTGAGTTAAGTACAGCAAGTTATCATTTGTGTTTCTAAAGAAACCCTGTTATTATATACAGTATGTCACGTTAAAAAATATAAATCAAAATATAAAAGAATTTGTAGGTTTCTAGTCAAACCTGGTGATTATACTAGGGTACCAACTCCAAGACTTGGAAAGCATGAGAGAGAGCAAGTGGGTGTCTGTCAGTCACCTCACCTAGCCCTGCTCTTGTACTTGGAGGGATAAGATTAGAGGAAGAAAAAACAAGAAATGGTACAATGATGCACAGAATTTGATGCGCAGAAAACGAGGATCATCTGCCTGAAAAATACACCCACAAGAATCTAAACTAATCGCTCTAATTATGCATGTCTTTCGCTTTTGGACTTTACCTTCTTCTCACTCTTTATAACTCCAAAAGCTTCTCCACTTTATTCCGCCAATTGTTCTGAAATGTGTAATCTATCTCTTTCATTGTCCTTCCCCGGCCTTTCTCAATTTTTTTTTTCCCTTTGTTATCAAAACATTAGATGCGTCCCTTTTCATGGTGGGCTCTAACATTTAATCAATAAAACAATTATTTTAACTCTCATTAACTAAAATTTTATGTGTTTATACAACATAATTTCAATGAAAGTATATTTATAAATAAAAACTCATATTCTATATCTATGATACAGTTTCAACTAAAAATGTAATGTTAATAAAAATCTAATTATAAAAAAGAAAACCTAAAATTTTGGGTGTCTATCAATATATATAATCACAATTATAATTCTAAAGTAATTGAAAGTCTAATTACACAAAAAAGAGTTCAAAACTCTAAAAAAAAAAAAAGAATTGTTATTACTCAATTATTTCATTATAATTTTTTTTTTTAATTCTGTTTTATATATGTCTTTTTGTCACTCTAAGTGATTAAAATATAAATAATTTAATACCTTTTAAAATAGATAACCCCAGTTTCCATGAAAAAAAATAAAAAATAAAAAATTTCCTTGAATAATCTGATGGAAACTTACCCAAAAACATTTGATGGACAAAATTTAAAAGCATGTATATATTGAAATTATTTTTTCGATGGGAAATATGTACTTCATTTATCTTAAACCTCCGTTGGCCATTGAGTCAAAACTAAATTTTTATTTATTTTAAATTTTTTTTAGATTTTGTAAGTTATAAAAATATATTGTTGTCCAATTGATTATTCATGTCTCTTTAAAAAAAAAAAAAAAAAAAGATTATAAGTTCAAGTTTCACTCTGTACTAAAATATGATATGAATATTTATTTTCATTCAATTTTAAACTGAATTGGATTATTTATTCAAAGTTTATATTTGAGAGGTTGTGTTCTTTGTTCAAAGTCTATATTAAAGAGACGCTTAAATTAAATTTTGTTTTCTAAGTTAATGATTGAATTGATTGTAATAGAATTAAGTTTATTATAATACATGAATTCTTTAAGAGAAATATATCTATATATATATATATATATATATATATATGATGTCACAATGAATGTCTAATGTGTTTTGACACACGCTTTGCAAGCGGGATGTTTTAATAATTTTAAATTTTATTCTAAAACATATGACTAATGAGAATTAATAATAAGCTTTCATATTATTTAAAATATAAAATCCGAAACAAAATTTTGGAATAAGTGGAGGAGCTAGCTTGTGTTGTATACTACATACAACAGCCGTTGGATCTGTAGAAATCATTTTCTGAGGAAAAAGGCAAGTGCGTATGCAAATGTTTTATACATTAGATTTTCTCTGATGCTTCAATCATCAAGTTCATTTTGAAAGATGAAGAGATTCTACTGCAACATCTCCCTCCTCATTTATAAATAGTTAGTTGAGTGTTCAACTCCTCTTCAAATAAAGGTAGATAGATACATAGAAAGAAGGCACACATCTCGATCTCCTTCAATTCCTCTAAACCACGAAAAAGGCTTTCCAAGCTCTGCTCTATATACGTACGTATAACCTCTGTGGGCCGGCGGTGACTGTGTTTTGAATCAAAAGGCCTCTTGCACAGACAAGGAAAAGGAACCAAAAGGACAATGGCTTCTAAGAGCAGTCAATGCACCAAGAAGGAAAGTAATAGAGGACCATGGACAGCTGAAGAAGACCAAAAACTGGCTCAAGCCATTGAAATCCATGGTGCAAAAAGGTGGAAGTCAATTGCGGCCAAAGCAGGTCCTCATTACACATTCTTTGAATATATATATATATATATATATATATATATATATATGCAACTTAACTCCATAATCACAAATTCTCATCTCAGAAGTACTTTAACTTGTTTTCTTCATGTCTTGCAGGTTTGAATCGATGCGGAAAGAGTTGCAGACTGAGATGGATGAATTACTTGAGACCCAACATCAAGAGAGGCAACATATCAGCCCAAGAAGAGGATTTGATACTTAGGCTTCATAAGCTCCTAGGAAATAGGTAAGTTGCACTCCACCTTTTTTTTTTTGGTTTCTTTTCTTCTATTTTGTTTTTCCCCATTTTTAACTTCTTTTTTTTTTTTTTGGTTTTGCATAGTTTGACAGTTTGATAACTAATTTCATGTCAATTTTAGATGGTCTTTGATAGCTGGAAGACTACCAGGTCGGACTGATAATGAGATCAAGAACTATTGGAATTCTCATTTGAGCAAGAAGATAAGACGGGAGAAACAAAGTACTGGTATAACATCAGAAGAGTGTATGCCTCAAACAATTAGGACAATGGAGACCAACACAAAAGAGAAGGTAAGGGAAGAGGGTACTTCCGAAACAGATGTTTACTCAAAAATTAGTCATATCGAGAATGAGTGCTTTGATTGTTCTAAGGAGGGACCTTTGAACTTGGAATGGATGAGTAAATTCCTTGAAGGAGACGATGGTTGGTTTGAACTTTCATGAAATGTGACTCTGTCCTTGATAATTTGTTGAAGCTGATCCATTGTTTTTTTCCATTAAATTTTTTTTTTTAAATTTTATCTTTGTTGCGATTGCCAAAGAGGCTTTGATCATCCAACGGATACCCAATACCACATGTCCCCTAGTCTTAAATATTTCTGAATCTCTCCCTACTTTAATATATTTTTTGCCCATCTCTGGTATGTAGAACGATAATGACTAGGTTGGATGAATGAAAATACGTTTTTTTCTCGTACACGTGTAGTACATTCATGAAACCCATTTACCCAGAAAAGAATATCTTTAACTCATTAATGAACAACAAGATGTCAATCCCTTCAATGCGAGGAATCCAAAACAATTTCTTCATTTAAAAGCAGGAAAGTAAAAGTTGGTCCTAATCATTCAAAGATGGATTCTTGAATCTCTCGAGTGGTGGGCAGCTTTTTGGCATTCGTACCCATAATGAGTAAGATTGTAACATGCATATCGCCTCCATGAAAGAGATTCTGAGATCAAAAAGTGATTATGAAAGAGGAAAAGGATCTACGCTTCAATGGTTAGATTGCCTACCACATGTATAATACCGTACAGTAAATGTGTATATAGTGTGAGCAGAATTGACACAATGAGAAAAATGTACTGTATTAAATGTGTATAAAATTATATGACGTACCTTTTTATATAAGAGTAAGAGAAGTATACAAGCTCAGAATTAATTAAAAAAGGAAAGAGGAATATAAAGAATATGCTATTAGAATATCCTAACCCTAATTATACACGGTATGTTATATCTATAATACTATATATCTAACATCCCCTCAAATTCAAGGTGCTAAAACAGATGCCAATTAGAGTTTAGTAACCAGATCTTGAAGACGTCTAGGAGGATGAGTTTTAGTGAAAATGTTTACAATTTAATTAGCCGAGGAAACTGGAACAAGATGAATAATGCCACATAGAATGTGTTGCTGAACAAAGTGATAGTTAATGGTACACTCATAAAAAAACGTCATTGTAAGAAATTTGGATAACACTCTAATTATCACAATGGATAATGGTAGTAGAGGTGTGAGTTATAGTCATGTCCTCAAGTATCCATTGAAGACAAATCAGCTTTTGAGTGACATCTGCTCAAACACAATATTCTGCTTCAGTGCTAGATCTGGAAATGACAATCTTTTTCTCACTATGCCAAAAAGTGAGAAAATTGACAAGAAAGAAGTTGAAACCAATGGTGGAACGATGATCGATAGGGTCACCTGCCCAATCAGCATTAAAGTAGGCACGTAAGTCGAGGCATGAATGAGCAGAAAAGTGAAGACCATGGAACAAGGTCCCTTGACGTAGCGGCAAATACGAAGAACAGTAGCATAATGAGTGGAGTGAGGGGCAGTGTCACATCCTGAAACCCACCCTATACGGCTTGTGGAATACAACCGGTCGTAATGCCTTTGACTGAATCCCAAGTTAAATGTGTCTTTTTTAACCTTTAGTTTGTAGTTGAATTTCACAGTTTTTTTTTTTTTTTTGGAAATGTAAATATACCTGGCAGAACATAACTAAATTAAAAGTTATTTATTATACATTACTAAACAGAGCTTACATTCATGTGGTTCCATTACATACAAATTTAAAACTAACGAATTAACTATGGTATGCTAGTCTTGCTCACTTCAGATTTGCTCTAAGTTATTGCCTAGTCTCGGTGGTGTCATCCTTAAGACATATGAGTCTTTATGTTGCTCCCTTAGTAGGTCTCCTCTGAGCTTATAAGAGACTCTTCGTTCATAATTTACAAACTTCTATTTCCTTTGGAATACATGAAAGTGTGGGATAAAAATCCAACGAGTTTCCTAAAAACCACGTGAATGACATCAATGCCTTGTCATGGGTTTTAGGAAAACCCAAACCTTTTCGTGGATAACACTTAAAAAAACTATAACATCCCGACCTAATCACTAGGTGATTAGGGTTGTCAATAATTGAATATTAATAAATATTAAACTAAGATTATTACAAGATTGGCAACATCAAGATTTTAATAATTAGTAAGCTAGCATAAGAGGTAAAATAGTATCAACAAAAAGACTTACAAAGCAACTTAAAAAGACTAGTTCATGAAATAAAAAGAGAACAAAATGGGCCAAAAAGCCTTACCCAAGTTTTGAACTCAAGACCAAAAATAAAGAGCGTAAAAACTTTACCACTATTCTACCCACATATTTGTTGGGTTCGTAACCACGGCGGAAGCGATTTCAAAAATTTATTTGGATCTATTTTTTTACATGAATCATACAATCTTAAAATAAGGGTTAGAATTACCTTATTCTTGATAATCTTGATTGTTGAAGAAGACTTTTTGAAAAGGTTGATGCAATCTTCATTCTCTTTCTCCTCTAAGTCTTTTCATTTTTTTCCTTAGGCAAACCGTATCGCAAGAAAGTGGGCTACCTCTTATTTTTGTCTAGCACAAAAACTTCTTATGATAAATGGCTCCTTATATATCATATATATAGGGCTTTTCCTAATTAGGGCAGGAGAAGGGATTTAGTGGGTTTCACTAAGTTAGCTTCCAATTAATAAATTAAATCTTAATTATCTCATAATTAAATTAATTAACTAATTAATTTCAATTAACTCCACTATATAATTGAAATTGCACTCCAACTTAGTAGAATAGAGTAAACCCATATACACTATACTTCTGTTGTTGGCCACTTCTACATGGATATTAACAATTAGGATTATACTGTTAAATTAATTCTCCAATTATTTAAAGAACCTAATTTAATAATTATTAATCACTTGCAATTGGTCATCATTTTAATAAACAATTTACTGAAAAGATTGGATCCAGATTTTAGTGATTAACCCATTGAATTAGCACAAAAGTAATATCCATCTATCTAATATATAGAGTGTAGATTCCATCTTAAGAATATGTGTTCCTACAGTCTAAATAATGACTTCCAAAGATACCGAGGTATTGATATAAAAGACCTCACTCATTGGTAACTCAAAGTCATCACTATTCAAAACTTGAGTTCACTATCCTCTTAGGATTAAGAGCTTATTATGAATAGTGAATAAGAAACTTATTAAAGGTGACAGTTCCAAATAATGCGTTTCTTATAGTGATATAATTCAGTGTGTTTCTAATACACCAATACAATAACCTAGAGTCCACTACTCTGATAATTGAGATAAACCACCTTATTACATAAAGATTAATTGTATTATAGCCTTACCGATAAGATGTCCAGTCTTATTAATAACCGCGAACAATTTTAGAATTGCCTATATAAGCAGTTCATATATATTGTGTATAAATCTCATTTATACACATGAATCGCTTCCAATGACAAATCAATAACTAATTATCTCATGATATAAAGCAACATCCAAACATATGGTAATATGAAACTCAATAATAAATCAAATCTATTATATAATAATAAAATGTCTTAGATATGAGGGCACATATCCTAACAATATTATGGTTATATATATATATATATATCATATAAAATGTAAGTAAATGATTGAGGTGTCAACCCATGAGATGATCAAAGGGAGGTGGAGATGGTTGATTAGCTATAATAAGAGGCAACACACATGTCTAATACCTTTCTTTCAACTTGTATAAGTTAACATGCAATAATATAAGGTTATATTCTTCATCTATATCAACCGAACTAGAAAGAGAGAGAAAGGAGAGATTGGCCTTGCATGGACCACATGCTTGATCTGAAGATGGAAAATGAATGAAGGAGAGCTAAGTTAAACCAGAAAGAAAGAAAGAAGAACACAACATATAGGGAAACAAGCAGGGAAGATAGAGAAAATTCAAACAAACTCAAAATAGGTAACACACTTGATATTACGGTTTCAAATTTCCATATATATTAGTATTATATGATTTTACTGAATAAAATGGGAAAAACAGTAAAGAAAACCATGGAACTAGTGAAACCGCCATTGATGGAACCTTATATAATTCGGTTATTTTTTATTTCAATCAAAATGATTTTAAATTCCTAATCTAAATCTAGATGAAAAATAGAAGCCATTGCAACTGAAACCAATCAAAATGGTTCACAGACGAGCATTTAGGAACGATTTGTAGGTTTAGGGTTAAAATGTAAAACCATCAAAATCAACACCAAACTTAGATTTTAGAATGGGGAATTAATGTACATTGAAAGACAAACTCAACAAAACAAATACGCATGATTTGGTTATGAAAGGACCCTGAACTGAGCTTTACATAGTAGCAGCCATTGGAGGTCGGATTGAGCTATTGAGCTTGATTCGAGCCCCCAAGTCGACCTTAGGATGTGTATTGATGTTCTAGAAGAGATTTAGGATCGAAAAATAGTGAGCATTGTGCAAGAAAATGAAGAAAAAAAAACCTAAAAACTAAGTTTCTGGTCACTATTCATCGTTATGGGGAAGATGATGAATAGTGACGGGTCAAGCCGATCTAGATGTATTATCGAGTTGGCCATTGAGTGAAACAATATCATTTTGAAGGTCATATATATATATATATATGTTTTAAAAACTGATTTCGGATGTTTAGGTGCATGATTAATAAACGGGTCTGATCAGGGATAGGGATATCTTATCCTAATTCAGTGGCTGTCTGTTGTTTGGTTAACAATTCCAAAAAAAAACAAAAAGGAAAACAGGGATAATGTAGAAAAGGTGTTTCGAACCCCAGACCCGAAAGATAAAACCCACGAGCCCTAACTACTTAGCCATTGTAGTGACCTTGTATAATAATGTACCCAATATATACACACACACACACACATACACACATACATATAAAGAAGGTGAAATATTAAAAGTAGCGTATTGCTCATGGGATTCGAACTAGGGATCAACCAGTTAAAACATCAAACATTAACCATTGTGCTACTATTATGGCTATGCCATACTTTCGTAAATATATATATATATATAAGGAAATAAATAAATTATTATTATTAAATAATAAGTAGGCCGAAATAAATTATGGGAAAGGTCTATTCTGACTATGTTCAACATTCTGAACTCAATGACGGAATCTATTTTGGCAAATGAAGTCCCAAAAAAGTGGACACACAAAATGTAAAATTACAATAACGCCTCTAACTATAAGGCGAGGCCAATTAAAATTACAATAATGAATATTTTGGATATTCCGGATTCAACGGTGATGTCCAGTTCATCAAAATAAATATAAAAAAATATGGATCAATAATAGAATAATGCCAATTCTATCCCAAGCAATGATTAAGTTACTGAAAGAGTTCAGAAAAATTCAAGGGACCAAACTTAAGGTTTTCAGGACCATTGGACCCAAAAATGGAGTCTATTATGACAAATTAAGCTTCTAAAAATACGATACACAAAAAGGCAAAACTATAACTTTTCCCTAAAGAAAGAATAAACTACCAAATGAACTTATAAATCACGAGAGGAACTATCTTAGAGTTTTTGGGGCTTCTGAGTCTAAAAACATGGTCCATTGAGGCTAAAAATAATAAGTACTCAATAGTAATGTTTAAGTTGTGTTCTGATCCAATGTTATGTGTATTTGACTCATCGATCTATGAATTAAAGATGAAATAAAAATTATTAAGGAAACAAACATAGGATCTGAGGCGAGTAATCTTGAAACTTGAATCTACAGATTTTACATCCTACTTAAAAAATTCTTATTCTATGTTTTGTGAAACATCTTGAATCAGTGATCTTCATGTTATATCTGGAATTATCATTGATATATAAACTGTTTTGGAAAATAACTTTATGCTTTGAATCTTGACTTAAATGCTTTAGTAAAATGCTTCAATATTCGATTGTTTGTATAAACCATCGCACCCTTTTGATGAGGAAATGTTTTGTGTGATCCAATGTTTAAGTAATCCGACCTTGTGTTTGTGTGAGGTCTACCCATGTGGTGCTCCAACTCTTATAACCAGGCTTACCCATATGGCACTCCGACTCAATGAGTAATTCATTCTTGTGTCATTACATACGTCCTATCTACATGGCACTCTGATTCTATAAGGCCTACTATGTGGCATCCTAAATTTTTCATGAGAACCACCACATAGTACATTAACTCGAATTATGAGACCTACCATTAGATACTCTGACCCAATGTGTGACTTTGTGTTCTTTTGACTATATACGACCTACCTACGTGGCACTCCAAATTTATGAGGCCTACTATGTGGCATCCCCATTCTTTCATGAGACCCGCCACATAGTATTTTGACTCTAACTATGAGATAACTCAACCTGGCCTAGTTCGATGTGGTGGCGCACGTGTGTGGTGAACCCACCATGGGCTATGTCCTCTTCTATTTACAAAACTGGTGTGCTGCTTGGGGCCCAAACCCCTCCTCAAGGTAATTGTATATATATTCTTTAAAAGCTTTGTGCCTAATCAATGTGGGATGAAAGCTTTTCACAAGCTTTAAGTTTTGTTACCATTTTCAAGTGGTAATGTTTGGAGTCAATTTACTCCATAATATTTTGAGCAATCCAATATATGTTCTTGATCTCCTCATAAATGAGAACCTATTTCCACACAAGCCCACCTTAAATAATGTGTGAGGCCAACTTTTATTTTAGCTCAAATTTAACTAAGAACACTTGCTCTAAACCCATTTTTCCAACAATATATACAACTAAATATAATCAAACGCTACTTAAATAAAGACATCTACTTCTACCAAGAATCAACTATACAACTTTGATGATGGTTTGGACTATCTATAAAACTCCAACTATTAGTAGGATATTATTAAACGAAAATATAAAAAATGATTGACTTGGTTTAGTTGGCCCATAATTTATATGTTTCATTATTCACATGTTCTTGATGTTGCACTTTTCTGGTCTGAAGGCTTTTTCTCCCGAACTACTTGTCAAGAACTCGAGGTCAGAGAGTCATCGGAAAGGCTTCGGTTGTAGCCGCTCCGATGATAAAGTTAATGAAGAAATAAAGACAGTAATTGAAGAAAAAAATTAAACATGAATTGAATGCGTACCTTATGGTCTTATTTATAAGTTGTAGATCTCCTAAGTTAGGTAGGATTAGGAGTAATGAAAATAGGGATTTGAAGATATCCAAAGATAAGAGTTTCCATGTAGAACTTTGTTTCTTTATTTTAGGGTCGATAACCCATTGAAGGCAGTGACCAGCTCGAAACATCTTACGTTTGAACTCTATGTACTGATAGATCAGATAAGAAATTCATCTTATGATCCATACACTAAAGAACTTCTTGTAGACACATGTCATGCTCTGAGTACTTTGGTTGAATTATGGTATATCAGTTACTCTCCCCCTCCGAGCATAAGTTTTGTGGGACCTATTCAGAGCTAAGGTTAGGACTTTTGAGGCGTCGTGTATGTTTTGGTCATAAATGTGTTGTTCTCAATTCTGATAAGACAGTCATTGATGTGACATTTATTGCGTTAGCCATTTGTTGGGGAAATGAGGCCATCATTGCCTCAACTGTCGTGTTAGTTTAGAAGTGGTACCCTAATAATGGTTGTTTGGGGCTTTATAAAAGGATATTAAAACATCTTGCATCCCTTTTATCATTTCAGCTATTATATTGAACTCTTATTTAGGCAAAGGTTGATTTTGAAGCAATTTCTGGTCTGTCAAAGAGAGTTTTCAATTAAGACTTCGACCAGGTTTAAGTGTGTTTGTTTTCATTTTAGTTCTGTATTCCACCTCTGTTCTTTTACCTTTTTTTTTTTTCAAAAATGTCCTTTTCATAGGCCTAGTCGAGTACTGGCCATGACCTTATAGAACCTTTAGGAGTCGAGAATCAATTAGAAATGGGTCTTGAGGTTGTTAGCTCATTAGAGAGCTTAAGAATTGAACCTCATGGCAGCCCAGCCTTTAGTTCAGGAGTTATGATAATTGAGGCCCATATCGAGCCTAGGAATATAATGATTGAGACCTCAGGTAGAGCCCGTAAGAGAGAAGATGGGGAGGGTGCCATAACTCAAAGTATGATAGATACTTTGAGAGTCACATATGCCTCCCCTTTGAATGTGTTCTATAGGGTTCTAGACCCTATAGATCGTCATTCTAACATTCAGAATGGTGAGATCTGTGCCTACCTTGAATGGTTTGAGGTAGGGGTATGCTTCCCTTTCCAACTCATTATAAGAGAATTCTTTCGACAATTTAACATATGCCCTACTGACCTTAATATTAATAGTTTGAGGCATCTAATTGTCTTCATAGTTCCAAGTCACTTAAATGGGGTTAAGGTAGATATTCACTTGACTCGAAGTAACATAGACATGAAGTACATGAAGTCGGAGGGCATGTTTTACATGTCCTTTGACAAAGGGTTCAAACCCCTTACCTTTGTATCCTCTTCCAATAAGACTTGGAAGAAGTGGTATTTCTTCGTTAAGGGAGGTTGGGAGTATAAGGACTTCGAAAGACGGGCCACTATCTTCTCAAGAAAAACTGGTTTCAAAGGTGAGATTATTTTCTATATAACTTGCCATTTCTTATTTATTGAGATTTTATATCTGGCTAATCTTTTCTTTGGATATGTTGTGCAAATAAGATTACTTGAAAAAGGGTCTATATTCACAAAGGACTTACAGAACAAGTACAAACAACTTTTTCAAACCAAAGATCGCTCCCACGAGGCCATCTTAACTCCGAAAAATGTTATAGACACTAGTCTGGTGAAAGATAAGAGCGAGGGGGAAAGAAGTCCATCGTCTCTAGGTGGAAACTTGGGCAAGAGTAGACTTGGACAGAAATAGAAAACTGGGGAAACTTTTACTCCTACCGAGCCTACCCTTTCATCGAAGAGGAGGAAACTACTATCCGACTCCCCTAAGATGACAGTTTCAGAGGAACTGGCACACCCTACTACCTAGGAAGTCCTTCCCCTTCTAGCCCCTATTGTGCAGAGGCAGAAGAAAAAGAAGGGAAAAGTTAGGTCCACACCCCTTGTTCTTAAGGAGTCTAACCTAAATTCTATAAAGAAGGCCTTTAATGACTCCTAGGCTACGGGCCCCAACAAATACACTAGGTAGAAGCCCGAAAAGATAGCTAAAGACCTGATGGCTATTCACATGAAGGTAAGTTCTTTTTTGTTCTTTTCTCAATCTATCATCTAAACGTATTTTTATGATGCTAACTTGGATTTGTGCTTTTTCAGTTTGTGACCTATTGTACCATCCATGAGTTGATCAATTCTGGGTAAAGGAAATCTGTCTTTAGGACAAGCTTTATTAAGGTCGGTATAGTCAACGTAGACTCTCCAGTTGCCATTCTTCTTCTTTGTGATGATTGTATTAGTGAGCCATTTGAGGTAGAATACTTCCCTTATCATCCTAACGTCAAGTAACTTCTAGACTCCATCGTTGATAATCTTATAACGTTCTAGAGCAAATGTTCTCCTCTCTTGTCTTACAGAAGGGTAGTCTGGATCTGTCATTAACTTATGAGAAATGAAGTCAAGGTCTATTCCCTTTATGTCTCTAGTCTCTCAAGCGAATACTGAAAGGTTGGCTTTTAAGAATTTAATAATCTTCTCTTGCTATAAGGGAGACGAGCCGAGCCAATTTACAAATATTTTCATTCTTCTTCGGTACTAACGTGCACTTTGATGGCCTCTTCCATTGGTTTGACTATGATGTCCCTTCCTATGAGACTTAATGGTTCCTCGATCTTGGAAGGGCATTCCTCGACACTATGAAGATCTGGATCGGAGGAGTCTTCCTATTTGTGACGGTACTATAATTTTTCTTTAGAGGGCCTTTCTTTGAGTGCAAGCAACCTTAATGTGTTGACCACTTTGTCTTGATAAGTAAATTTAAAGCACCGATAGAAGGTTGAGGTAACTGCCGCTATCTGATGAATCCATAGCCTTCTAGTGTCCATAAGAACCCTTCTGATATCAAAATTGGCAATTTTGAGTGAGATAATAAGGACATTGTTGTGGAGGCAATATATCCCGATAAGGTTCAGTTTAGAAAATTGTGTCTAAGGTACCATCTTCATCTTTTTCTTAATGGTTGAGATCTGGATGACATTAGACTCTGCCCTTGCTTCCCGAACATATATTTTTCTGGGCCGGTTAAACATTCCAACCATCTTGTTGTCATTATAAAGTACAAAGATTACTTACTGATTGTTCGGTGGCTGCTAATCATTCTGAACGTCCATTTGTTCAGGCCTCTAATCTGGCCTCCTTTGAGGGGGTCTCTCATCTCTAGGGTTCTATCTCCTATCCTGACAGACGAACTCTCTTAGTCATCCTCTCTTGATAAGGTGTTTTATTTCTTGTTTTAGAGTTCTGCACTCCTTAGTGGTGTGTCCCTACTCTTTATGGAAATCACAATACTTGTTTCTATTCTAAGAATCTGGGTTGCTTGCAGTAGCTCTGGCCACTTTAGGTTTTCACGATTCTGGACATCTTGGAGTATGTGAGTAAGGGAAACATTTAATGGGGTGCAAGTTCTGTACCTTTTGGAGCTAGAGTTGTTTTGTGCTTTTGATGATGTTCATTTGTTGGGACTCTTGGTTCTTTTATTATTGTCCATGTTGTCTCTCTTTTGAACCTGTTTATCCTTCTGAGTTTGTTCTTTGGCTTTTCAGAATAAAACTTTGGTGTCTTCTATATTAATATACTTTCGTGCTCTTTCCATGAGTGTAGCCATATCGGCGAGGGGATTCTTAGTTAAAAAGTCTTGAAAGCACCCAGGTCCTAGTCCTGAAGTGAGGCCAGCCACCCAGAAAGTCTAACTGTAGTCATTCATCTCTGTGAGCTCGGTATTGAAATGAGCTACGTACTCCCTTAGTGACTCTCCCTTCACTTGCTTAATAGTTAACAAGAACTCTGACCTCTTTCTTAACTTCTGGCTTGTTAAAAAGCGGTCAAGAAATAGCCTGCTGAGCTCATAAAAACTTTTGATCGAGTTTTGAGGGAGATTGTGGAACCATTTAAGGGTGGTACCTTTCAAACTAGTTATAAAAGTTTGGCACATAAAGGCATCGGTGGCCTCGTGTAGAGCTATCGTGTGCTAGTAATGAAATAGATGGTCACTAGGGTCTTCAGACCCATCCTAGAGGCTAAATTTTGGGACAATAAACTTCTTAGGTCGTTCCTCTGTCATTATAGTAGGAGTGAACGACGTGGAGAACCTACCAGGAAATTTACTTAACTCATCTTGCTCTAAAGGGATGCGGAACCCCTTAGTCAAGATCGTCTGATCTTGAGAATTAATCTACTATCTCTTCTACCCTCTAAGAGGCTCTGGGTATGTTCTGTTATGCCATTGGTGCCCGTTGTTGGTCCCGTCCCATGTCTCTAAGTCCTAGATTCATGGGGAGAATTTGTCTTGCAACGGTAGAAGGGTGCTGCTCTCCCAAGACTAGTTGATGTGAGACTTCGGGGGGCTAAAGTTCTTGGTGCGATGGATTGGTTCCAAAAGTTGTTGGAATTGGTATTCTCATCCTGCTCTGATATTGTAAGGCATAACAGAATGATGGGATTCCTCTTCCAAAAACTGTTGACGATTGGGGATCAACTTCTATGTGGATAGTACCATTAGGTTCCACCAGTTGCACAGTGCGTAGCTCCTCAATATGGGATCCTCCGCCTGTGGTGGTTATGAGAGGTTGAGGTCTTCCATGAACAACGTTCGTTGGGGGGGTGGATTTTTTTGCTAGTTTTGAGCTAGTGAGGCTAGATACTGTGACATATCTGCGAGTTGTTCTTGCATCTAATCAAACTACCGTTGAATTTGATCAAGCTGCTATTATAAACGAACGGGTGTTTGTCCCCTTCTTCTTTCAATAGAAGCTTGATTTGAGGGTTTTAAGGATTCCTTCTGGGACGAAGGTTTGGAGCCATTGGTTTTAAAAGAAAATAAGCTTAGATTCTGACGTAAAATAATGAGAATGATCGTTGTTCTCATAGATGGCGCCAAACTGATGTTGCATTTTTCTATTTGAAGGCTTCTTCTCCCAAACTACCTGTCAATAACTAGAGGTCAGAGGGTTCACCAGGAAAGCTTCGGTGGTAGCCGCTCTGATGATAAAGTTAGTGAAATAAAGACAGTAATTCAAGAGAAGAATTAAACATGAATTGAATGCGTACCTTATGGTCTTATTTATAGGCTGTAGATATCCCAAGTTAAGTAGAATTAGGAGCCATGAAAGTAGGGATTTGAAGATATCCAAAGATAATAGTTTTCATCCAGAACTTTGTTTCGTTATTCTGGGGTCGGTAGCCCAGAAAAGGCGGTGACCAACTCAGAACATCTTACCTTTGAACTCTATGCGCTGATAAGTCAGATGGGAAAGCCATCTTATGATCTGTACACTGAAGAACTTCTTGTAGACAAGTATTATGCTTCGATTACTTTGGTTGAATTATGGTATATCACTTCTCATATACATAGATACACACAACCATATTTGGGATTATTTCAGTCTTTTAGGAAATTAATCCCCAAGTGTTGAAATGACAAAAAAAGACCTATTGACTAACTTGGTTTAGTTGGCACACAATTTATGTGTTTCATTATTCATTTGTTCTTATATACATAAATACACACAACAATATTTTGGATTATTTCAGTCTGTTATGGGGAAAAACCCCCAAGTGTTAAAATCACTAAAAAACACCTACCTTCTTGTAATAAAAAATATTTAAAATGCATTTTTTTATGACTATTAGGCTTTATTTGGACAATCGGATTAGAAAGCAGGATTGGGTAAGATATAGTTGGGTCAGATAGAATATAAAATTATGTCGGATATTGAGTATTCCAATCTAGTATTTGAAACTAACCCGGATAAAAAGGCTGGATATGTTGTTATATCCCAATCGTATATTTGGATGCCTACTCGATATAACTATTTTTTATTTTTATTTTATTATTTATTATTTTTCTTAAGGTCTTCAAAAATTATTTTTTTGAAAGTCATTTAAATTTCTTTTTCAAATATATGCATACAATGTATCTAAAATTAAAATTTTATTCACAAATCAATTACAAAATCTAATAACCATACCATAATATTTTAGAATGTGATTGTGCAAACATTATTCACAATATAACAGTCTCTCACTTTTAGGATAACTAAAAAAAATTAGGGTCCCTATTGCTAAGAATCATCCAAAAAAAAAAAAAAATTAGGGTCCTATTGCTAAAAATCAACCAAATCAATTATTACATACATACATGTGTATATATATATATATATATATATATATAAACAATCCATGTATTGATATGAAAAAACATATTAAAAAATCTAGAACATATAAAAAAATTGAATAATAAAAAAACAAAAATATGATTTTTTTGTCTCTCTATATTGCGACGTTGTAATTTATTTATTTATTTTTATGATGTGGCGTTATATATTTTTTCCAATGGGATATGTTAACTTAAATACCAGTATTTCTTTGGTATCAGTTATATCTCACATGGGTCATTCCCTAGATATAAGTTATATCTTACCTGAGTGGGATATAAATGGTTCACATGATATAAATGTTCAATTCAATTGCAAATACCGAACATGGAATATGGTAATTGATTACCGTAATTCAACCAAATTTCTCAAAATGTGACTCGCGTCTTCAAGTAACTCTGTAATATATGAAGCACATTATACTTATCCATACTGATTTTCAGGTTACAGTCCTAAGGCTTCCAAACAGGTCACCACCTTCCATAGACTACTAATCTTAGAATTAGGAAGCAGAGTTCAACATGGAAACTACTATCTATGGATATCCTCAAATCCTTATTTTTCATGGCTCATAATCATACTCAATTTGAGAGATCTACAACCTATAAATAAGGCCATAAAATACGCTTTCAATTCATGTTCAACTCTTTTATTGAATTACCATCTTCATTTTTCACTAACTTTATCATCGAAACAGCTACTGCCAGAGCATTTCCAATGTCCCTTTGACCTCGAGTTCTTAATAAGCAATTTGAGAGAAGAAGTTTCCAGACCAGAAAAGTGCAACATCAGTTTGGCGCCATCTGTGGAAATGACAATCATTTTTAGTATCTCACGTACAAAAACTAAGCATGTTCTTTTAAAAAATCGATGGCTCCAAGCCTTCATCCCAAAAAGAATCCTCCCAATCGTCAAGACCAGCCCCTTACTAAAAGGGAGTAACAACAACGGCTTGATCAGATACAATGACAGTCTGACCAGATACAAGAGCAACTCACAACTATGTCACAAAAGCTGGCCTCGTTGGCCCAAAACCAATGAAACAATCCTCATCCTTCTCTTCTAGCCAATGTTGTCCATGGAAAGGCTCAGCCTCCTACAATCACTACTACCATAAGGGAAGGACCTTAGAATGTGGAGCTGCCTAATACATAGGCGGTACACCCTTAAGGTATAACCCATCCAAGGACTGACCCGCAAACCTCAACAGTCGTGGGCAGAGGTATTCCACCAATCCATCATGTTGTTCATTATTAAAGCAAGACAAGGATACATATTCCAACAACCTTTGGAGCAAACAAAACAAATCCAGGGCTTCAGCCACTCGAAGTCTCATGCCCTTTAGTCCTAGAGGAGCAGCACCTTCCTGTTGCTACAAGACAGAATCCCCCCTATAATTCTCGAACTAGGGAATATAGGGAAAAATTAACAACAAGCACCAACAGTAGTACAAGTGAACCCAGGGTCCCTCAAGGGATTGAGGAGATAGCAGATTTTTAAGGCCAGACTATTTTAACCAAAAGGGTTTATGTTCCTCTATAACAGGATGAGTTAGGCAAACTGCTCGGAAGGTTCTCCATGTCATTCATCCCTACTACAATGATAGAAGAATGACCTAAGAAGTTTGATGTTCCAAAATTTACTCTTTATGATGGGTCAGAAGACCTTAGAGATCATCTCTCTTACTATCACCACACAATGGCCTTGCATGAGACTACCAATGCCTTCATGTGCAGAACTTTAGTTTTTTTCTTGAAGGTACCGCCTTCAAGTGGTTCCATAACCTCCCTCGAAACTCAATCAACTATTTCTATGAGCTTGACATGTTATTCCTTAATCATTTTTTAACAAGTAGAAAGCTAAGGAAGGGGCCAGAGTTCTTACTAACGATTAAACAGACTAAAGGGGAGACATTAAGGGAGTATATAGTTCACTTCAATGCTGAGCTCATAGAGATGAATGACTACAATGCAGGTTTCTTGGTGGATACCTTGACTTTAGGGTTGAGATTTAGGCGTTTCCAAGATTCTTTAACTAAAAATCCCTCAGCCGACATGGCAACGCTCATGGAGAGAGCTTAGAAATATATCAACATCGAGGACACTAAGACTTCTATTTGAAAATCTAAGTCCTGACAAAAGATTAGCATCTAGAGCATAAAATAACTCTAGCTTTAGAAGGTATGGAACTTATACCATATTGAATGCCTCCATTACTCACATCCTTCAGTAGGTCCAAACTTGTGAAAATCTGAAGTGGCCTAAACTGATGAAGAGCAATTTGAGCACTAGGAATAGGAATAAGTATTGTGATTTTCACAAAAGAAGGGCCACATTATTGAGGAATGCAAAGCTCTAAAGAAGAAGATTGAGCATCTGATCAAATATGGGTAACAGAGAGAATTTGTTCGTCAGGACGAGAGGCAGAATCAATGAGATGAAAGGTCTCCCTAGAAGAGACAAGATTAGAGGCCTAAACAACGGGATGCTCGGAATGATCAATAAGTGCCGAATAATTGACATGTGATCTTTGTACTCAATGCCGACAATGCAATGATTGAAATGTCCAACAGGTCCAAAAAGAGGCAGGTTCGGGAGGCTAAAGCAAAACATCATATTGTCTAAATCTCCTCCATTTGTAAGAAGACCAAAATAGTGCCTCAAATACAGCTCTCCGAGCTAGACCTTTTTGAGGTACACTACACCTATAGTGATACCCTGGTAATATCTCTCAAGAGTGCCAATTTTGAGATCAGAAGGGTTCTCGTAGATACAGGGAGCTCTACCAATGTCTTAATCCTTGAGCCCTTCAAATAGATGAAACTTGATCAAAAGAATATTAGAGCAACCATTGCAATACTGGTAGGGTTCAATGGTCACCTCAGTTTTCCTCTGGGTAAGATTAATATATCGACCACAGTTGGGGAATGAGACAAGTGGAGGACCTTGATCTCTAAATTCATGGTCTTGAATGCCAAATCTCCTTATAATGTTACGATTTGCAGACCTTGGATTCACCTGATAGGGGAAATCATGTCCACTTTACATCAGTGCCTCAAGTTGATACATCAAGACAAAGTTGTGACTGTTAAAGGTTGCTAGACTACTACTCCGAAGTGTCACGCTATTACACTCAAGGAAAAACCCTCTAAATAGATATCACAACACTATCCTAAGGGGAAAGACTTCTTCATTCTAGATCTTGATGATGCTGAAGAGTGCCCTTTTCAGATCGAAGAGCATTAAGTCTTAAAAGAAGGGATAGCATGGTTAAATCAAAAGAAGAAGTTATAAAGGTGCACGTCAGTACTAAGGTAGAAGGAAATTACTTTCAAGTTGGTTTGACTCTATCTCCTTCAAAACAAGTAGAGCTTGTTAAATTTTTAAAAGAAAACCTCTCATCGTTTGCCTGGGAGACCAAGGATATGGAGGGAATAAACCCTGACTTCATCTCTCACAAGTTGATGAGAAATCTAGACCATTTTCCTATACGATAGAAGAGGAGGACATTCGCTCCTGAGTGCCATAAGGTCATCAACAAAGAAGTTCAGAGGTTACTTGATGGTGGAATAATAAATGAGGTATTCTACCATAAGTAGCTTGCCAATACCCTTTTTGCAAAAAGAAGAGAATGGCAAGTTGAGGGTCTATGTTGACTATATGGACCTCAATAATGCTTACCCCAACGATAGTTTTTCTCTCCCCAAAATTAATTAGTATTGGATGCTACGGCAAGTTACGAGCTTATGAGCTTCATGGATGCCTACTCTAGATATAACCAGATCCAAATATACCCTCCCAATCAAGAAAAGTATGCCTTCATATCGAAATGAGGTCTCTATTGTTATAGAGTGATGTCGTTCGGTCTGAAGAATGCCGAGGCAACTTATCAAAGACTCATTAGCAAAATGATTAACCTCCAGATTAGAGATATAATAGAGGTCTACATTAATGATATGCTCGTCAAGAGTGTACGGAAGGAAGATCACATTCAACACTTATCCTAGATGTTTAGCATTCTGAAAGAAGGCAAAATGAAGTTTAACCCCTCAAAATGCACCTTCGGAGTTACAAAAAGAAAATTCGTAGGATTTTGGTCTCGCATAGAGGAATTGAAGCAGATCCTACCTAGATCACAACGCTAATTGATCTGGGGTCCCCCAAGTCAAAGAAAGGCATCTAAGGACAGAACAACAGAATAGCAGCATTGAACAAGTTCATTTCTAAGTCTACATATCGTTACCTCCCGTTGTTTAAGGCTTTGAGGGGGAGTAAGACCTTATATTGGACCTCGAAATGTGAGGGATCTTTCCAACAACTGAAGAAGTATATAGCCTCTCTCGACCTTTTTTTGAAACCAATGTTAGAAGAGAAAATTCTCCTATACTTAGTCGTGTCAGAAAGTGCAGTCAATTTATCTTTAATAAGAGAAAAAAATAGATTCAGAAGCTAGTTTTTTTATGTCAACAAAGCACTCCTTGATATCAAAACAAGGTATTCGAAAATCGAAAAATTATCTTTGGTATTGATAGTCTTAGCTTAGAAGCTCATTCCATTCTTCCAAGCCTATCCCACTATGATCCCAACATCTTATCCTCTAAAGTCAGTCATTCACAAACCTGAAATCTTTGAGCAAGTGGTTAAATGGTCTGTAGAGCTGGGAGAATTTGATAAATCTTATGTTTTATGAACTACAATAAAAGCTCAAGCACTGGTAGACTACGTAGCTGAGTTTACTAGAGTTCGGCAACTAGAGTCTCAAACTCCTCCAAACGCTCCAGCATGGCTATTATACATCGATGGATCTTTTACAAACAAGGGCTCTAGAGTAGGACTGATACTCCAATCCCTTGATTTGGCCCTCATGGAAAAAGTTGTTAGCTTGGGCTTCAGAGCCTTCAATAACGAAGTAGAGTATGAAGCACTAATCCTTGGATTAAAGTTAGCCCTAGAATGTAGGGCTTTAGATCTTAATGTATTTTCTGACTCCTAACTCGTAATTAGTCAAGTTCTAGGTAAATATTGAGCCAAAGATGAAATAATAATTGAGTATTCAGAACTAATGGACTTGTTGAAAAAGTCCTTTCTTAGATTCTCCATTCAAAAGGTAAATAAAAACCAGAAATCCAAAATAGATGCACTGGCTAATATGGCTTCCCACTTAAAACTAGAGAGGGACTCCACTGTAAAGATTTCGTATCAGTCAAGCCCCAATATTGAAACATCATAGACTCTTCAAGTTTTAGAACAGTCTTCCAATTAGATGACCCTTATTGTCAGATTTATAACATAATAACTACTTCCTAAAGACAAGAATCAAGCTAGAATGATCCATATCAGAGCAGCTCAGTACTTGATCCTCAAGAATAAGTTATACCCAAAGATTTTAGTAACAGCCCCTCCCTCCTCTTATGCTTGGCTCTCGAGGAGGTCTAGTACGTCCTAGTCAAAATTCATGAGGGGATATGTAATAGTGAGAGAATTATTTCCCGTTGAGCTCCGTCCTATGGATACTATTGACCTAGCATGTTGAAACAAGCTAAGGAGTATGTTCGAAAGTGTGACAAGTGCCAACGTTTTACTTCTTACTAGCAGCAACCTCGCCATGAGCTCATTCCCATAACCAGTCCTTGGCCCTTTGCCTAGTGGGGAATAGACATAGTAAGACCATTGCCAAAAGCCCCCTAGAATAAAAAATTCCTTCTGGTCACCGACCATAGATTACTTTTCCAAATGGGCAAAGGCTGAACCATTTACCAGCATCACCGAAGTTGAAGTAAAAAAATTCACTTGGAAGAACATAATGTACAGGTTCAGGATCCCCAAAGTAATTATTTCTGATAATGGGACACAATTCACAAGAAAGGTGTTTGGGAATTTCTACAAAATCTCCACATCCGCCACAACTTCTCATTTTCAAGGCATCTACAGACCAGTGGGCAAACCGAAGTCACAAATAGGACCATCTTGAGAGCTATAAAAAAGAGTTGGAAGAAGCCATTGGAAGGTGGGTTAAAGATCTCTTAGGTATCATCTGGTCTTACCGAACAACAAATAGGACTTTGATTGCTAAAACATCGTTCTCACTCGTATATGGAACTAATGCAGTCATTCCAGCCGAGATTGGTATGCCGACCCTCAAGACGGATTTCTTTGACCAAGAAAACAATAACTAGTAGCTTCCAGAAAACCTTGACCTTTTAGAAGAAAAATGTCAACATGCACAAATTAGAACAGAAGCCTATCATACAAAGGGTGGCTAAATGCTTTAACAAAGGATTGAAGTCTATCAACTTCCATATTGGAGATCTCATCCTACGTAGGATGTTCTCAAACACCAAAGATTATGGGAAAAGTTTTCCCTAATTGGGTGAGACCTTACAAAGTAACAAAGATTGTAAGACCTACCACTTATTGGCAAGAAGACTTGGTTGGGAAACCTGTACCCAAACTTTGGAACATTGAGTATTTACGCAAGTACTATCAATAAACATTAAGATTTTTGTCCACTTCAATGCTTATTAACATACAGACCTCTAAAAATCTTATATTTATTATAATTGTTATAGTTATGGACCATTTTATAATTACACCATTGTCACCCTGTTCAGACCCCTAAAAACTTTTATTAGGACTATGGGGTCCAATATTGTAATTGGCTAATCCGGTTTGACAAAATGTGTTTTGTGTGTAATCCTTACATAAGTCCTATGAGTGAATACCTCAATGCTTGTTCTTCTCCAAGTTCGTCCAAGAGACATTACTGTGTATCACTACCGATCGACTTTTTTCTTGAAAGGTATATTAGATTTTTGTATTTGATTTGGATCCCACACACTCACATCATGCATGCATTGCATATAGTTTTTATCATAACATCATGTATGTGATTGACTTATGGTTGTGAATCAATTTTCTCAAAATGCATCTTTAAAATATTTAAAGGAAAAATTCAATTCACAAGACAAGTAAGAATAAGCAACTCTATGTTGCTCGTTCGAATGAAGCCTTAGCTCATTCGAACGAACAACAGAAAAGTTTGTTCTTATACATTTTCATTTGTTTGAAATCTCTATATCAAACGAATAGCTGCAATCTCAGAGTTATGCTCGTTTGATATTTGTTCCTTGTTCGTTCAAATGAACTAGTGCTCATTCGAATGAATGATGGTTTGTTCGAACGAACCCTGGGCAGAAAACAAATTTATATTCTGATTTCTAGCCATTTGAGAATCAATGAAACTCTTTGCAAAAATAGACGAAAATATGATTTAGAACAACCAAAAACAGAGTGAGAGAGTCTCATATTGTGAGAGAAAAATTATTGATAGATCATGAAGATATTGTGAGAGATCATTCATACATGTCATTCATAATCATCTTTACACTTGTTCATTGATCAATTTAGATCATCCACAAGATCCAAATCATATCTAAGAGCCTTAGTTCACGTCAAATTCACCATTGATGATAGATGGAGTTCAAGCTTGAAGATTCAAAGTTGAGCAATTGGTGAACACCAAGGTCGTGAGGATTCGTAATTGTTGAGCGGCTTGATCTGAGGAGTACGAGACCGTGGAGGATTCTGGTTGTTTAAAGGTTTGGCTATGAGACACTTGAGGATTCAAGGGGAATTTGAAGATGTAACCAAGGTGAATGAAGCTTGAGGTACTTAGCTCGTTCGTAGATTCGTTGTACTTCACTTTCCATCATAGTGGAATCCATCCTTGAGCATTGGCCCAACTCTAGAGTTTTACTCCAAGGATTGTTGTCCTTGATAGATTTCTCTATCATCAATCGGTTTATATTTTCTTTCTCTAACTCCCTTTCTCTTTCTCAATCTCTTTCAATTTACTATTTACTTTAATTGAAAAGCTTCGCTTAAATTTAGAAATTGAGTTTTCACTAAATTCATAATTGTTCATTAATTTGATATGTTAAAAACTTGATTGAGTAAATTATTTAAAATCATAAATTGATCGCTTAGTTGATTTTGCCTTGAATTATTAAAATTGCATGTAAAATCAATTTAGTTTGATCAATTGGGTGAAGTTGAATAGGTTGGTATATTTGGATGATTCTTGGTAAATTCATTGATGGATGGGCATAAATGTTGGATTAATCACGTTGAGTGATTTTGTTGATTGTGTCAGCATTTCTCTTTAACCAATAATAGAAATTAACTCGAAAGAAAATTTTAATTCAAGACCTACTTATTCAACCCCCCATCTTCTAGATGATATTCACTATTTGGGACCTTGAGTGATATCCCACCACATCAGAGTGGTGTCAGAGCCCTCTTTCTTAAGTAATTGATTGATATCCTAAGTTGTGAACAATGAAGGGTGGTTATCTTGAGATTTGTAGAAAAGAAATTGAAGTGAATTTAGAAAGTGCTTATGATGAATTAGCCAAAGAATTTCTTAATCTCAAGAAGACTACTATGAGATTAGTCAAGAAATTAGAGTTAAGTGAAAAGGAAAAAGAGGCTTCACAAGTTGATCAATCCATATTGAGTCAACTTGAAGAAACAAAGGCCACTTTCTTAGAAAAACTTGAAAGTTTAAAACAAGACAGAAATTTCCTATTGGGTGAGGTATGGAGTCTTAAATCATCCTTAGATGCTTATAATAATGAAAATGAGGAAATCAGTTGAAAATTTTATGAAGAACTTAAATTGGTTAAAAGTGTCAAAGACACTCATGGAATCAAGTCAAACAAGTCATCTTCATTAATCCAAAATATTCCTTCTACCTTCAAGCCTAAGTTAGTCACTCATTCCAACAAAATAGGAATGATGCTACCTTATACCAACACTCATCATCATGTTCATGATCAATATCAACTCAATATTTCACATTGTTCCTTGTATGGAGCTGATGGTCATGCTAGAAGTCTATGTAGAAACTTTAGGAAAAGACATAGACAAAAAGTCATGTCAAATGAACACAAGAAGGAATTATCTTTGGTTAAGCAAAAATTGAATACCTATGTTCAAAAGGCTAGGAGCATGACTCTAAAGTTCAAGGATATAGAGAAGGTTATGAAACCTCAAGTATCTCCTAGACCTTTTTTAAAGACATCCAAATCCAATGTACAACATGTTATACCCACAGTCAAGAAGACCTTGAAGCAAATATAGGTTACAAAGAACATCAGTGAGTGTCTAGTTATTCACACCGCCTTAAAAGCTAATAATTCAAATTCTTCGTATCTTGATAACGGGTGTTCTGGACACATGTCAGGTGACAAATCTCTCTTTTCTAACCTCGTGAATCATAAAGAAGGGGTGATCACTTTTAGGGATAGAAACAAGTCAAGTGTTCTCAGTAAAGGCACAATTATCCTAGGCAATTCCCCAAAACTTGAAAATGTGTTGTATGTTGAGGGATTAAAAGCTAATTTAATTAACATTAGTCAATTGTGTGATGAAAACTTCAATGTGTACTTCACTAAAAAGGAACGTAAAGTGATTGATGAAAAAGGGAAGTGCATTTTGGAAAGATTGAGAACATCCGATAATTGTTATAACATAACTCTCAATCCAAAAGTCTCATGCAATAGTGTTAAGGTTGATTCTTGCAATCTTTGGCATGAGAGATTAGGTCATGTCAACCACAAACAACTAAAAAGGTTGGTTAACGATGACCTAGTCCGAGGACTAGCAAAGCTAGGAAAGATTCCCTCCGGGGTGTGTGAAACATGTCAAAAGGCCAAACAACTGAAAGTTTCACATAAGAAATCTTCATCTCTTGCTACCACTCATCCATTGGAATTAATTCATATAGACTTGATGGGTCCAATGAGGATGGAAAGACTTGGTGGTAAGAGATACATCTTAGTCATGGTAGATGACTTTTCTAGATATACCATTATAAATTACTTGAGAAAAAAGTTGTCAGTGTATGATGCCGTCATTAAAATTTGTAAAAGTGTTCAAAATGAAAAAAGTTATCAAATCTCTAGGATAAGAAGTGATCATGTGAAAGAGTTTGAAAAATCTCCTATCACTGTCTATTATGATGACCTTGGCATCAAGCATGAATTTTTGAGCCCTATCACCCTTTAACAAAATGGGATTGTAGAGAGGAAGAACCGTGCCATACAAGAAATGGCAAGGCCTATGCTTCATGGAAAAGCTATCCCAAAAAGGTTTTGGGCCAAAGCCATTAATACATCATGTCACACTATCAATAGAGTTTACCCAAGACCCGGTTCAAGTCAAACTCCATATAAGCTTAAGAACAGTAAGAAACCAAATATCAAATACTTTAGAGTCTTCGGTAGCAAATGCTACATTTTAAGAGATAGAGAGACTTTAGGAAAGTTTGACCAAATATGTGATGTTGGCATTTTCCTAGGATACTCCACAAATAGTAGAGCATTTAGAGTCTACAACACTAGAAAAGAGTGTGTGATAGAGTCCATTAATATGACAATTGATGATGATGGGGTTGTCAATCATAATGATGAATGTCTAGGAAGTTTGGAGCCTTTGAAAAATCAAGCTCTCATAAATCTTAGAAATAAAGATTCAATTAATCCCCAAATTGTTAATGAAAATGCAAATGATGTGTTTGAT
This sequence comes from Nyssa sinensis, assembly GCA_008638375.1. Classification (NCBI taxonomy): domain Eukaryota; kingdom Viridiplantae; phylum Streptophyta; class Magnoliopsida; order Cornales; family Nyssaceae; genus Nyssa; species Nyssa sinensis. Next base: position 1,469,883 of record CM018032.1, on the reverse strand, counting down.
AAAGTAGGTACCTCGTCTAATTTAGATAGAGGTTTGTTTATGTAGGTAAAAAGAGATCATAATCAATCCAAAATAATGTGTGATATTGACAAATGAATCATGACAAGTTCTCAACTCTATAGTGAAGTAAGCTTTTAATGCTTCACTTCAAAAATTTAACCTAAAAAATCAAGAAGGCTATTCTTCATGATGATTGGATCATAGCCATGCAAGAACAATTGATTCAATTCACTAAGCTAGATGTTTGGGAGTTAGTTCCTAGACCCTCTCACTACAATGTTATTGGTACCAAATAGATTTTCAAAAATAAGTTAGATAAAAATGGTACAATTATGAGAAATAAGGCTAGGTTGGTTGCTCAAGGCTATACCCAAGTTGAAGGGATAGACTTTGATGAGACCTTTGCCCCTGTGACTAGGTTGGAAAATGTAAGACTTCTTTTAGTCATAGCATGTCATTAGAAATTCAAACTATATTAAATGGATATTAAGAATGCCTTTCTTTACGGGATTCTTAAGGAAGAAATCTATGTAAAGCAACCTAAAGGTTTTGAGGATCCACAAAATCACTCCTATGTCTACCATCTTAAGAAAGCCTTGTAGGGATTGAAGTAAGCGCCTAGAGCTTGGTATGAAAGGCTTTCAATATATATTCTTGAAAGAGGTGGTGCCGACAAGACTATATTTGTAAGGAAAGATGGGAAAGATTTTGTAATTGCTCAAGTCTATATAGATGACATAGTCTTTGGATCCACAAGTACCAAGCATACACAAAATTTTGTTGGAGAGATGAAAATTGGTTTTGAAATAAGTATGGTTAGAGAGCTCACATATTTCTTGAGACTTCAAGTAAAGCAAATGGTTGACGGGATTTTCATTTCTCAAACCAAGTTTTACGAAAGAGTTGGTCAAGAAATTTGGGCTTGAGTCAACTAAGGATGTTAGAACTCGTATGAGTACTAGTACGAAGCTTAGCAAAGACACTATTGGCAATGATGTTTAGTCTACTCTATATAGAAGCATGATAGGTAGTTTTCTCTATCTTACTTCTAGTAGGCCCGACATATCCTTCAACGTTTGAGTATGTGCTCGTTTCCAATCTAGTCCCAAAGAATCACATCTTATAGCCATAAAGAGAATCATAAGATATGTGAGTGGGAATTTAGAATATGGCATTTGGTATCCTTGTGATACAACTGTTATTTTAGCCGCATACTCCGATGCCGATTGGGCCGGGAATGTGGATGACCGAAGAGAACTTCCAGTGGTTGCTTCTATCTTTGAAATACCCTTGTCTCTTGGCATAGTATGAAGAAAAACTATATTTCCCTCTCCACCGTCAAGGCCGAGTACATAGCCGCAAGGAGTTGTTGTGCCTAACTTGTGTGGATGAAATAAATGTCGACAGATTATGGAGTTGATATAGCTACCATGACCATTCATTGTGATAATTCTACTACCATAAGTATCTCCAAGAATCAAGTCCAACATTGTAGCAGAAAGCACATTGATATTCGACACCATTACATTAGAGAATTGGTGGAGGATGGTCTTATTTTCTTGCTTTATATTTCAACCGAACATCAACTTGCCGACATCTTTACCAAATCCTTAGATTCTCTTAGGTTTGAATACCTTAGGAAATCTATTGGTGTGTGCATCTTTGAGTAAGTTGTATTCTTTTCCATAGTCTAGGTGATTTTTAAGTTTTCTATCTATTCTAGGTTTATGGATTTTTTTTTCTTTTTTCTTTTTGTGGATTTTTTATCCCTCATAGTTGGGTGCATTTCATACCTTTATGAAGTCAATAATCCAAAAATATTTTTCTCTTCTTTAAATTGCTAATGGTAATCCCAATTTTTTCAAAAGAGAATTGTATTAAGTGCATTTTAAGTAATTAAGTCTTGACTTGTGAACTTTAGTCTATCAATATCTTCACTTAGCCTTTTTCACTTGGGTGCACACAATCTTTCAATCTACTTGTGATCTCATAGGTGTTAGTTTTACATATTTATTGCATGAGATTGTTTTGTAGATATGATGGGCTTAATGGTTTTATGTTTTCATTTCAATAAGTATATGACTAGAAATATTGACTTAGGTTGGAAAAATCAAAGGACCAAACGTAAAAGCGTAAAAGGAATATGACACACACAAAAAAAAATTCAAGAGTGGAAGGAAAGGGCTACCCTTGAGATAGTGTTTTTGCTAGCGTTGGTAAATCCTTTGAAAAGAGCAGCATACTCAACTATATGAAAGTTTCCTTACAAAAGGTGAGTCAAGTGCAAATTTAGTTTAAAAATTTTTTGCTTTTAAGTTGAGAGAGAGTTGTGATTGGAAATGGTCAAAAATTCCTAACTTGGTTAACTATGGTTGTTTGTTCTTATTGATGTGAAAATCATTCAACACCATAGAAAGTCAACCTTGAGACAAAGAACAATTTATGGTTGATATTGTTCATATTTTCCATTGGTTTTCTCCTATTTTCTCTCAAATCCTTATATTTCCTTATGTTATATTGATCTTGGAGTTCGTCAATCTTAGATTCCATTCTGATTTAGTGTGTTCTACATATCGAGGACTTCATTTTCACCGATCGTTTTGTGATTCCTTCCATTCATTGTTACGGTAAGTCCTCGAGTCCATTTTTCACATTTCTTTGCTATATTTGATTTTTCATTTAGACTTAGGATTAGTATGGACTGTAGTTCCGTACACTTGACGTAGTACCATCTTAGGGTCATCATACATTCCTTATTTTGATATATACTACATGGTCATAGAGACCAAGACAGTTCCTATAGAGCATCGACATTTTCCTTATGTCATTCGCCTGGGAGTGGTACCTAGGGCCTTAGTAGGTTTTTCGACCTAAGTCACTCAAGTTCGAGCAGGGACCGTTCTGTCCCGTCCTGTTCTAGTGAAAAGGGTATGCACCATTAATGATATCTGTGAGATTTTAGCTTTCATACTATTTGACTCACGTGGTTGACTACCTCTCTTGTTAGTCACGAGTTCGGCCAATGAGACCCTCGTTCGAGAGTTTTACTCAAACCTCGGTTCTCATGATGCCTAGGGAGCCTACCCTATGACAGTACGCAATGCCTCTTTCTCTCTTACTGTTGAGATGATAGTTGAGACTTTTGGTTATCCTATAGTCGAGCAGCTTGGCTTCCCATACCCTCAGGGTGTTGCACTTCCATCTTCAAGTTTTATTGCTTCCACCCTCCATGTCGACAATTCAAAAATTTTCTCCTTGAGAGGTACGACATTAGAGCAAGGATATTTGCACGAGCGTTATCGCATCTTCAACCTCATCATGTGTACTGTGTTGCATCCAGTCAGCCACACAAACACATTGACTCTCTCCCATGCCACCCTTCTATATGCACTCGGTGCTGTTAATCCTATTAATGCTCCATCGTATATTCTTCGAGACATCAATTCCTCCATCACTGGTACTAGATACACTATATCATTGCCATTCGGCAACCAGATCACTAGGATATGTACTACACAACAGGTTCCTTTTTACACTGCTGATATGTTCGTTCTCCCTCCTAGTCCGTTTACACGTTGGAGTCTAGCAGGTCATGGGATCATGTCATCGTTCCTCCTAATAAGGAAAATGTTGACAACGAGCATAAGGAGGCACAGCTGCCAGAGCAGCAGTAGTAGTAGCCACCAGCATCGGCACTGGCATGTCGCTGCAGTAGTAGCAGTTCGAAGAACAGATACACATTGAGGACTTCCTAGTTGACAAGACTCCACCGCAATTTCATACCCCCTTGGGTGTAGACTTTCATGTGTCAGCAGGAGCCTCCTCATCTTTCGTTAGTCAATCGATTACTAGAGATGAGCTAGAGGAGGGATTATCACTTCATCATGATCAGATCACTACCGATATTGATCACAGGTTAGAGCAGTATCATCTTCAGGTTCGCTTAGACTATTTCATCCCAATAGTGGAGGAGACTACCTATTTTTGAGGAACACTTTAGGGATTGATAGAGGCTCTAGCTCGTGTCTCTCCTCCTCCTTCTTTGCCTACAGATGATCAGTAATGTAGGTTATAAATGGTTACATGAGTGACGAGTGATATTGTAGTGAGGTTTTTACCTGTATTTTTCTGCTCATCAACTACATATACTTATGTTTTTGACAGTATCTCTTTATGATTTCTTGTATATATATATTTTTTTAGATTGATGATAGAATTCATTTTTTATATATCTTTAATGTTTCTCTTCTATGTCTATGACCATTATTGTTAGTATTATGTTATCTCACTATGCATGCCTATCTTGTTATATTTTACTTTCTTATGGTCTTCATTTTATTGTTATATCTTTTGTCATCGTGACAAAAATGAGGAGATGGTGTTACATAGGGGAAGTTATACAAAGGGGGAGATTAGATAATTGTATTGAGCATATACTAAGGAAGAGTAATATATTTTGTTTTTCATATGTATGAGATAGCTTAAAGTCACTTTGTATTGCTCAAGTCTTGATTTAATTGCATATGGTTTCCATGTTTATTGTACCTTGTTTATACTGATACTCATCTATTGTGCGATCTCATTGGGCTTATTTGATATATTTATTTTGATGTGATCTCACGTAGTATACTTGAGTTTGTTGTGCAGGAAACGGGTTTACCTCGTGTTGAGTAATACTAAGTGATATCAATAGTATAGGATACTGAGTCAAAATGTATAATTTCCTTCTACTTTTCTACTTGGCTCTTTGGGGTTATAAATTTTAGTATTGTATTCTTATATTTTTTCTCTTACAGTTTTGTCACGGATTGCCAAAGGGAGAGTTTTTTAAGACCATGAGATTCGATATTATAATTTGCTAATCTAGTTTGACAAAATGTGTTTTGTGTGTAATCCTTACATAAATCCTACGAGTGAATACCGCAATGCCCGTTCTTCTCTAAGGTCGTCTAAGAGACAATACCGTGTATCACTACCGTTCAACTTGGTTCTAGAAGGGTATATTGAACTTTTGTATTTAATTTGGATCTCACACACTCACATCATGCATTCATTGCATATAATTTTTATCATAATATCATGTATGGGATTGACTTGTGGTTATGAACTAATTTTCTTAAAATGCATCTTTAAAATACTTAAGGGAAGAATTCAATTCACAAGACAAGTAAGAATGAGCAACTCTATGTTGCTCGTTCGAATGAAACCTTGACTCATTCGAACGAACAATAGAGAACTTTGTTCTCGTTCATTTTTATTTGTTCGAAATCTCTATATCAAACGAATAGCTGCAACCTCAGAGTTGTGCTCATTTGTTATTCGTTCCTTGTTCATTTGAACAAACTAGTACTTGTTCAAACAAATGATAGTTCGTTCGAACGAATCCTGGGCAGAAAACAGATTTATATTCTGATTTCTAGCCATTTAGGGCTCAATGAAGCTTTTTGCCAAAATAGACGAAAATATGATTTAGTGCAGCCAAAAATAGAGTGAGAGAGTCTCATATTGTGAGAGCAAAATTGTTGATAGATCATGAAGCTCTTGTGAGAGTTCATTCATACATGTCATTCATAATCATCTCTACTCTTGTTCATTGATCGATTTAGATCATCCACAAGATCCAAATCAGATCTAAGAGCCTTGGTTCATGTCAAATTCACAATTGACGATAGATGGAGTTCAAGCTTAAAGATTCGACGTTGAGCGATTAGGGGACACCGAGGTCGTTAGGATTCACAATTGTTAAGCGGCTTGATCGGAAGAGTCCGAGACCGTGGAGGATTCTAGTTGTTTGAAGGTTTGGCTATGAGACGTTTAAGGATTCAACGGGGATTTGAAGACGTAATCGGGAATAACAAATCTTGAGGTACTTAGCTCATTCGTAGAATCATTGTATTTCACTTTCCATCATAGTGGAATCTTTCCTTGAGCATTAGCCCGACTTTGGAGTTTTACTCCAAGGATTGTTGTCCTTGGTAATTTTCTCTGTCAACAATCAGTTTGCAATCTCTCTCCCACTCTCTATCTCTTTCAATTTATTATGTGCTTTAATTGAAAAGCTTCTACTTAAATTTAGAAATTTAATTTTCATGAAATTCATAATTGTTCATTAATTTGATATATTAAAATTTTGATTGAGTAAATTGATTGAAATCATAAATTGATTGCTTAGTTGATTTTCCTTTGAATTGTTAAAATTGCATATAAAACCAAGCCAATTTTATCAATTCGGTGCAGTTTGATAAGTTGGTATATTTAGATGATTCTTGGTGAATTCATTAGTGGATGGGCATAAATTTGAGATTAATCACGTTGAGTGATTTTGTTGATTGTGTCATCATTTGTCTTTAACCAAGAATAGAAATTAACTCGAAAGAAATTTTTAATTCAAGACCTACCTATTCAATCCCCCTCCCTCCCCTACTCTAGGTGATATTCATACTTTAGGACCTTGAGTGATATCCTAGTAGTATCCCTCTGCATCAACCTTATATTTATTATAAGTGTTACAAGTTTGGATAATTTATTATTGCGGCATTGCCACCATATTTGGACCCTTAAAAACCTTATATTTTATTATTAGTGTTACATGTCTAAACATCTTATTTATTGCAGCACTACCACCAATTCAGACTCCTAAAAACTTTATATTTTATTAGAAGTGTTACATGTCTGAACATCTTATTATCACAACATTGTCATCCTCAACCTCCATCTCAACTTTAGAAACATGGATTTCATCCAAACCGGCCAAACTAAGATTAGGGTACAACTTTTGGAGCTTATTTCTATACATCTTGTAGCCATAGTCAACAAAGTCTCCGCCTAGCTTTTAGACCTCAGCCCTCGGATCCTTCTTAGTCTGAGCCTTTGCTACTTCAATGTTGTTAAAGAGCTTCTAGGCAGTAGCAGCCTCAAAGTCAGTCAACTTCTTCTTCAGACCCTCCAGCTCTAAAGCTATAGCGTTCTTCTTTGACTCTTGAATGGCAAAAGCATTAGCCACCTCTTTCAGCTTTTCATCCGAAGTAGTGACAACAGACTGGCAAAACCAAGCTGGAGCCTTACTTCATCTAGCTCAACCTAAAGAGTGTCAATCTGCTCAGAATCTTCAGGGCTGTCCATTATAGCTGCCAGGCCATAAATAACCTACAAGACATAAAAATATTTGAGTCAATAAACAAAATACATCAAACCAAGCTAAGGAGGAAGGATACCTACCCTCATATGGACTGTAGCAAGTCCTTGGCTATTTTTTTGGGCTTTAGCTTGTTGAACTAGCTAGGGCCAGTTGCCCAGGAGTACTTGTATGCCTTCTTCAGGGCACTGGACTCAGAATCTTCAGAATTAAGAGGGGTAGCCCCAAATTTACCCTTCCCCTTCTTCTGTTTCTACGCTTCTAGAGTAGGAGGGGGGAATGCTTCATGAATTAGCATAAGGGCCATCTTTTTCGAGACCGTCTGCTGGGGGAATTAGATAAAAACCTTATCTTCTTTTGAGGAGGAGCAGGCTCGGCAGAGGTAAAGGTGTCACTAGTTTTCTTCTTCAGTCTTTCACTTTTCTCATTCACTAAGCCAGCCTTCATCAAGTTCTTGAAGGTTAATACAGCTTTGTGGGAATGGTCTTTAGTTTGGAGGAGATGCATGTATCGGTTTTGAAGGTACTGTATGAATATAAACCATCTCGAAGCACTCTTATCTGTACAGAATATAATAACACAAAAATTCAAAAACAAAATAAGAAACAGGCAACAAAAAACATGTTTTTATAAAACGAAAGGCTCACCCTTAAAACTGGTCTTCGATGGAAATATGGTTGCTTGTTTTTCGAAGTCCTCATACTCTCAGCCTCATTTGACAAAAAAATACCACTTTTTTCAAGTTTTATTGTTGGAGGGTACAGAGGTTAAGGGCTTGAAACCCTCATCAAATGATATGTAAAACATGCCCTCTGACCTCAAATATTTTATGTCCATATAACTTCTGATCAAGGGGAGGTCTACCTTAACCTTGTTCTGATGACCTAGGACTTTGAAGGCAATCAATTTCCTTCAACTATTAATATTCAAGTCGGTAATGCACATGTTAAACTAAGGAAAAAATTCTCTAATGGTGTGATGGACTAGAAAATGCACCCCAACCTCAAACCATTCGAGGTAAGCACAAATCTCACCACTCTGAATATCAGAAAGACGATCTGTGGGGATTGGAATCCTACAGGTCACATTCGGAGGAAAGTTATATGTGGCCATCAAAGGATCTATCATACTCTGGTTATTGACACTCCCCCATTCTTATCACCTACAATTTTTACTAGAGGTACTAGTCTCCCTGTTCCTAGGTTCTATATGGGCCTCAACTATACGGACCCCCGAACTACTAGAAGGGCTATAGTTTATGTCCATAGATGGACTACTAACCTCAAGGTTCAATGCCACTTGTTCCTTAATCCCTGTCGGTTCTGTTGACTCGTGACTAGTGCTCGAATGAGCATTTGAGACAAACATTCTTTAAATAAAAAGGAGTAGAAGAGCAAAGGTAGACTATGGTACAAAATTAAAGAAAGGATGAGTATACACATAGAACCGAACCTGACTGAAAACTTGATTCAAAAATTCTGACCTCGAGTTCTTGACAGACAATTTGAGAGAAGAAGACTTCAGACTAAAAAAGAGCAACATCAATGACATTTATTCTATATAACCTTTTTATCTAGCAGTCAAACGTCACCATAGTTCATATTAAAAAAATGTCCACAAAACTATCATTTCAATCGGTTTGTTAGTTGATTGGTATGTTTGACCCATTTTTTTCTAAAATTTTTTTTCTACTTTTTTAGAAAAAATGTTAATTAATCAAATCAAAACAATTTATGCCCGATTTTTTTGGATTTTAACTAAGTATTCAATAAATGTGACTCATTCAAAATGACAACATCTTCGGCAATTTAAGTTCGAGATTCGGCTCATGTGCAGACCGATGTCGCACTAAAAATATATTTTCTTTTATAATTATAAAAAAATTAAGTCAAAGAATTTAATTGAAATTAATTGTCAGATCAACACTGAAAATACCTTAATGTGCTTAAAATTTGGGGAAACACTCAAATCTCGCCAAAACATTTTGGAACGGATGGAAAAACAGAAGAAAGTCAATCAAAACCTAAGGGCCTGTTTGATTTTTTTGGAATGGGGTTCGGAATTAGCATTTCAATGGGGAGGGAGGGGTGTTTTTGTTATTCCCATGCTCATGAGAATTGAGTTTCGTATCATATCATCTTAAAACTAACTTGTGAGAGGAGGCAAAGTTCTCCAAGAAAAAAATGATCTCGCAGCTGCAGGGGAGTCTGAGACGCCCTCCTATTCAAGGTGACTCTTATCTCGTTCTCTGCGTTTGATCCTTTTTATTTTTCATCTATTTTATGCCATGGACTAATACTCTGGATTATATAACACACAAACGTAATAAATACATTACATACATACACACACACACATATATATGTATCTGTGTGTGTACTCACAACAGCTTCACAAAAGTTCTTAGCCTTGTGGACACCTAATTAATGCTTCGAATGGTTTCTAATCTTAGATACTGACTACTGAATCTGCACATTTTATTGAAAAATGGATATGATGTATCAATATGTACAGAATACCTCCAAATCCCAACCTTCGGTAAATGTTTTTGTATCTATTCAACCTAAATAGTGAAGAAGAATTTCCATTGCACGATTGTTTTAAATTTAATGGATGAAATATGTTAATGTTGCGTTTGGTATTATGGAATTGTTTAGAAGGAAGTATATATTGTGTAAATTTATTGAATTGCAAAAGAGTTATTGAAATTTCTCCCTCATATATATCCTTTTGAAGGTCCGAATGCGTTTCAACTCAGCAGATGTAGACTGGTTTAATTTTTGTGGTTCTTGTTTGATAGTCAATACTGTTGTTCTTGGTGTTGTCTCTGGGAATATGATGATATAATGGATATATCTCTATCTATACAACTTTCCCTGCCATCAATTGTTATCATCCAAAAAACGGTTCTTCGATCCCTCAAATGCGGTGCTGTTTTTGGCATTTTCCTCGCAATGAATTATAATACAGATTTTTCAGATCAAAATGTTATAATACAAATGGAAAGTGGTCCTTCTGGTCCCAAAGGATGAGATGAGTTGTATTGCTTGTTTGATCGATGTTTTGTTGGTTTTTGTACAATCTGATAATTATTTTGGCACATGATTAAATGATCCATTGAACATGTAGTACTAAAAACTTAGAAGACTTTTAAGAATACTGTAATTTTCAACATCCCTAGCTTGTTAATTTGAAATTTTTTCTTGCTAAAATGCTGATTTTCTTTTCCAAATAAACGCTTTGATGAACATGTTTACAATTTACGCATCTCTCTCCCACAAACTCTTTTTGAATTTTGCAAACTTCTTGATGAAGAACCAATTTTTCTTTATATGTCTCTGGTTCATCAAACAACATTATAAGTGGAATGTTCTACTTGTAGTCATTTTAACTTTTGTCACCAATGCTTTTCTCTTTTTCTCTTTATGATCAATAATAACACATTTTTATTATAAAAAATCACAACAAATCTTTTTTTTTTTTGTTACAGCTGTCCAATGCTAAGAAAATTTTGGATTATTCTGAAAACATAAAGCACATCATAAATAAGCTTTTTTGTATTTCCTTTGCTGCGGACAACATTAACTCCCTTGCCACTTAACATTTTGCTCCATTTGCAAGCCAATCAAGTTTCATTAAGTATTTCTAAAAATATTATCTTTCCTTGTGTAGTAAATTAACAAGCTTTATTTCTTTTTTAATATTTTTTTCTTCTAAAAAATCTTCTTGATCATTTTTCTTCAACTAAGATTTCTTTCGATGTGCCCAAATTTCTTTTAATTATAGAATTGTGGTTTTTCATGAAACCAACAATATGATGTAGCATAATTTTTATTTTTTTATTTTTACAAAATTTATACAAAGTCATAAAGTTTTCAGAATTCACACCTCTTCCAAATTAATTTTGCCCAATCCTCAATTTGTGCCCTAATCTCCTCTTTTGAAATTTGAATTCTTCTTCCTTTGCAAGCTTAATGTAATTTCAGTGGGCTTATCATCATGCAATAACTTTCTTATACCGAGGAGGTACTAAGATCTTTTGCTTCATCAATTGTAGCAATAATATATTCCTATTTTTCAAGCAACCTAATAAGTATTTTTTAACAATTTTTGATTGGTTGTATTTTCTCTATATATAATCTCATTTGAATAACAATTTCCATAACTCTGAAAATTATTTTTTCATACTTTATGAATCTTTCATTCTAAGATTCTCCAAATCTCCTCTTAAAGAGATGAAGTTTGATACTTATCACCTAGCAATAGTCTTGGAATTCTTTTTCTTAGAATCTCCCCATGCTTCTTTTGCATTTGTTGCGCCAATGATTCTTGAAAAAATTGTATCTGATGCTCTTTCATTAAATGAAAAGTAAGCCTTTCAACCCTTGGGGTTGGATGAGTTAGGAACTATGAAACACGAACACTCTATTTTGGCTCACATGCTCATGTAGGATACCGACACTCTCAGACACTTCCCGAACATCCGAAAAAGTGTCCAATTTTTTTTTATTTTTTTCTATATTTAGGACATGTTTTGTACACTTTTTAATTTTTTTGGATTTTTTCTTCTTTTCCTCCTCTTTTTCTTAGTTCTTTTTTGGATACACACACACACACACATCTATATATATATATATATATATATATATGTTCTATGTGATAGTTAGTAAATTTGTTTTGAAACTTGAATTATGGATGTTGATGATTAAATGAAGAAGTTCTTGAATTTTATTTAATATATTTGTTATTTTAACATCCTATTGATATTTTTGTAATTTGTGTGTTTTTATGCCAATTTTAATTGAAATAACGTTAAATTTTTATTATATTGTCATATAAAAATTTTATATATATATATATATTCAACTTATTCTTGATGTGTCTGTGTCCTGTTTTTTTGAGAAATGACATGCCTGTGTGTCCGTGTCCTGTGTTTGTATCCATACTTCTTAGGTTGGGAAGAAACTTGGGTGACATTCCAAGGTTTCAGGTTCAACTCCTACCCCACGGGCACTTACCTGTCCAAAAAAAAAAAGTTAAGGATTTTGCATACTTCTGATTCTTGTTCAACTATTAATTTTGATTATTACTCATGTTTCCTTCATTTTTGAGATCCATGTAACCAACTCAACAGTGCTTTATAAAATTTGTTAAAACACAGTAAGGTCTTTATTTTAATCTTCCAAAAAGTGTTATTTTCATCATCAAACACTGAAATCATGGATGATATAGACCATGTGCCTAAGGTGTTTTTGGACCAACAGAATTGCACGAAGTCAAATTGATAGTTAACAGTTATCTTAAAAAACATGCTAGGGATATATTATATATCACCTCAACATATGTATACCAGAAACCACTTATGTTTGATTTGAGATAGCATGGGGATCAAAAGTCATTACTTTGCTATGTTGTACACTTGTTTTTTATTTTTTTGGGTGAAATTTCATCGTTTAAGCCTTGAAAAATGCATTTTTACTATTTTAAGAAAGTTTTGTTTAGTTAGTAATTTGTGTAGGAATTTCTGTTTTAAGTGTCGTTTGTTTCAAAGTTATTCTAAGCCTCTAATTATGCCATTTTTTATTAAAAAAAAAAATTCTATTTACTTGTTATTTTGGTGTTTGACAAGGAATAGGATTAGTCCTTTATATATAGGGTTGTAAGCCATATGGAAAATTACCTTTTATCTTTTTTTTTTGGTAGGTAAATTTAATTTATAACCGAAAAAAGAGAAATACAAGAGGCTCAAAGCAGCTCTAGGGGGCCCAAGAGCAACAAAACAACCAAATACTCTTAACAGCCCGAGAGTAGAGCAAATAAAAAACAAAGCTCTAGCCCAACTAAGAAGTGCAAGGGATAAGAGACCTTCTCTAACAAGATTGTTTAAATTAAATTCTGCATGACTAGGCCCTTCAACAATCTCCCAATTCTGCATGACTCGTACATCTTGAGCACTTGCACGGGTCCACTTGACTCTAACCAATCTGCCACGAATAAGATTGACCACATGACTCTAACCAATCTGCCACGAATAAGATTGACTATGGCATCGACCAGCTGATCTTTGTTATTGAATTCTCTTTGTTAGTAGATTACAACATTACCTTTTGCTATGTCGATGGACTAAGTAAAATTCGTTACTACAGCCATCTTTAGATTCACTCCCAATTTGTATCGTAACCAACATTGTTACCATCTCTGGGTTTTTGTCAATTTAGAAAATTTATCGATTATCACATATTTCATTACATAGACTAAGTTATTACCTTATTTTGTAAAAGGGCTTTTGCCTTTTCTGGACTTTGAGTGACAAACAAACCAAAAATCCCTTTAGATATCGCTAACTATTTGTTACTTGTAATATTAAAAGCCTCCTGGTAATACTATCATTTTGACACTTAGATTAACAAATTGACCATGCACTAAAAATTAGAAGACCTTTTAGTATTCTGAAGATATCAAATTATTTCCAACCCTGCACGTTTTGTTTGCTTTCTAGCTAAAAGTCTAGCATTGGCATATAGATGTTGATAAATTTTTGAATTTTTTTTTGGTCTGGACTGTTAGAATTACTATACTATACTATGTATGAATCATAAGTACGCAAACGTTTAATATTCATAAAAATATTAATTAAATAATATGTATGGTATATTAGTTGACATACCTTAGCCTCAAAGATCGCGTAATATTTTTATCGTGTAAAGAGGTGGGGAAGGCTTTCTAATCTCTCCTTTGGCTTATCATTGCTAAATTTAATGAGGCGATTACAATTTTATTGAGCGAAGAATACTACAGACCAACACCTACATAATAACCAAGTATACAAGTCTAATTTATAAAGGACTGCTAAAAGGGTTCATACTGATCTATACTAATGCCTTAAATAATTACATGTAACTTAAGTTGCACCAAACTTGAAGGATTATCATGATGACAACCAATACTAAAACTTATCCGGACAACTCTCAACCAATAAGTATTCAAAGAAATTAAATTTTTTACAAACATAAAATATAATGAGATATGCTAACCTACACAACAGTAAAAAAAATCTAACATGGAGTTAGTCTTGCGCAATCATAAGAATGCTCCATTATGAGTTGGAAGTCACGAGAATGAGAAGCGTAAATAATCTCTTCGCTGGTCCACGCTAAGGGGCCTTTTTATTGTCTAGACCTATAAGGATGGTAAAGTTTGTTTGATATCACTTCTCTGTTATATAAATATTTTAGAATTTATTCACTAATGCGTAAGTCAGCCCTCAAATCCAACAAAAATTATCTGATATTCATTTAAAAAGTCCCTTAGATGCTGACTGAAAATTAATTGATTTCAATTGGCTAAGTATGCATTAGAAATCATCTTATTTTCGCTCAAATATTTGGCAGCTTGCTAGGCTATAATAAGACTCTGTATGAGCACACTCCTTTTAGCAGTAAGACAGAGGAAGTCCCATTATATGAACAAGAACATAAATTCAAACTCCTTTAAATGCCTACTAGTATAAAGTAGAAGCTACAACACAACAAACTACAAAGTTATCAGTGTCATTCTTGCTTGAAAACAAAACTATCTTGCATGAATTCAAAAGCACAATATATTTGTGCCTATATTATCATGAGCACTTTATTTGATACTGCTTAAACACCTTAGATTTGGTGTAATATAATTTGAGCTCCATGTTGTGGTTGAAGAGTAATGACCATAGAAGGAGCATGAGTGTAAGAAGGCAAGAGCTCAAAAGAAAAATGTTGCAAAACCATGGCCAGAGCCATCTTTGCTCCTATCATGGAAAAGCTTTGGCCTAAACAGATTCTCGGTCCCCACCCAAATAGATAAAATGTCATTTGATCCTTTTGATGCTTTTGAAACTCCTTGAGCAAATCTCTCTGGCTTGAATTCTTCCACATCGTCGCCCCAATATTGAGGATCATAATGTAGCAACAGCGTTGGTAAGAAAATGTCAACTCCAACAAGGATGGTCATGCCACCTATATTAGTTTTCGGGCGTGTATGTCAAAATAGAGCAGTCACTGGTGGATACAACCTTAGGACTTTATGTAGAACCATTGATACCTACAAATTAATAGACTAACCACTATTGGAGCTATTCTAATATAAGATGTGAGCAAGAAATGAAACCAAAATATGAATGGAATGATTTTTTTTACTTACAATCTTGAGGTGTTTTATAGTCTCAAGATCAGGTATTCTCTTCCCACACATCTGTAGAACCTCTTCTCTTGCCCTATCTTGCCAGTTTGGATTCATGGACAAGATGATGATTGTCCATGTTAGCCAGTTAGCAGTAGTCTCTTGGCCAGCAAAGTAGAACAACTTGCATTCCTCTATCAAATCTTCAATTGTCATTTCATTATCAACTTGCTTTCTGCATTGTAACAAGAAGCCTAGTAGATCATCACCCCCAGTTTCTCCATTTCCCATGGCCTGCTTTTTCTTGTGGATCATATCTCGTAAGATTGCTTTCATCTCATTGTCAATCTCATATCTCCTCTTGTTCTTCTTAGTAGGTACGAATCTGTATGTATGTGTGTGTGTGTGTGTGTGTGTATATATATATATATAAAACATCAAAATAGGATTGAGATGATGTAACAATTATTTCACATAGAACAAGAAGTAATTCAATATAGATGTGTTGTATTCCTAGAAAATCAGAAGTGGGTACGAGTCTTGTTTAAAATAAATCCCTTTTGGTGCTTATACAGTGAAGCTGTGAAAAAATGCACTTATTATACATACAAGTCCTATTCTTCTGTTATTTTTGGCCTTCATTGACATTTTTTGTAGTATTTTCAAACACTATATATATGTAACATTTCAAACAAAGGTTTTTAGAAATGGACATTATACCTCAAACTGGCGATGTAAATGGCTGGGGATGCTTTGATCACCAGCACGGCTTGCTCTTTTTGAAGTTCAAATATCTTCTTTCCTTCCTCGTCGCTACTTCCAAAGGTCGTTCTAGCAATAACATCTCCGGAAAAATTATGTAAATCGGCCATAATATCCAATTCATGAGGAGTAGGCAACTTCTTCCATCGATTGATTAGGTTGCAACAACTGGTGGAAAATGCTGGCACCATTCCCTATTGATTAAGGAAAAAAAAAACATTTGTTGCATGTTAAGTCAAGCTGGGCTAGAGACTAGACTATCCACCAAAAAATGACTGTTAGAGGAAATGACAAGTAGGTACTTGCAATTTCTGTTGGTGGAATGCAGGTGTGATCAATCTTCTACGGTTGGCCCATTTTTGTCCTTCCAAAGTTAAGACTTCTAGAGTTAGAAGATCCACAAGAGGGTTTAGTGGTGGCTTTTGGAAGTGGCCATTCTTGTCTGCTAATGTCAGTCTCAATATCGTTGGGTCCACGATTATCAGCCTAGGTCTTGTTTCAATCCAACTCACAAATATCTTTCCTGTTTTACATAATCACTCATCAGTACCATTTAACTTGAATGAATAACATTATACAAAGGACATCGAGTTAATTGACATTTTCTTGTGATGGAGAGATTTTGGAAGCATGCACCAAAAGGGGTCTGAGCTCAGCCCGACCAAGACTCTTCAGTCCTAAAAATCATACTATTCAACCCAACTCAAAAACTCAATTTGGGCTCGGCCATGAAGGCTTTGGGCCAACTCGGCTTAATAACACTCCTATTATTATTATTATTATTATTATTATTATTATTTGCCAAAATATATTTATATTTTATATATATATATATATATATATATTTGTAAGAGACGATAGGATCCTTGCCATGTTTTTGCACCATTTTGTAAAAGAAAGGAAAGACACGTGGCACAATTTGATGGTTTAAAGACATGGGCTTGGACCGTGCTTCTTTCATGGACATTTTGATCTCTTTCATATCACCATAGAGAAGCTTGTAAGAGGTGCCTCTGATCCCCTGCAGCTTTAGGTGCCTCTCTAGGCTTTTAGGTCTTCACCAAATGGTGTACCCTGTTAGAGATAATCTTCAAAATATTTGATTTAATTGTAAATATTTCTTTTGTGATTTGATTTGATTTTCTAACCTTTATTATAGGAGATTGTTTAGCTATTCCCTTATTTGAGGAGATTGTTTTGGTCTACCTTAATTATAGGTAATTAAGTGTCATGTACAATGTATATTTATTTCAATATTGATCAATAGAAAGGTATGTCATATTCTCTCATATCTTCAAGCGTATTATGGTATCAGAGCATTTTTTTTTCCTGAATAACAAAGCCTAGGCATAGGCTCCATCTTATCTCCTTCTCTACATATAACTCTGTTCTATACACCTAAGTCTCACCATGACCACTCAAAGCTCTTCCACCACTGCTATTACTACTCCCACAATCCCCAATGCAAACGATGCAAACCAAGCACTCATTGCCATCAACGTTTCTGCCCAAGTCCCTCTTAAACTATTCTCCACCAATTATACCTCATGAAAACTCCAATTTCAAACCCTTTTCGTTGGCTATGATCTCATTGGCCACATTGACCGTACCAAACCTTGCCCACCCGAAACTATCACTGCAAATCAAACAACTCAATTGAACTCGACTTATACTTTCTAGATTCGTCAGGATCACCTTATACTCAATGCTATCATTGGCTCACTTTCTCCTACTATCATTCCTTTTATTGCTCGTGCAACCACCTCTCGTCAAACTTGGACGATTCTTGCTAATAGCTATGCTAAGCCATCTTAAGGTCGGATCCAACAAGTTAAAGGTCACCTCAAAAATCCTACCAAAGGTTCTTAGAGTGTTACTGATTTTCTACAATTTGTCAAAGCCCGAGCCGATGAACTTGCTCTTCTTGACGTCTCTATGGACGACGATGATCTCACAGAAAAAATTCTCGATGGTCTTGGTAGTAATTACAAAGACCTTGTCAATGTCGTTCACGCTCGTGACACACCCCTCACCTTTGATGAACTTCATGAAAAACTACTCACTTTTGAAGCACATCTGCAAGAGAAGAAGCCTGCTCAGTCTTATCTACCAGCCTCTGCCAATCTCACTCAACCACCAATACAGGCTCGCGTACCTCTGGGTGGCGTCCATCATTGACCAACACCCTGTCGCCACCTTTTGGCTCCACCAACACTGGATGACATCCCTCTTCCACCAACAACTAACGCCCTTCTCGTTGTGCTGCCAAACAGTGCCCTTCGTTTCGCCTTGTACCGAATGACTCGTTGTCCTCAACTCGACCTCTGATACCATGGCACCCTCGGGCTCATTTTGTGGCCACCTCAGCATCCGTCACTCCATCGTGGCTCATTGACAGTGGTGTTTCTCATCATGTCACCGTTGACTTGAGCAACTTATCTCTTCATGCACCATACACAGGCACAAACGATGTTATGATTGGCGATGGCACAGGTCTACCCATGACACATACCGATTCCACTTCCTTCACTACCCCTACCACTTCCTTTACCTTATCTAATGTTCTCTGTGTTCCTAGCATGAAAAAGAATTTAATATCTATTTCTTAATTTTGCACCACTAATAATGTATCCATTGAATTCTTACCAGCTTCTTTTCTTGTGAAGGAACTTCGCACGGGGGCAATCATCTTAACGGGCCAAATGAAGGATGGAGTGTATGAGTGGCCGGCTTTTTCATCCGTGAAATCACCTTTACTTGCTTTCTCTAGTGTCAAGACCACTTCGTTCGAGTGGCATCATAGATTAGGTCATCCCGCCTTTTTTATTCCAAAACATGTTGCGTCTCATTATAAATTAGATTTGTCGTCTTCCATTTTGCCTAATATTTCATGTAATGCTTGTCACTGCAATAAAAGTCACAAATTACCATTTTCTACTACTTCTATTGTCTTAACCAAACCTCTCGAAATTCTTTTTTCTGATGTGTGGACTTCCCTAGTCCTCTCCCATGATGACTTTAAATACTATGTTATCTTTGTTGACCACTATACAAAATATATATGGATTTATCCAATCAAGCACAAATCGGATGTTCATGATGTCTTTATAAGATTCAAAACTATTGTTGAAAACTATTTTAACCGAAAAATCATAACCCTTTATTCTGACAATGGTGGCGAATATATTGGTCTTGCTTTTTACTTGGCCACTCATGGTATTTCTCACCTTACAACTCCACCTCACACACCAGAACATAATGGTTTTTCTAAAAGACGTCACCGTTACATAATAGAAACTGGTCTCACACTTCTCTCTCATACTTCCCTTCTTTTAATTTTTTGGTCTCATACCTTCATCACTGTTATCCACCTCATAAATTGTATGCCCACTTCCACACTACATCTCTCTTCACCTTTTGAAACGATTTTTGGTACTCCTCCAAACTACTTTAAACTTAGGGTCTTTGGTTGCCTATGTTACCCCTGGCTTCAACCTTATTTTTCTCACAAACTCAACTCTCGCTCCACTCCCTGTGTCTTTCTTGGCTACTCTCTTACTCAGAGTGCCTACTTT
This sequence comes from Nyssa sinensis, assembly GCA_008638375.1. Lineage (NCBI taxonomy): Eukaryota > Viridiplantae > Streptophyta > Magnoliopsida > Cornales > Nyssaceae > Nyssa > Nyssa sinensis. The sequence goes on along the minus strand of CM018032.1, from coordinate 1,450,254 downwards.
TGTTATGATCCTTCTAACTCCAACATGTTTATCTCCCGTCATGTCAAGTTTGTTGAGTCTGTTTTTCCTTTCTCTTCTCTTCACAACCACTTACCTCGTCCTCAACCACAAACTATTTCCACCTGGATCCTGCCAATTATACATCTTCCATCATCCAACACTTAGCCTCGGTCACTCTCCAAACCATCTAACGAACGGTCTCTTTCTATGCCCTCAAGCGATGTTCGGTCACCACCTGCTCCACATGCACCCTCGAACACTCCAATACCCCCAAACCCATCTTCCTTCACCTTACCACCTACTTTCCTTCAATCACCTACTACCACCATAAACCCTAACGAACCAGACATCCAACCATCTATACCCATCACAGAAATTCACAACACTTATCCTATGACTACTCGAGCCAAAAATGCTATTCACAAACCTATCTAAAAACTCAATCTCACTGCCCAACTTTCTAAACCCGTTGAGTTTGAACCCACAACTGCGACTAGGGATGCAAACGAGCCGAGTCGAGTCGAGTATCTAATGTTTAAACTCGGCTCGCGAAAAAATAGAGCCTAGCTCAACTCGGCTCGAAACTCGACTCGAGCTCAAATTCCTGATCAAACTCGGCTCGTGAATGGCTTGTCAAGCTCGAGCTTGAACTCGACTCGGCTCGAAAAAATAAACAAGCCTCATTCGAGCTCAAGCTCGAGCTGGAGTTACTCAATTTTTTTTTGTGTCCAATTGAATAAAAATTATGTCATTTTCACATAATAAAAAAAAATATAACTCACTGAATAAATTAACACAACTTTAAAATTTTAATATAGTTTTTTTTAAGAAAAAAATCTATTATATACCAATCCATATAGCTATAGAGTCTAGAAATTAAACAAATAGAAAACCTTGCATCAACAAGACAGTAATAAACTAAAATAACTCATCATAGAGAAAATATAATATTACAAATTGAATCATTATTCTGTAAACAAATTGACCCATCTTCCTCTTCCTATAAGCACTGGAACTAGACTTATGAACTAAAATTAAACAAATATTATGTTTGTAGTCTATAATCGTACAAAGCTCATCAGCTGTAAACTTCACCTGCACATATTTTAAAAAATTTCAATCAGATAAACTTGAAGTTTCCAGCAATATAACAAGCAGAATTAGAAAGCAAAAACAAACAGACTACTCACCATTTTGACTTCTTCTTAATGCACTCAAACGTGAGATGTTCCACCAAGAATACCTGCCAATCGACATGATTAGAAAATCAATGTATTCAACTTCATTATGTCCTCAATAGAAACATTGTAAAGTAAGCAAATCTCGAGTATTTCACAGACTTAGTCATAAAGCAAAAGAGGATTGCAAGGCATATGAAAATGACATCCGGTTGGTTGTGGTAAAAAACTTTGCATTTGAAATTGTTTATGGGTAATGTTATTGCCAGAACTCTTTTGGTTGCTTCCACGACGTTGTCAATAATAACAATGCCATGGTCTATTTGAATATATGTGTGTGTGTGTGTATCTAATTCTACTGTTTCTATTTTTTGGGGGTCTGTTATTCTGCTACATGATGAACAAAAATTATTGGCTTTCTGGACATTGTTAGAGAAAAGTTACGAGTATAGTAATTAATAAGGTTCCTCAATAGTAATAATAGACCATTTGCCAAAAAGAAAAACATATCAGTTGAGACAGTAGAGGAAAACTTAAAATGGTCTGAACATGGTCACTGTACTTGAATTTTTTATTTTTTCTTCCAATCATCTAAATCAAATGAGGTATTAAAGTTTATTGTGAAAAAAATATTGTAGAAAATATTTAACCTGGACAAAAAGTAGGCATTTTCCTACTTGGGTTAGCTCATTTCTTAAAAGCAAGCCTGCCTATACATAAATCATGATAATAGTCTTTTTCCCAACCTGTAGCCCTACCCAATTGTTTAGTTGAAATGAGCTAAGTGAGCTCATTTCTAAATAATGAAGTTTTGACAAAGACCTTGTTCGATAATAAATTATCTATGCTTATATTTTTCGTAATTACAGCGACTTGCAATATGCAAATATTAAAGATAAATTTGAGTTTCACTCCCAAAGTTTAGCAGGCACACATCTAAAGATAAATCTGAATTTCTATATATACTCACAAGACGTGGCAAAAATAAATAATATACTAAACAAAAAATTATTGCTACCAGACTGTTGCAGAAAAAAACTAGAAACACATACTTGCAGCAGCAATCTCAGCCAGAGTTTTAAAACTCTGCTTGGATTTTAACATTGAATTTTATAGTAATATTACTATACGAACTCATGAAGCAAGGTCAAATTGGGTGCTATTCAAACTTCATTAAGGATTAAAGACTTAAGCTGGCAGATCTATTGTGTGACACGTAATCAAAACCAAATAGAGTCAAAGAAGTTTAGAAATTAAAAAATTTAGACCATGGCTGTAGCTTCACTGACTATTCATTAGTCTATGTATGATTGCTGCTGAATTATCATTCATCTACCATAAAGGCACCTTTGATTGTCTATAAAGAAACAAGTAAAACACATGATATAAACAAGTAAAACACATAAAAAAAATTTGAAGTGTGTTTTCTATTCAAGAAGACCCTAAACCTTCCATAAACAATTTCCCTCAGAACTATAAGTGAGGGAAAAATAATTCAACAAACCTGTGCAAATAAGAGGTTCTTGCTGATAAGTTGAACAAATGTAGCTGAGCCTAAAACTTGGAGAATTGTTTCAACCTAAAAAGATACAAAAAAACCATACAATAATTTTTATAGGACCATGTTCATTCAATGTGAAAACAAAAGAAAAATAAAGAATAAAGAATGATCTATAAGCAAAGAAGTTAATAGCCCAACCTCTGAAAATGCAAATAAACCTAATCCAGTAGCTGCAGCAATCCCAAGGGTAACAGACAACGCATTAGAGTTGTCCTGTAAATTTATCTCCATCAAAAACCATATAAAATTGCAAACTAAACATCAAAGAAATTCCAGGAACCAAATACAAGCAATTAGGCGAATTGAACTTGGTTGCTATGTCCTCTGTTCTCAACAAATTTAATAACATTACAGGATATAACTCATAAATTGAAGTCAATACACATTATTAATGCTGATAAGGCTGTGTACTCAAATAATAATAATAACAAGAACAAGAAAAAGATGGAAGACTAATGTTGATTTCACAAATGGATACAAAGACTATCGTATGGAAGAAACTGGAAGTAAAATCAGTCCAAGGTCCAATCTAGGTAAAACTTGCATTCTTTAGTATTAAAAATTGATTTACACCAGGAACAAGGGAATGGTTCCTTTCAATGGTGTGACAATTTCTGTTCATGAGATATCTAGGAAAAGTCTAACTTTTTCTGTAATCTAAATGACCATAAAATCATCATTTTCCCTTCTTCATGTTTGATAGTCCATTTGGTAAGGAGAAAGAATAGAGGAAGCAAAAGTGGAAGTTCTGATGACTAGAAAATAAAAGGGACTCTTGAGGAAAAATAAATCTCTCTTACACAAAATAAAAAATAAAAAAAAAACAAAAAAAAAAAAACATGTTAATGCATGGAAAAGCTAGAGACAATTAATTTCTGAACACCGAAATTTCTTGGAATGTTTTATCAAACTTAATTTAAAACAATATATTTCAGGGAAAAGTACATGGTAATAAAGAAAATACATAGTTCATAGGGATGATATACGATCAATGCAAAAAACAGAAAACGCCATTATAGCAAAGCACAATACAGAAAATAGAAAACTGAGAATAAATTTTTTATTATCAAGTCTGGAACGACAGTGCTGCCAAAAAAAAGTACAAAAAAGAATATGAAATAAAGCCAGCAGCAACAACAAAAAGTACAGTAATCAAACATGATAAATTAAAAAACAAGAAATATTTCAGTTAGGCAGCTATCAAGTTCAACCTCCATTTACTAAAATTCCAAAATCTATATAATCTCCATTTACTAAAATTTCGAAATGCAATAAAATCTCAAGAAAAACTATTAACCTTTATGGCTCCGGTACTATCAAGTTCAACAAACTACAGCTTCCAATTTTAACCTCTTCGTGTTAGGAATCCTACCTGAAAAATCATGTAACACAATGAAATACATACAGAAATACATGAGCTTCAGATTTTCAATCAGATCTAGGGCTTTAGAAAATGAGTTTCAGATTATTGAGCACACCTTTTCGATCAGATCTAGGGCTTCAAAAAATGAGTTTCAGGTTGACAATCCAAGAGGTATCCTCTGATGACGGCCATGACGATGAGAGAATTTTCAGGTTAGATAAAGAGATTGAGAGAAGAGTGAGAGATTGAGAGGATACAGATCAGAAAATAACAGAGAGATTATCTTCACGCTTTCTAGGGAATAGGAATGAACTCTCAACCTACGCTGCTTGTGAGTTGCGGCTTGCCGTGCCGTCTTTAGAAACCCTAAGGGCCTAAGCAGAAAAATAAGTATTTATAGTTAAAAACATAAACGAGCCACGAGCCGAGTCACGAGTCGAGCTACTATCTGAGCTTATACAAGCTTGTTCACGAGCCTGACGAGTCGAGCCTCCTTCTGGCTCGGCTCGGCTCGTTTAATAAACGAGCCCTATTTTAAGCTCGAGTTCGGCTCGTGTATTAATTGAACTGAGTTTGAACGAGCCATAATCGAGCCGAACTCAAGCTATTCATGAACGGCTTTGTTCTTTTGCACCCCTAACTGCGACCCAAGCCCTCAAAGACCCCAAATGGCGTCAAGCCATGTCTAAAGAATATGATGCTCTTGTTCGAAACGGGACATGGGCGTTAGTCCCATCTGTCTCCCCCTAGAATATTGTTGGATGCGAATGGATTTTCCGAATTAAACGCCGCTCTAATGGTTCTATTGATAGGTACAAGGCTCGGTTGGTTGCTAAAGGATTTCACCAGCGACCTGGTGTCGACTACAATGATACATTTAGACCAGTCATTAAGCCCACCACAGTCCGACTTGTCCTCAGCATTGCTATCAGTCGTGGCTGGTTTCTCCGACAACTTGACGTCAATAATGCCTTTTTACAAGGGCATCTCACCGAAGCTGTTTATATGGCTCAACCGCTAGGGTTTGTTGATCCTAACTATCCTACTCATGTGTGTAAACTTCGCAAAGGCATATATGGCCTTAGGCATGCTCCCTGTGCCTGGTATAATGAGCTTCGCCAGTTTCTTGTTGCATCTGGATTTTGGAGCTCACATGCAGATACATCTCTCTTTGTCCTCAACACTGGTAGCTATTGTATATATCTCTTTGTTTATGTTGATGACATTATAATTACAAGCGACAATAATGATATGGTTAACCAGGTTGTTAGCTTTCTTGCTCAACGATTCTCTATTAAGGATCTTGGCCCACTTTCTTATTTCCTTGGTGTGGAAGTCATTCCGTATGAACATAGGATCCTTCTTTCTCAAAGGCGGTACATCCTGGATCTTCTTGCTCGTACCAACATGATGATAGCAAATCAGTACTCACCACTCTTCCAACCAGTCCAACACTTACGCTACACTCTAGCTCCGCCCTTATGGACCCAACTGAATACAAAGCCATTGTGGGTAGCCTACAGTACTTGTCTCTTACTCGGCCAGAAATTTCTTTTGCGGTAAACAAATTGTCACAGTACATGCATTGTCCAACCACCGACCATTGGACTATTGTAAAGCGTTTCCTGTGCTATCTCTGTGGTACTTCTGATCATGGCATTTGTCTTTATCGTGACTCACCGCTGTCACTCCATGCCTTTTCTGATGCTGTTTGGGCTAACAACAAGGAGGATTTCTCTTCTACCAGTGCTTATATTGTTTATCTTGGTCACAATCTTATTTCTTGGAGTTCCAAAAAGTAACGTACGATTGCTTGCTCTTCTACTGAAACTGAATATAGGTATGTTGCTGCCACTGTTGCTGAATTGACTTGGGTGTGTTCTCTCCTTACTGAACTCCATATTCAGCTACCTCAGTCACCCGTGATCTACTGCAACAATGTTGGAGCTACACAATTATGTTCCAATCCAGTATTTCATTCTCGTATGAAGCGTGTTGCCATTGATTTTCACTTCATTCGAGATCAAGTTCAGACTAGGGCTTTACGTGTTGCTCATGTCTCATCAACTGATCAACTAGCGGATGCCCTCACCAAACCACTACCGCGAGCTCAATTTCTTTCTCTCAGGAACAAGATTGGACTCTCCTCCAAGAGCTCCATCTTGAAGGGGCATGTTAGAGATAATCCTCAAAATATTTGATTTAATTGTAGATATTTCTTTTGTGATTTGATTTGATTTTATGTACCTTTATTATAGGAGATTGTTTAGCTATTCCCTTATTTGAGGAGATTGTTTTGGTCTACCTTAATTATAGGTAATTAAGTGTCATGTACAATGTATATTTATACCAATATTGATCAATAAAAAGGTACGCCATATTCTCTCATATCTTCAAGCATATTATACACAACTCTGTTCACACAATAAAGGATAAAAAAAAAAATAAGAGAGAACCAGAGATTTAAAGATGAAACCTTCCATCTCTTTTTTCTTTCTAGATTTTGTTGAAATGACCTTGGCTCAAATTAAGGAATGAGATTCTAATAATGAAGAATTTATACAACTTGTTTGTTGTTGACTTTTGATGTCCTCATCTAATAAAATTAGAACAAAACAAGAGGGGACCACACAAAGAGCAAGAAAGTTTTTCTTTCTTGTGGATCAAGTTTTATGGATTTCACTGTGATTCATTACATTTTACCATGTTAAAAATTCATAATTCAACTAAATATCTTGAAATAAATCAATAACAATCAAAATTATTATCTTTCTTGAGATTTCTTTAACTTTCTCTCTCTAACCTCTCTCTATTGTTCTCCTTTTCTTCTCTTCTCATTTCTTTTTCTCTGCAGCCCGCTGCTTGTTAGTGAGAGAACACACAACACACACATTGTATACACAGCCGCACACGCCATATACACACAAATGTGCACACACTTATACACATTTTTCTACCTTCACCTGTACACACATATACATGGCTAAAAATGTATACATGTCTCTCATACCTATTATCCACCGTGCCTATGATGTAATGGTTACATTTACGAGTATGTCATTGGTAGCCCATTAATATACAATCACCCAATGTAATTGGGTCGAGGTGTTATACTTTAATGTATATATTCTTTTCTCTTCTCTCATCATGTGCAAATCACATGATGAGTATTATTTTATTATATACTATTATTATTTTATTTCATTTTTTGTTGTATAATCTTTCCAACTTAGGTTAGTGTTGTATTTGATCACTTAACCCATTAATTAACCTAGGTTAGATTAATTGTCACCTTTCAAATCCTAACCTATGCAGATTAGGAATAATGTCCGATCAATTGGGCACCTCGCCAATATACTAACTCTATTTAGCATATTAATGACGTGTCTAACCAAAAGCGTCTTGACTAATACATAATTCATGTATTCATGATTATACATAGTAGTGGAAAATAAAACATGATAGAGTACAACTAAATACTTAACTATCAAAAATACAAATAAGTCTGAAAATTACAGCCTAAAAATCTCTTTTGACATTCTACTATAAAAGATATCTATAATAATCAGAAGTCATTTTTCCTTTTCAAAAGTGACTGTAATTAATGGACTCGTATTTGACTCACCTAAATGCTGCCACAACATGCATGTCTTGCAAGAAGGAACATGTGTTAATTTGTTGGCGAGACATTAGTATATGGTCTTAGACCATTGACTAAGTCAATTGTCCTGACCAATTACTGATTGTCATGTCAACAAAAATTACTTTACAAATTCAATATATTTTACACATGACAATTTATGTTAGGCCGGGACCAATGGTCCGGATTGTATTCTCCTTGCTGGCAGTTTGAAAAGGTATCTTTTTCCAGCACTCCTCTCAAATCCGTTGCTTACCTTCTCTGTTCAGGGCAGCGACATTTTCTCTTTAATATCATTGATGTTAGGGCCTTCTTAGAGTGTTTGCCCACAATTAGGGCCTTTTTTAGTGATTTAACCTGAGACTCCTCCCGATGCCCCTAGGAAAACTATAGGGGAAATATTTTGAGTCCCCTAAAGTTTTGTGACTTCAAGAGTGGTCCTTTCAGGTGAGGAGCTAGTTAAAGAGTGTGGTGTTTCTTCACAATTGAGACCTCAGAGGTTGGTTTCCAACCTCTTATTCTACTTGACCAGCATGGCACCTGGCCATTGGATCTCTATGCCATAGTCGTCAAAACCTTCTCCTAATCTGAGTAAATAGGTTGAAGAAGAGTATAGTTTTGAATTAGGCCTTGGTCAATTTTGGGTGTTCAAGGCTCTCTTATCTACATCGTTGAATAGGTATACAAAACATGTAAATTGGTTTAAGTAATTCTAATTGAAAGGAATTCTACTGTAAGATTTAAAATCGTTCTGATACCAAATGTAAAATCCAAAAATTACTCTAATACTAATAATTCTACCAATTGTTGAACAAAAAAACAAGAGAACAAATAAAGTGAACAAATTAATATTTTATTGAAAAAAACTCACATAGCAACTCATTCTGACAATAAGGCTATCACGCCTACTGTTGTGGCAATCTCACCTCACATCTATTCAGCCCACTGCATTCTGTCATCTCTATATTTTGCCACTAGTCACCATATTGTTTTATTATTTTTGTGGCTCATAACTCAATGTGACAGAGATCTACATATATATAGCATTGACTCTAAGTTCTATATTGATTAGGACATCTAATCTCATACAAACTAGTATATATCTTATTTAACTATAATCAGAAAACTAACTTTCATTAGAATATTAGTCCAACTACAATTAGGACTATCTAAAAAGACTCCAAATATTATTAAGACACAATAAATTGAATTAAGAAACTTCGTAAAATTTATGGGCTTGGTTTAATTAGCCAACATTGCCTCCCTTTAAACCAAGCTCACCAAAGTAGCTTCACCAACACCTTCATGAGCAAAAGTCTTCAAAGTAATTTCTATCGCTATAAGAAGCTTTTGTGACAGCAATCTGAAACAATCATTTGTCTTCATCTTCACACGCGGATGTGGTCAAATCTTGTACTTCGCATACAACTTCTCAGCTTGTTCAACACGATCAAAGAACAAATCCATGCTCATCCATTCAAAATCAAAATCAGTAAAACAATTGTCCGTGCCAATAATTTCATCATCATAATGATGCAAAGCCTACCAATATTTTAGAGTACCAAAATCTTCATTTCGAACAAAATCTGTACCAATAAAATTATTAAGATCCAAGCCAATATTGTAGTACGACAAGAAATTATCAGCACCGATGAAATCACAAATTTTAGACAACTTGGGCTTCTCAATTCTCAAAAATTCTTGAAACTCTAAAAATTTTGTCTTTACAAAATTAACATGGCCTCGAATAATAAAATTCTCAATACCAATAAAATCAACAAACTATGGATTAAAACGTTCTTCAATCTCACTATGTTTTGATTCCAAAGTGCTTGGCAAATCAAACAAAATATTAAGGCCAAAATTTTCAAAATCTTTAACTGCATTAATACAAAACTTCCTTCTTTCTCAAAAATTAAATTCTCAAGCTGAGTAGGCTAAAATAAATCTTTAATATCTCTCAATTCACCAAAAATAATTTCTAACAAATTCAAATTTTTATCACTATGAGACAAAGTCAAACTTTCAGCCATACAATTATTTTCATCTTCTTCAACTTCTAAAATATTTCCTTCCTCACAACTAATATTTTATTCCTCAGAAATATTGATGAAGCAGTCAATATCATATGAATTTAAATTCAACACATTATATGAATCATCCAAATTGGAATGATTCTAAATATAATTTTGAACCATTAATCTCTTTATTTAAGTTAAGCTTATCTCTTTCAAAATCAACCACCCAATATCTGTCTATGAAATGTTCATAACCGTTCTGCAGTTTATTTTTATATGTCAAAATAAGATCAAACTGAAACTTATATAGTGGTGGATAGTTTTGTGTACAAACAAAAGTATTCTAATGTGCTCAATGTATTGTCTTTCCTATTATCTGGTAGAACCATTTAACTTTTTTCTTATAAAGTTCTTTTGATAAACGCTTTAATGCAATATCCAATACATTAAATACATTGCAAGCATTAAGATAGAGTGTAACACGATGTAATCACTCATCAATATTCTGACCACATACTCTTAAAATCTCAAACTTTTACCCATTAACCAAAACTTTCTTCATAATTTCAAATCAACAATTTATTTAAATCACGTACCTGAGTTTGTCCAAAATTTGACCTCGATGTCCCTTTTTTTTTTTTTTTATCTTTCAATCTATCAATCTAATCAAGCTGGTTTTCCTATCGATTAAACCAAAATTTCTTTTTTTTTGCCTCACAAGTATTTGTACCACCGCAAGATCTTTTTTTCTGATCCAAACAGTCACCAAATTTCAATTGAACAACTCTTTAACAAATCAGTCAAGATTGTAATCTTAAGTAATACGAGAACTACAGTTCTATGCAATAATCTAAGAACGAGACTAAACTTTGGTTTTCCACAGCTTCCCAAAATCGAGACAAGACTAAACTTTGGTTTTCCACAGCTTCCCAAGATCGAGACAAGACTCTGATAAATTACCCCCAAACATCATAATTGGCTCCTCCAAAATCGAACCTGGCTCTGATAAGTTATCCCAAGATTGTAACTAGCTCTGATAGCAAATGTAACATTTAAAATCGCTCTGATAACAAATGTAAGAATTAAAATCGCTCTGATACCAAATGTAAAATCCAAAAATTACTATAATACCAATTGTTGAACAAAAAAATAAGAGAAGAAATAAAGTGAACAAATTAATTATTTTATTGAAGAAAACTCACATAACAACTCGCTCTCACAACAAGACCTTCACGCCTATTATTATGGCAATCTCACCTCACATTTATTCAGTCCACTGCATTCTGCTATCTCTATATTTTGTCACCACTCACCACACTTTTTTATTATTTTTGTGACTCACAACTCAATATGACAGAGACTCACATATATATAACATTGACTCTAAGTCTTATATTGATTAAGACATTTAATCTCATACAAACTAGTACATCTTATTTAACTATAATAAAAAAAAAATTAACTCTTATTAAAATATTAGTCCAATTACAATTAGGACTACCCAAAAAAACGCTAAATACTATTAGGACTCAATACTAAATTAAGAAACTTCCTAAAATTTATGAGTTTGGTTTAATAGGCCAACATCTACTTTGGCCTCCCAAAATCTTAGTGTACAAGGCAACCTCCCAAAAGGTTGAGAAAGACGAACAATCCCTCCATATATATATATATATATATATGAGAGCCTATAAGGAGGTGTCAGGACAAAAGTATATACATCCATCTCTTTATGATCATCATGAACCAGATATATATCAATTTGAGAACAAGATCTTAAATTAAATTAAGCATCTAAACAAATGGGGTTAAGATCATGACAATGGCTGATGAGCATTATTATTTATTAAGAGACTGCAAAATGCAAGCAAATAGACTGAAACTTCATTAACTGATTGATGATTGAAAAAAGTAGAAAGGCTTACACTATTTTCACAAAACCCAAGTTTTTCCACTAGAACCCCTTTTACGCTCTTCAGTCTTCACCTTCCTTCTTTACTATATATATATATATATATATATATATATATATATATATATCTAAGATATACAACTTGTCACCAACAAAATACAACTAGGAAGGACAATAATAAGATGATAAAAAAAGCAGGAATGAAGAGAAAGACAAGAAGCCTTGGAGGCGTAGAAGTAGTAGTAAGGATAGGAGTAATTGCGCTGTCCCATTCCAGGTGGCCCGGCCACGGGCACAGGCACCTGACCAGAAGGAACGGTGGTGTAATCAGGAGGCGGTGGAGGAGTGGCGCCCCATGAAATATAAGATGGTGGTGGAGGCGGAGGAGGCGGCGGCGATTGGAAATAGTAGGACTGTGGTGGCGAGTGGTGAACTGCTGGAGGCGATCGTGGCGGCTTTGACTCTAGTGGTGGAGGAGGTGGTGAACATATAACAGGGCATGTAGCGCAATCGCTAATACATAGCAAACCAGTGGCCGGTATGGCGGTCTGATCTGCTGAGGTGACTCTAGCAAGCCCGATCCCCATGACACCAACCATGAAGAGAAACAGTAGAAGCCATTTTCTTCTAAGACTAAGAGATGCTACAGCTAGGCCCTGGGCGTGATCCATCGATCTGAATTGTAGTTGCATAAAGTCCAAGTTAATTTTTGACACATATATAAATTACTTGTTTGCTTTGTGACTTTTTAGAGCTAGATACTTGCCTTTACCTTCTCTCCATTCCATGCGTGTGTATGGCTCTTTCAAAATGTGGTATGATATTTAGAGATCGATGCTTCTTTTTTGAAAGAAAATTTGATTGTTTGTGTTTGTTCTTTGCTCTTTGCTGTAAAGGAGGACGATTACATCCACCGAAACCCAACCCATTTTTCTTTGGTCTTTAAAAACTTGAATTTAAATTTTTTTTTTATTATTATTATTATAAAAAAAGGCACCCAACAACATCCTTTAAATTAATTTATAAAGGCACTTGATGATCGAAAGGAATAATACTTTCCTTGCATGAGGGGTATATATATCTTAATCCTAATCCTATTAGTAAAATTATAAGCAATATTAATGTTGCTTTTAGAATTTTATATATAATTAATGGTACTGTGGTATGTTTGAATTGGACATACAATTATCACTACTTTTGGGACAATGCATGGGTCCTACCAAGAAGAACAGGCAGTTAAAAGTCATTGATCTATCTGTATTACTGTCATTTTCACGAGGAGGAATCCAAAGCTAGATAGATAGATATATACATGTATTAATGGGCCACTTTTACATGCATTGTGCTCACTTTATACTTTCTTCTTTAATTAATTATATTACTGTCATTTAATTTCCTGCGAAGCTGGTCTAGCTTATGAATCCCTTCTTCCATTCCAACATAATTAAATTAACAATCTCATTTTCCATTGTAGCTTCCAGGCTGTTCTTGTTCAACTATCTATAATATATGGTAGACAAGCATTCTTGATTCAATAACCTAGCTAGCTAGCTACGCTTTTTTTTTTTAAGTCCAATGTGATTACCGGCCACTCCTTCGATTGAGGTTTACATTTTATCACAAGTATCATCTTTATATCATCAAATTCTAAAATTTTGAGACTAATTAAATTTATTTTATCCCGATGATAAGTGCTTCGTATTCGACTTCATTTTTAAAGACTCTAAATCCTAAGCTAACAGTTTTTTCGGTTATGATCCCTTCAAAGGATTGAAGTATTATACCGACTTTAAAGCCCTGTAGATGAACCGTTAATGTAAGTAACCATGTCGAAGTGTCTGTAGTGGTTTGAGCTTCCGAGTGCTACGTTATAGTGAATTCAACTATGAAGTCTGCTAATGCTTAAGCTTTGATAGCGGTTCGTGAAACGTAAGATATGTCAAATTCTCCCAGCTCCACTGACCATTTAAACAATCGCCCCAATACTTCAAGTTTGTGCAGGACTGACTTTAGAGGATAGGATGTGGGGATCACTATAGGATGAGTCTGAAAGTATGGTCAGAACTTCCGAGCAGATATTACCAAGGCTAAAGCCAGTTTAGTGCTTTACTGACATAAAAAATAGGCCTTTGAACTCCTTTGTCTTCCCTAATCAATGTAAAGCTAACGGCACTTTTTGATACGGCTAAGTACCAAAGTAATTTTTCCCCTCGCAATGGTTTCGAAAAAAGATTGGGGGAAACTAAATATTGCTTGAGTTGTTGGAAAGCCTCTTCACATTCGGAGGTCCACTCTAGGGCCTTACTCCCCCTCAAAGCTTTAAAGAAAGGGAGGCATCGATCCATAGATTTAGAGATGAACCTATTCAGTGTTGTTATCCTTCCATTTAGTCCTTGAATGTATTTCTTAGTTATAGGGGATTCTAGTTCGATCAAAGGCTTAATCAGTGTGGGGTCTGCCTCAATTCCTCTTTGGGAGACTGAAAATCCAAGAATTTTCCTTCTGTGATCCCGAATGTACATTTCGATGGATTAAGTTTCATTTCATGCTTCTTCAGGATGTCGAATGTCTTGCTTAAGTGCTAGATGTGGTCACTTTTCCAAACACTTTTGACAAGCATATTGTCAATGTAGACTTCTATTGTATCCCCAATCTAGAGGCCAAACATTTTGTTTACAAACCTCTAATACGTGGCTCCAGCGTTCTTCAAACCGAACGTCATCATTCCATAACAATAAATACCTCTCTTTGATATGAAGGTTGCTTTCTCCTAGTCTGAAAGAAACATTTGGATTTGATTGTAGCTAGAATAAGCATCCATGAAGCTCATGAGTCCGTGACCTCTAGTAGCGTCAACAAGTTGATAAATTTTGGGAAGAGGAAAGCTGTCTATAGGACAAGCTTTGTTAAGGTCGGTATAGTCAACGCAGACCCTCCATTTGCTATTCTACTTCTTTACAAGAACTGAATTGGCAAGTCATTCTAGGTAGAACACTTCTTATCATTCCAGCATCAAGTAACCTCTTCATTGATGATCTTGTGACGTTCTAAGACAAAATTCCTCATTTTTTACCTTATTGGAAGGTGGTCTAAATCTGTCATTAGCTTGTGAGAGATGAAGTTAAGATCTATCCCCTCCATATCTCTGGTTTCCTAAGCAAATACCAAACGATTGTCTTTTAAGAATTTAACAATCTCATTTTGCTTTGAAAGAGACAGAGCTAAGCCAATGTGCAAGTATTTAACATCTTCTTCAGTGCTGGCAAGTATTTTAATGGGCTCCCCCATTGGTTTGACTGCGTTGTCCCTTCCTCTTGGACTCAGTGGCTCGTCAATCTCGAAAGGACATTCTTCTGCCTCATGAAGTTTTGGGAATGAGGGGCTCTCCTTTTCATGAGGGTACTGTAATTGCTATTTGGAATGTCTTTCCTTAAGTGCGAGGGCATGACATTTTCGACAGTTGGCTGACAACCTTTAATAGTGAGAACTTTGCTTATGTGGATATATTTCAAGCATTGATGAACGGTTGAAGTAATCGTCCCCATCTGGTGGATCTAGGGTCTCCCAATAATGACGTTATATGGAAATTTAGCATCCAGGACCATGTATTCGGAGATTGGGGTCTTCTGGTCATCTCCTTCTCCTACCATGATCGGTAGGTTAATTCTGTCCATCGGGAAGCTGAGGTTTCCATTGAATCCCACCAAGACTACAACGGTAGCTCTGATGTCATTAGAGTCGAGTTTCATGTGTTTGAAGGGTTCGTAAAATAACGTGTTGGTTGAGCTTCTAGTGTCTACGAGGACCCTTCTGATCTTAAAGTTAGCAATTTTGAGTGAGATGACGACGACATCACTATGGGGGCAGTGTATCCCAATAAGGTCTAGTTCAGAGAATTGGATATGAGGTTTTGACCTCATCTTTTTCTCAATGGCCGAGATCTGGATGATATGGGGCGTTGTTCTTGCTTCCCGAGCATATTTTTTCTTAGCCCGGTTGGACATCCCTGTCAGCATAGAGTACGAAGATGACTTGATTATTTTGTTGTTGTTGATAATTCTGAACCTCCCCATGTTCGGGTCTTTACTCTAGCCTCCTTTGTGGGGGTCTTTCGTCACGGGGATACTGTCTCCCGTCCTGACGGACGAACTCTCTCAGCCGTCCTCTCCTAATGAGATGTTTTATCTCTTACTTCAAAGCTCTGCATTCCTCAGTCATGTGCCCCTGCTCTTTATAGAAATCATAGTACTTTTTTTTATTCCTTGAGTCAGGATTGCTCTTCAATGGTTCTGGGTGCCTCAAGTTTTCACGAGTCTAGATCTATTGGAGTATATGGGTAAGGGAGGCATTATTTAACGGGGTATAAGTTTCGTACCTTTTAGATCCAGAGTCATTTTGTGCTCTGGGTGTCGTTCTCTTGTCGAGACTCATGATCCTCTTTTTATTGGTGTTATAATCCCTTTTTCTGAATTTGCTCGTCCTTCTGAGCTTGCTCTCTAGCTTTTCGAAAGAAGGCTTTCGCATCTTTGAGATTAATAAACTTCTGCGCTCTATCCACGAGTGTTGTCATATTGACATGGGGATTCTTGGTCAAGGAATCCTAAAAGCGTCCAGGACTAAGTCCTGAAGTGAAGGTGGCTACCAAGAAATTCGAACTACAGTCGGTTATCTATGTGGGTTCGGTATTGAATCGAGCTATGTATTCCCGAAGTGATTCTCCCTTTGCTTGCTTTATAATTAGCAAGAATTCTAGCTCTTTTCTCAACTTCTTGTTTGTTAAGAAGCGGTCGAGGAACAACCTGCTAAGCTCGTAAAAGTTTATGATTGATTTTTGGGGGAGATTATGAAACCACTTAAGGGCAGTACCCTTTAGGCTAGTCACAAAGGTTTGACATATGAAGGAATCTATGGGCCCATACAGAGCCATTGTGTGCTGATAATGAGATAAATGGTCTCCAAGATCCTCAAACCTGTCGTAAAGAGTGAATTTTGGAACAACAAATTTCTTGGGTTGTTCATTTGTCATTATGGCACAGGTGAATGGCGTGCAGAACCTACCGAGCAGCTTACTTAGCTTATCATGCTTTAGGAGTACATAGAATCCCTTGGTTAAGATCGTTTGATCTTAAGAGTCTGCTATCTCCTCTACCCTTTGAGGAGCTTTAGGCAGGACTTGTTGTATGATCGGTATTGGTTGTTAGTCTTGTCCTGTGCTTCCAAGTCTTGGATTCATGGAAGGAACTTGTCCAAGGGCAGTAGAAGGATGTTGTTCTGCCAAGATTGGTGGAACTGGAACCTCGGGAGGCTGGAGTCCTTGCGGCGCTAGATTGGCTCTAAAGGCCGTTGGAATTGGTATCCTCGTTCTTCTTTGGTAATGGGCTGCAAGATGGAACGTTAGCATTCCTCTCCTTACAGCTATTGACAACTGGGGTTGGTCACTATATGGACGCTACCATGGGGTTGCACCGGTTACACGTTAAGCAACTCCTCACTGTGGTATCCTCCTCCCGTGGTGGTGGTAGGAGATCGAGGTCCTTCGTGAACAATATTAGTAGGAGGAGAAGGATTGCTCCGCTAGTTATGAGCCAGTGAAGCCAAAGCTTATGACATAGTTGTGAGTTGTTCCTGCATTTGATCGAATTACCGTTGAATCCGATCAAGTTATTGTTGCAAACGGATTGACATTTGTCCCTTTCCTCTTCTAGCAGGAGGCTAATTCTGAAGGTTTTGGGAGTTCTTTCTAGGACAAAGGTTGGGAGCCATTGGTTCTTTGAAGAAAAAGACAATAGGTTTTCCATTGAAGAAAAATAATGAGAACGATTGTCGTTTCCCACAAGCGGCGTTAAGGTGATGTTACTCTTTTCCGATCAAAAGGCCTCCCGTCTATAGCTACCTGTCAAGAACTTGAGGCTAGAGGGTCACTGGAAAGGTTCCGGTGGTAGCCGCTCTGATGATAAAGTCAATTAAGGAATCAAAAACATAATTCAAGTAATCAATTGAACATAAATTAAAAACGTACCTTATGGGTTTATTTATAGGTTGTAGATATCCTAAGTTGAGTATGATTAAGAACCATAAAAGTAGGGATTCAAAGATATCCGAAGATAGTAGTTTCCATATTGAACTCTATTTCCTTATTCCGATATCGACAACTTGTGGAACGCGGTGATAAGTTCTAGACCTATTACCTCTGGACCTTCCGTGCTCGGTAGACTTTTGCAGGATAACCCTTTAATGACCTGTATCCTGAAGAGCTTCACTAAACACGTGTCATGCCATGAACATGGTTGTCAAATTATGATATATCAATATTTTTTTGGATTCTTAATTTTTTTATTTTTTAGGAGTCTTATTTTTTTGTCACTTTTTAACCATTCTTTATGTCTTTGGATTCTTAAATTTTCTCTACTTTTGTATTTCTTTTCTCCCAATTTTTTAATTACTTCTATATTTTAAATATTATTGTAGAAATATCATTTTATTTATTTTTTCTTTAGCTTCATTTGATCTTTTATACATTTTTATAGCCAAGCAAAAATTCATATAATTAGAGTCATCTTAACTGTCAAAACTTTTACTTGTATAATATAATAATAAATTCAAGAATTACTAAGTCCTTAAAACCCAAAAATATAAAAATTATATAATATAGTAATAATTTAATATTTATTGTATTTTATTATATTATATTATTCTCAGTTGGAATTTTTAATTATAGAATATTTAAATCAGTAGAATCACTAATAGTAGAGGTATATCAACAAATTATATATATATATATATATGATATTTGTATAATCTAATCTTTCGAGTTATGAGAAAAAACAATCAAGATTTTTTGTGCCACTGCACGTAGATATAGATGTAATTATATATTTTCGTATCTGTTTGCACATAGGAATACCACAAGGATATCACTTAAAGTCTCAAAACGTAAATTACCTAGAAAGGGGGGTTAAATAGAAATGTCTTGAACTAAAAAAAAAATTTCAAGTTAATTTCAATTTTTGGTTAAACACAAAGATGACACAATCAATAACAAATTACTCAACGTGATTAATCTAATATTTAAGTCCTTCCACTAATGAATCCACCAAGAATCAACCAATTCACAAACCTATTCAAACTTAACCTAAGTAATCAACTAGATTGATTTTATAGAAATTTTCATAATTCAAAGCAAAATCAATTATGCTATTAATTTTGATTTCAATCAATTTACTAAATCAAGTTTTTCAATATCTCAATTTGATGCACAATTATGAAAAATATGAAAAACTCAATTTCTAAAATTAAGCGAAAGCAATTCAATTATGTACATAGTAAATTGAAAGAGATAGAGAGAGATAGACAGATTGTAAATCGATTGATAACGGAGAAAACTACCAATGATAACAATCCTTGGAGTAAAACTCCGAAGTCGAGCCAATGCTCATGGAAGGAATGCACTACGATGGAAAGTGAAATACAACGAATCTCTGAACGAGTTAAGTACCTCCAGCTTCATTCTCCCCGATTACGTCTTCAAATTCCTCTCGAATCCTCAAGCTTCTCATATCCAATCCTTCAAACAATCGGACTCCTTCACGGTCTCGGACTCCTCCGATCAAGTCGCTCAATAATTGCGAATCCTCACAACCACGATGTCCACCGATTGCTCAACGCCGAATCCTCGTGCTTGAACTCCATCTATCGTCAATGGTGAGTTTGACATGAACCAAGGCTCTTTAGATATGATTGGATCGTGTGGTTTGATCAAATCTGATCAATGAAAATGAGTAGAGATGATAAAGAATGTCATGTATGAATGATCTCTCACAAGAGCTTCAAGATCTATCAACAAATTAGCTATCATAAATTGAGACTCTCTCACTCTATTTTTGGTTGCTCTCAAATTTATTTTCACCTATTTTTGCAAAGATCTTGATTGATCCCTAAATGACTAGAAATCAGATTATAAATTTGTTTTCCGCCCAAGGTTCGTTCGAACGAACAAGGAATAAATCTTAAATGAGTATGACTCTGAGGTTGCAGCAACTTGTTTGATACAGAGGTTCGAACGAATGAAAACGAATGAGAATGAACTTCTATGTTGTTCGTTCGAACGAGCAACAGTGAGTTTCTCACTCATTACTTGTCTTGTAAACTGAATTTTTTCCATTAAGTGTTTTAAGTTAAATTTTGGGAGAATTAGTTCACAACCACAAGTCAATTACATACATGATGATAAGATAAAATATATATGCAATGCATGCATGTTGTGAGTGTGTGAGATCGGAATCAAATATAAAAGACCATTTTTCCCTTTAAGAACCAAGTCGACTAGTAGCGATACACGGTAATATCTCTTAGACAAACTTGGGAAAGAACGGATATTGAGTTACTCACTCGTAGAACTTATGTAAGAATTACATACAAAGCATGTTTTGTCTAACTAGATTAGCCAATTTATAATATCGGACCCCATGGTCCTAATAGTATCCCTGTCCTATAGAAATTTATAATAATTTTTTTTATAAGAGTAATTATATATATTATTGTTGTATATTTTTCAATATTTTTTAATTTTCCTTTTATAAGATTTTTAATTTTTCTAATCACTTTTTACAATTCCTTTTGTTTTAGGATTCTTAAATTTTCTCTACTTCTATAGTTTTTTCAAAATTTTATTAGAACTTTTATTTTCTAAAGATTCATATAAAAATATCCTTTTATTTATTTATTCTTTTGCTTTCTTTATATTTTTTATTTTTTATATATGGATGCAATGTACAAATTAGACCAAATCCATGTCATAATATGATGTATTCTGCTCTATTAATCCGTCCTTTCTCATATTAGCCTTGTCCTTCACCCTCATCCTCACTCACACATATTCGTTGTCCAAGTAAGGTTTTCAATCTTATTCTCTTAAAAGTTATCTAACCTTCAAATAACTATCCCAATTTCTTCAACTTGAAAGATAAAAATTAATAATTTCAAACCACCCTTTTATATTTTATTTAATTTTTAAGGGTATATTACATTGAACACCCCTGAAGTTTGGTGAAAATACAGGTACCCAAACCATTTCAATTACCAAATCTTTCACTAAATGCTTTTGTTCAATCGCAAGACTAGAAAATAAATTATTAAACATGTATCACCATATGGGCCTTTTGTCCTATAGCATTCTAATATTCATCATATGTCAAAAGACTCTAATATATTGCTAAAGTTATTCCAATTCAAGACCAGTGAATTTAAAATATTACAAGAAGACTTTCACACAACAAAAAGTGGTTTTCCCATTTTCCCTTTAACTATTCTTGTATCCAAGAACCAAATACCTAACCAAGCCTAAACAAAATATATACAAAAGTAAGTCTCGACTATTCCTTTCTTTCTTTCTCTTAGCTTGCATTGTCTAATATCATGTTTGTCTAACATTTATTTGAGAAAATGGTAATATTCTATAATGAGCTCGACAGTCCAGTGAGAATTTCATAACATGTCATGGATTTGAAACTACTTATATAATTTTGTGCAAGTATATCTATCTATATATATATATATATATGTTAGAAATAATGGGTTTTGAGAATAATTTTTTGGCCATCTTTGAACTAAAATTATAGTGGGTCCAACCATTAATTTTGGTGGGTCTATATAAAAATGTGTTCTCCTCCATGAGAAGATTAAGATCATATATTGGGTTGCTCAAAACCATTAAGGAGTGAATGAGAAATTGCCTACAAACATCACTACTTGGAAATGATAACAAAAACTTGAAGCTTGTGAAAAAACTTGTGTCCCACATAGGATGGGTACAAGGTTTTTAAAGAGTATATATACAATTACCTTAAATGAAGGTTTGGGTCCTAAGGGGCACCCAAGTTTTGTGGAAAGGGGGGACCTAGCACATGCTTGGTTCACCACACATGTGCGCAAGCGCCGTCACCGCCCCGCCCCACCCTCAATTGAAATTTTGACTGAATAGGCGTCTTCTTCATGCGACTGTGTCTGTTCACCATGAACTGACACAATTGAAACTTCATACTTGTACCAAACAAGCATGAAGGACTCTATATAAACACCACTGCACTTACCATTCACTCATCGAATTTTTCTTACATTCTGTGCGTTAGTAATCATAAAGTTTGAGAGAGTTCAAGTCACTAGTTTTGGTTCGCCAGACACGTAGTTGCAGTGCTTAATATCTGCGTGTACTCGATCATTTTATCCTGGGAGACGTATGACTAAGAGCTCGTAAGCACTACTGCGCGGGCCGTAATTCGTCTTAAGGATATTGTGTAAAACACAAGCGTAGATCACTGTTTCAATTTTTACAATTCTGTAAGTGTTCTTGTTTAGTTTATTATATTCTTATACTATAAAATAGTTTTTATTTTTCCAGTTTTAGTTTTTTGCTTTGAAAAATCTTATACCGTTATGTTTTAGAAAAACATTCTCTATATTTTTTTTTCTTTTCTGGTTTTTTTTTTTCAAAGAACCTAATCTTGTTTCATAAAAAAATAGTTTATGTTTTATTACAAAACTAATTTATATATATATATATATACACACACACACACACACACACACACACATTGCTTAACAATCTTAAGACGAATTCTCCTTTATATATATATATATATATATATATATATCAGTTTATACAGCTTTTGTTGCAGTATCTCATACTGCCAATATTTTTCAAACATTGAAAAAATTCAGAACAGAAAAAAAAAAATTAATTTTGCTGCTTATATTTCTGTTTATTATAGAAATTTAGTTTTTTATTTTATTTAATTAAAT
The DNA here is from genome assembly GCA_008638375.1 of Nyssa sinensis. Classification (NCBI taxonomy): domain Eukaryota; kingdom Viridiplantae; phylum Streptophyta; class Magnoliopsida; order Cornales; family Nyssaceae; genus Nyssa; species Nyssa sinensis. The sequence continues at coordinate 1,427,785 of CM018032.1, read as the reverse complement.
TAAAGATTGCTTCATTATTTTAGTAATCTGTTTAAATACAGATTTAAAGTTTATTAACCTTATTTATATAACTTTGTAATCTTAGTCTAAATGACTACTGAAAGTACCTATGTGGTGACTTCGAACCCCTTGGTGGCTTCTACCCCTATGGTTGGAACTGTGGCCGTGAACCATGGAAAGAAGTCAGAAAAATTTAATGGCACCGAATTTAAGAGGTGGCAACAGAAGATCCTATTTTATTTGACCACTCTTAATTTGGCTTGATTCCTCCATAAAGATGTTCCCGCATTGAAGGAGAATGAATCTGATCGGGAAGTAGTTGTTGCAGTTGAGGCTTGGAAACATGCATACTTCTTATGCCGAAACTACATCATCAATGGGCTAAACAACACATTATACAATGTGTATTGCATAGTCAAGACAGCTAGAGAACTTTGGAAATCACTAGACAAGAAATACAAAACAGAAGATGCTGGACTCAAAAAGTTTGTAGTGGGAAAATTCTTAGACTATAAGATGCTCGATTCCAAGACAGTGATCAGCCAAGTTCAAGATCTCCAAGTAATTTTGCATGACATTCATGCAGAAGGCACGTCACTTAGTGAATTTTTTCAAGTGGCTGCAATTATTGAAAAATTGTCGCCTTCTTAGAAGGAATTCAAAAGTTACCTAAACCATAAGCGAAAGGACATGAGACTTGAAGACTTAATTGTGAGATTGAGGATTGAAGAAGGCAACCGTACCTCTGAAAAGAAAGCGGGGAAACCCATTATGGAATTCAAGGCCAATGTTGTGGAATAAGGGCAAAGCTCTCAGAACAAGAAAAGGAAGCACAATGGTGATGGTCTCAAACAAGGTCTAAATAAAAAGTTCCAAGGCAAGTATTATGTATGCAACGAACAAGGGCACCGTGCTAAGGACTGTTGCAGTTGCAAGGACCAAGGGAATCCAAGCAAAAAGCGTGCTCAGGCCAATATAACCCAAATGGACAATCTCTCTGAAGATGTTTCTAAAATAAATCTATCCACGATGGTCTTTGAAGTAAATTTGGTTGGCAACACCAAGGAATGGTGGGTGGACACTGGGGCTACTTGCTATGTTTGCTCAAATAGGAAAATGTTCTCATCATATCACAATATAGATAATAGAGAACAACTTTTTATGGGCAACTCCTCAACTTTCAAAGTTGAAGGTCAATGACAAGTGGTGTTGAAGATGACTTTTGGAAAAGGAACTCACTCTTAACAATGTGTTGCATATGCCTAATATCCAAAAGAACTTGGTATCAAGATCCTTGTTAAGCAAAAAAGGATTTAAATTGGTCTTTATATCGGACAAGTTTATACTGTCTAAGAATGAGATATATGTGAGAAAGGGATATATGAGCAATGGGCTCTTTAAGATGAATGTAATGACTGTTGTACCTCCTGTTAAGAATAATAATAAGAACATAACTTCTGCTTATATGCTTGAGTCTTCAAATATGTGGCATGGTAGACTAGGACATGTTAATTATGATGCATTGCATAGATTAGTTAATGTGGAATGTCTGCTTAAAATTGATTTTGATCCAAATCACAAATGTGAGACTTGTGTAGAAGCAAAACTTACAAGAACAACGAAGGCTAATTAAAATACAAGAGTCCAACCCGACATTTTTGAGCACTCTGAACTCGGTGGCAGAGTCCGATTTATGAAACTAAACCCCAAAAAATATGAACGGGCAAACTAGAATAATTTCAATTGCATCCTAATGCATTAATTAAGCTACCAATTGAACTGTGATGGCTATAAAAATACATATCTCAACATTTTTTGACGTTCCAGACTCATTAGTGGGGTCTGTTTAGTCAAATGAGGTACCGAAAATATAGATACCTAGACATGTGAAATTTTCAAACTGCCCTTAGTGTTGTACGGGCTGCCATACAGACCGGAAGAATATAGAAAGGGTTATACTTAATCTTTTTGGACACTTTGAACCTAACGGTGAGGTCAAACTGAGCATTCGGGTACCCAAATGTGGTCTCGCATGAAAGTGTAAAATTATAAAAATGCCCTAGACTTAATGTAAGCCACAAATAAGCTAATTAAGATCTGAAAATGCCTAAATTTATTGTCTTTGACATTCCGGACCTAACGATGATGTCCGTTTAGGTAAAATGGAACACCGAAACAAACCAAAAATGACGAATATGTCTTATGACTTAAAAAAGCTACTAAAAGAATATAGAGAGAAGAGAGAAGATACCAATGTATATAGAATCTCTTAAGTCTAAAAATGAACTCCGTTTGAAATAATTTAGTACCTAAGACATAGGTTATGAAAGGTAAAATTACCAAACTACCCCTAAGGCTTAATTAAGTGACCAAATGAACTCAGAAACTAAAAAGGAGACTACTTTATGATTAAAAGACTTTTTGGACTTGAAAATAAAGTTCGCTAAGGTAAGTAAAGTACCGAACATTATAAGACATGCGAAGGACAAATGACCAAAATGCCCTTAAAGGCTAAATTAAGCCACACGATGAACTACGAAGTGTTAGAAAACCTAACTAAAGACCACGTGGGAATCCTAAACAGTAAGATTAAATCTAGAAGATACTAAGAACATTAAGTAAGTAAAGAATTAAGCTGAGATATGTATTGATATAGTATTAATGTATTTTGATCCATGATTTTGGTCACCAGCAAGGACATAAAGATAAGACAAATGTTAAGGCAAGTCGAGTAAGTGAGTAAGCAAGTAACTGTGGACACTAGACCACATGTGAGTAACCCTGAACCTTGAAGTGGAGACGTTTCCATGAAATATAGTTCTTTATAGTTTTATGACATTACATGCAGTTTTTTCAGCTTTATAATATGTTTTAGACTATTATGTTAAATGTTTTAACTTCATGACTGTTTTTAGAATATTATGATAAATGTTTGAATTGCATGTTTTCAAGTAGCATCTCTTTAAGTGTTCTATAACATGGATAGCTTAAAGAATGTTTTGCATGTTTAAAAGAAAAAGTTACATGTCTTATAGACATAAGAGCACCCTATCGGGGGTTAAGCTAGGTATGTATGAAAACCCTGCCGGGGGTAAAGAGTTCGTAGACTTTCACATAAGTCTTTATAGATGGTTATGTAACCCATGAGCTCAAAATTATAGTAAGGTCATTACAGTGACAACAGACAATCCTACAGGACCAAGCTTATTGATGTAGCATGTATTGTTTTGATTACTGCTCTTATAGTATCAAAATTTATGAGATGATGTTTTATATTGCAAAACTATCTGGCGTAAAGCTCTTGCATGATTTCAGTAAATATCTTACTACTTAATTATATGTTTATGTTTCAAAAAATGCCAACAACTTTTAGTACAACTTTTTTTTAAATGTTATCCATGAAAGTTATAAAAGTTTCCAAGAAATGGGTTTTTACCGAAAATCCATAACAGGGGACTGGTGTTACTCACATGTTTTTCAATAAGCTTACAGGGTTTTATCCTGTATCTTTTCAAGAATGACTAAGAAGTTACAAATCCAGATATTAGTAAGCTGAAATGAACAGAGACTTTAGCCAAGAAATGATTAGTATCCCAGACATGGAGATGACAACTTGAAGTGACAAATAGCAGACTGATGTGATAGCTTGGAATATGAATGGAATGTGAATGATATTCACCGATGATATATTAGTTTAGATACTCATATATAATGTAATGTTGGGCTCATATTATTGTATCTTTGATGTTATGTTACTTATGCTTTGTTGAGTGTGACCGCATTCAACAAAAACATTTACAGACTCAAATTTTTACTGCATAACTTTATATGACTGAATGCAATCCACTTGAAAATGTAAAGAGACTTCGGCTAGACATATCATCGATATACTAAACAGAGCTAGTGTATTGGTGAAGTGCCTAACTAGCCAGTCATTATCCCTAATCCACATATGAAGGGGTTTGAAATGTGACATCCCTAAAAGGTAAACTAGTAAAGTCGTTGCCGAGGAAGTCCAAGGGCCTCACCAACTAAATCCACCCCGAGGTCATCAAAATAGGTAACACCAAGGAAAGCCAAATAGCCCTAACATTGTCGGTGCTAGCTCGAGGCGATGACTAGACAACGGTTGCGAGGTATCCACTCGAAAGTGATATCTTCGAACCAACAATTGGGGCTTACTCCAAGGATATGACATGCTTTAACCCTGCAGTTGTGGTGATCCTCTGAGCAAAAATATGTCACAACCTTGGGACTCGGTGTTCGCACGACACACCCCGTCCCGTAGTCATGGTCTTGCTCCACAAGTGACTTGGTCATAACCCACAGTGCAGTCTGGTGCGAACTTTGATACACTAGGTTGTAGCTTACCTCAAGAACATGAGATTTAGTAGATTGGAGGCTGGTGAGAAGGGTTCGATATAGACTGATCAAGGATCTTCCTATCAGCTACCCAGGTTAATGAGGAAATGACAGACATCATGGCAAGCGTAAATGATAGGAACCTTAAACGTCGTACACTCAGGGCACCTATAAATATCATTCGTGCCCAAAAGGGAAAGGCATAACATTCATTCACAGAAAAGGACTAGGGTCATTCATCTTTACCATAACAAACAACCGCCAACCTAACTCATTATCCTTGACCTTTCATCCATCTTTTTTTCCACCAAATTTGTGTTCCCATACCATTTTCATCCCCTCTTTGGTCATTCTGAGAGGCAAGCTCCTAGCAACTCCCATCTTTCACTTGTAGTATCCACGTATTACACAAGCCAAACTACCTTCAATTAGTACTCACCCAATGAATGGAAACAAACTTTGTATAAATTTTGTTGATAAGAGATTGTGATTTCTATTTGATTAAGAAGGTTGGAAATCTATTCTTCACTTTAAAAACTCATAAAAAGTTCTACATTTTTTTTACAAAATCTCCTCTTTTCTGTATTGTGTAGTCTCACTCAAAATATAATTCAAGGTTTATTCTTTTATACAAGGAATGGAATTCATGTAAAAAACCTAATCTCGCTAGCTCGTTCAAGCAACCCATCAAATGGGTTATCAAACAAATTGTAATAGAGTTATAGTATAAGATCATTTCCTTGACTTCGTTCAAACCATCTATTGAACGAGCATTTCAAATATTGGAAAATATGAGCATTTCTTGAGCTTGTTCAAACCACCAATGTCACCATATATCAAATGAGGTATTCTATTTTTGAAATAAAGTGTACCTTCGTGACCTCGTTTGTACGAGCTATCAAGCGACACATTGAACAAGCTCTATTGTTTTGAAATAAAGCATGTGACATTGGTTCGAATGAGCAAGCCACAAGGTATCAAACTAAGCTCTCCATGTGGACCTCGTTCAAACAACCTCAAGCTTGTTTTAACTAGTCTTGACAATTTTAGAATAAAAACAAGTTTTGTGTTTAAAGTCCTTTTCTAATTAGTCAAGTTCGTTGTTACAACACACCAAAGGAATTTTAAAACAATTTTTTTAAAGTGTGTGTGTGCATCCAACCTAAGTCAAAGGTCTCTAAGTCCCATTTCTATTTCAAACATACACAATCGGCATGCTCTTCATCTTCAATGATGCATGTATACGTTTCAACCATAAGGCTTGCATATGAACAAACACACTACAACTCAAGTTTTTTACTTACGAGATATGTCAATACATACATGGATTCTTAGTCCTAACACCTTTCAAGGATGACAAAAAGGCCTTCCTCGACCCAACATAGGGCAAGTCCTCATTGGGGCACCCATTTAATTATTAAAATTTTATTTGTTTTGTTTATTGAATTAATGACAAACAGTATATCCAAATAAGAAGCATGCATGTGAATAAAACATTAGTTCTTTTATAAAGATACAACTTTATCAAGTTTGTCTAAACTTCCAATGTGAGATTGACAACCTGTTTGGATTATAGGAGTTGGAAGAAAAGGAAAGGAAATAAAAAAGAATGGGAGTTTATTTTATGTTTGGTTTAAAAAAACAAGGAAGGAAAGGAAAGAAAAAGAAGGGAGAGTGAGGGGCTTAAAAGCCCATTTTGCTCTAGTTCCAAAGTGGGGGGAATGGAGAAAGGGATTAAAAAGTTATTGATTAAATGTTTTGCCCCTATTTTTTTAAAATAGATAAATTTCTATTTTACCTTTCATACTTACATAATAAAATATTCTATTATTTTCTTTCTCGCCTTATTTTTCCTAAACAAGACAGGAGAATTGCACTATTATTTCTTTACTTTCACCTCATTAATTATCCAAATATGGGGGGATTAGACTATTGTATTCTCTCCTCTCTATTGTAACTACTATTTTCACCTCATCTCCGATTCCTCCTACTTATTCAAACAAACTATAAATGATTTTGTTCTAAACATTGACTTAAAAAAAATGCATTTACCTAGTTTTGGTCTAACATAGGCATGATGTTGAGAGGATTACAGAGTGGCTGCTTTAGATTTGAAACTACATTCTAAAGTTTGACAATTCGAGTACTTTAACCATTAAACCAAGCTAATTATGCTAATTATATGCATGATAATCAAATGATAAATAAAATAAAATAAAAAATGAAGTTTTTAGTGTTGTTCCATGGCATTTTTTTATCCAGTGTTAGTGTATTTTATTGATAAATGATAATCATTTTCTTATCGTTTGAGGCATGTATGTTTCTTGTTTAAAGAGTAGAAAGACATTGAACAATCAAGGTGTTTTTTTATAAAAAAATTAATAAATAATTTTGAGTAAATTTCTCAATAATTTAACAAAATTTATAGCAAATTTAATTTAATAAAATGCACTCCCATTTTGAGGACCACCGCACCAACTTATAAAAAAATAATTATTTAATAAAATGCTGAGGAGTTATTTCTCTTTTCTATATTTACTAGAATACGTAGTAGGAATTTAAGGACAAATTACTTCATCCAAACATGGTTCTATTTAGTGTATATTTGATTCCGTTTAATAGATCTCAAAAATAGGATTTCTCATTTTAATTCCAGCCTAATACCATTATCCTTTCCAAATTATTTCCTTTCCGCTCCGATTTCCAATTGCAGTGTAAAAAGAGTTAATTAATCTTAACTTCCTAAAAAGAAATATTATATTATTATAAAATTCACGCATATTTTTAATCCGAAGTGAAAGATTCAATTATTTTTTATTTTGAGCATAGATCTATTATGATGACATGATGTTTATAATTTTTTTTTATAAATGATTATAATACTCCAATAACACATATATTTCTAAAACAAAAAAAGTCCCAACTTGAGGAATCCTCTCACGACCCCTCCTCTCTATCTCATCGCCGGAAACATGATAGAGATGTAGAATATTGCTGCAAACAAACCCATCTCCACCACTAAAAAATCCATCTCAAAAACCTAGTGCCTTCTCCATCAATTACTTGATTTCTTCGTCAATAATCCGGTTGAATAACCAGTTCATGTAACTATCTTCCTAAATGGCAACAATACCCTATAAAGTGTATTTCTTCCTTCACCCACGGTTCTGATCCTAGAGTCCCAGTAATTTATTTTTCTTCCCCTAACCAACTTGTTTCTCTTTTAAACTCTTTTTCTCTTCCTCCCCCATTGCGGCTTTTCATTGGAAAAACCATGAGTGGTAGAGAAAGAAAAAATGAGACATTTCTTTGTAAACGCCCTTCCCCTTGCCTTTTTAGGCCCACGACGAAATCCACCAAACCCCATGAAAAACCTCAACATCCCACCACCACCTATCGCCCAGCCCATTGCCACACCCCCTCCCTTTCTTCCATACATTACCGTCGCCACCTTCTGTTTGGGGTTTTGGGTTCTTGACAGTTGCTGCAACGATTTTTGCATATATATATATATATATACATATATATATATATGTGCATTTGATTGATTGTGTCTGCCATTACTAGACCATAAGTCATCGTTGAATTCCACCGACCTCAATCACCTATTTGCTACAAATTCATCAAATAAATGATGAATCAATATATACAAATGCAATATATATATACATATATATATACATACACACATATATCGGATTTTCATGGAAATGTAGTAGTTTGATTCGGATCATTTTTTGTGTTTTGGGTTTGTGGAATTGTGAATTTGTGAAGTTTCTCCCTTGACTATGTGGCCTACAAAGAAATGTAGGCATTGAAGATGAAGGGTTTTTTTTTTTTTTTGTTTATGAAGACCCATTTCAAGAGACTAGTACGTTTATAGAGCGTCTTTTTAGAGAGACAGAGAGTCGTGTCTGTTATTGGACAAGTACGATAGAGTGGTTTTCAAAGGGAAGATGTCAAAGAGGAATAAATGGAGTTTTAGAGAGAGAATTTATCTTCTTTTGCAATTTTTTTTCAATTTTCATGAAAATGTAAAATTTTTCACATTCTTAATCTGTAAAATTTTACGCTTTTATAATTAGTGAATTTTTAACCATCATGCTCTAAATACTGCTTTTTATGAGGACAAATTTTTAATACCTTCGAAGTTTTTTTGACCATCTATCATGTGGTTCAAAAGTTTAATAAAATTAATAATAATTAAAAAAATTCTCAATTTTTTATGAAAATGGTATAATTGTACACTTTTCATTGAAAAAGTGTAATTTTTTTTGTAATTTTAATGAGATAAAATTTTACAGTGTTAAGTGGGTTTTTTCTTTTTCAAAATTTTATATTTAATATGGATATTATTTAATAGCTTTTGATATTTAGAAATCAAACATTTAAATTTTATTAAAAATAGATTTTTAAATTTTTAATTATTGAATTTTTTAATTTTTTAATTTTTTTTTTTGTGAATGCTCTAAATTTTATGAGATTTTTATTAAAAAAATATTTTTGACACTAAATAATTAAAAAATAATGTTTTGTAGCATAATATTTTTATAACACAAGTAACACAACTTCTTACATAAGTATAGGGTTTTCACACATCACAGTCACATGGAATCCGCATTCATGTGAATAATTGTGATAATTGAATTGCAAAGATATTATGCTATAAAACATTACCCATAATTAAATTAAAAGACTCAATGAACCATGTCCGACCCTATAAAAAAAAGCCGTGCCATCGGGCTCGCTGGTTGTTTGATTGAAACCATAACACAAACAATTAAACGACGAGGCTCTCGCTCACAGGACAGAGTGCCTCAGTTTGTGTGTTGAATCAATGTCATCGGTATACGTATCTGAGCCTCCGACCAAAGGGAAGGTGATAGTGAAGACGACGTACGGATCGCTCGACATTGAGCTATGGCCGAAAGAGGCCCCCAAGGCCGTAAGGAACTTCGTGCAGCTCTGTCTCGAGGGTTACTACCACAACACCATCTTTCATCGAATCATCAAATCTTTTCTTGTTCAATGCGGTGATCCCACCGGCTCCGGAACAGGTGTACCTCTCCTCTCTCTCTCTCTCTCTCTCTCTCTCTCTCTCTCTTCTCAAAGAACTATACGTATCAGCTGTGTTTAATGAAAGAGATTGTTGTATCATTGGTTATCTAGATCGCTAGTATGCTTTTATGAATTGGATTTTAAATGGGTTTCAGGTCAGTTGCATTCATGTTTAAGTTTCAGTCATGGTGGCACTTGATAGAATTTTTCTCTGTATTACCTCAATTAAATAGTAAGCATTAATAATGTTAGGTCTTGAGATTTTACCTACAGCACGGGACAGTTATCCATTTATAATACAATCATGTATTTGCTGCTGTATATACACAAGGTTAAATGCAACATGAGAAAATTTTGGACTCTATTAACACTTATTATTCAATATCTAATAATTCGGTGGTAGTAATACTGAGTATGTTTATTTCCGGTGGTATAAGTATGTTCCTTCCAGCTATGGGCTAGACTTACTTGTAAATAGACACACTTTCTGTTGGTAAAAAAATAAAATAAAAATAATACCCAGTTGATGCTTCTGGCTCTATTTTTACAGCAAATATCTTGTTGTGGCAATTGGACCATTGGCTCATTACTTTACAAAACATAATCCAAGGTTATGAAATTCAGAGTTGTCTTCGGGTTTTGTCTGCTTAGGAAAGATATGTTTCTTTGTAACTTCTGTTGGCTTTCTCACTCTTTTTGGAATAAATAGGATTAGTTTTGTAGTACTTTGCTTACTGCAGCCACCAATTTTGTTTGGAACTTTGATAGACCTCTTCTGGTATCATGGAATGATAAGTGTTTGTCCAGGCCTATTATGCACTTTCATCTTCCATAGTCATCCCTGGATACATCTGTATCTTTTATTCCTTAATTTCATTTGTTCATCAACATCAATGCTTACCAATATATTCAGGTGGTGAAAGTATTTATGGAGGCGTGTTTTCTGATGAGTTCCATTCACGTCTAAGATTCAACCACAGGGGTTTAGTTGCATGTGCGAACACTGGCTCACCACATTCTAATGGTAGTCAGTTCTTTATAACCTTGGATCGTTGTGATTGGCTTGACCGCAAGCATACCATTTTTGGAAAGGTAATAACCATTTGGATGATTTTGTTTCACAAATCCATTTTTTCCACTTTGGATGGTGACCGAACTCACTCCCTTGTTTACAGGTAACTGGGGATTCATTATATAATCTTCTAAGGTTAGGTGATGTTGAAACTGATAAGAATGATCGACCATTAGATCCTCCTCCAAAGATAATCTCCATTGAGGTAGATTTCTTGTTATATGTAAATTGCCCATCTTTTTTCTGATTGCAGTTGAAAATCCATCAACAGTGATGGAAACAGCATTAGATTGTGAAAACTCTTTTTGTAGGATAGCTTTTAACACTTTAATATTATTATTTGGTGGTGGTAGCTCATCATGGAGACAGTGTTCTAGATCTGGGTTGTTATTTCATCTCTTGAAGTTGGTGACATTTTTCTTATGGTTTCTTATACGATTTAACCTTCATGAATCTCCTTCCCTTCAGCAATCCTATGGTTATATTTGAGGAAGGGAGTTTAATTGGACAGTTTTCTTCTTGAAATCCCTGCTTCAGGTATTATGGAACCCTTTTGATGATATTGTCCCGAGAACGGTACCTGCAAATTCTTTGCCCTCTTTCAAAGTTGATTCTGAGAACAAAGATTCAAAGAAGAAAGCTGTGAAGTAAGTTTCTTCCACCTAACTTTCAGAATTTAATTCTGCACAAAGTTAAGGTGTATTTTTCCATTACTGTTGTAGTTTACTAGTTTTTAGTGTAAATGTGTCATATTTTCCGTATACAGGAAGTTGAACTTGCTTTCATTTGGAGAAGAGGCAGAAGAAGAAGAGAAGGAATTGGCAGCTGTAAAGGAAAAAATAAAGAGTAGTCATGATGTATTGCACGATCCTCGTCTCCTAAAGGAGGAAAATATAAGTAACGAACTGGTAATAATCCACAATTATTATTATGCCATATTGTGATCTAATAAGAATACAGCATGACAATCTGCAAATGTATAGGTATATATATATATATATATATATATTGATATGTAACAAAAATAGGTCTCAGGTTATATTACAGCCTATTTACCAGAATGGAAAAGCATGGTGGCTCAAAAAGTTGGTTTAGAGTAATTAGATCAATTGCATTTGCTTTGTGTGAACTAACTACATTTTCTTACAAAGTCCATGTCAACTTTATTTTTCAGCTTATAATGCCACTTTGAAAACGTATTTCCAAAAGACGCTTTCAAAAGCGTCTTTTCAAAAGTGTCTTTTCAAAAGACGCTTTCAAAAAAACAGTTAAAAAATAAATAAATTTGACTCAACATCCTGTTTGTAACTGCCCTGTTAAGAAAAAATAAACCCAAACAAAACCGTGCCCTCCCAAGCGTGTAAAAAAGCCTGCTCACCCAACAAATCTATCTCAATCTAAAACCGATGGACCAAAAAAAACACCCTTCCAGTTTCATCCATCCACTATACCCAAATGCTCACAAACCCAACAACCAGTAAAAAAGGCTTAACAGACCTGAACCTGTAACAAAACCTACAAACAACCTGCTGCTCCAAAAACAATCCATCCACATAAACACAAAACCAAACCAAATAACAACCTTCTCCATCCATTCTGAGTCACAAACACATAACCAAAACCAAAACCAAAACCAAAACCAAAATGGAAAAAACCACATACTGCCAATAAAAGAAAGAAAAATGTTCGGCAGTTGGTATTACTTGATTTTCATGCACTTGAACAGAACTGCTGCAAGTTTCTTATATGCATGCTGCTTCAATTACATCTTCTCTACCTTTTTTCTTTCCTAGAATACAAACCCAAATTTTCACAATTCCCGAGAATAATTCAAAAAAACAATCTACAACCCTGTACATTAAACCTTCATAAATATCATAAGAATTACAAAATCTGCTCCATGAGATTATTACACAAGAATTTCACAATCCTACAAAATTAACAAAACTTGTTTACAAAAGAATTGATCAATCATTCCACAAAACTTGCTTAAAATCATTCACAAAAGCTGTCCACAAATATCCTTCACTCCATGAGATTATCAAAAGAATTATAAGCTTCATTGCAATGTTTTCACTTACAATGTTGTCCACTTAACAATAGTTTCACTTACAAACTTACAATGCCACTTAAAGCCCTGTCTACTTACAAGCAAAACAAAATAAAACTTTAGTTTTAAAAACTTGAACAAAACAAATAACTTTGTTGTTCTTCTTTGAAAGCTTGGTCAGTTTTTCTTGTTTTTCCATTGCTTGGTGAAAGATTGTTTCCATGCTGTCAATGAATAATGGGTTTGGATTGATCTGCCTTTTTTTTCTGCAAATGTAAAAAGAGCAGCTTCATATTTACTAAAGACTACAAAAAAGAATTACATCAGAATAGATGGACTAGAGCAAAAAACACTCAGCAGGCATAAGAATACTTATAAGAAACTAAAAGATATGCATTCATTGTATATTGCAACATGTGCCTTCATTGTTGCACTTTTAAACATAAATTCATTATTGAATTTAAAAAATTGTAAGTCTCTCCATGCAATGCTCTTTGTAGTTTGCACGAGATTTTGGTAAATGGTACTTCCATGGAAGAAAATTCTACTTAAGACATTTTTGTCTACAAACCTATCGATCAAAGAATTTTTCTTATAAGTTAAAGTAGAGCGTGTTAAATCACAATTTCTAACGGTGTATACTTGCTTTGGTTCGTTGGAAATCTACAAGTCAACTTTAAGTGGACTTTTGTCATATCCAAATTCATGATAGCATACAACCTATCTAACAGTTGATGGTAACTTGTTCCTCTCTTCAACTTAATGCTCCGTCGAGCATTCATATCATAACATAGACCTTCTTCTCCATAATATATATTCCCTCCCCAATAACACAAAACAGGTACAAATCTTTCAGTCATCACAAAGTAGATATAATTCATCAAATTTCAGAACATATAAAACAATCTTAAGCAACTTCATGTATTTCTCTAAAACAAAAACAAAAAATGAAAAGCCAAACAAGTAAGAAAAAATTATTAAATACAAGGTCACAATGGGGTGGCCAAAGCTTTTATGGATTAATTAACAATTCATGCTTTGGACTGTAAAATGGCATTAAAAAAGTTTGCTTTTGATTTACAATTATTACTCAGTCAAAACCAGCTAACACTGTATATCAACTTCCTACTAAATCTCCTTATAATACTAGCAGCAGTAGGCTGCACTAGCATGCAAAGCATTACATTTCACAAATAGTAACTAGATCAATAGAATGTCATATTAACATGCTTTCCGTTTTTCCATTTTTACAATTTGAAAGCATTTTGGAATATCATCATGACCAGGAAATGAAAAGATTTCAAATAAATGAAAGACGAATCTTCCAAATTCCATATGTCCAGGTAACCAAAAAAACAAAAAACAAAAAAACGAAGAAACTTAGCAATCACTGTCTAGGTAACCAAAAAAATTCTAGAAAGTTCTCTCCTTTTCTAGAGTGGAAGAGGAAATTCAAAAATAAATTTTCATTACCAATAATGAATTGGGATTTCCCGTACCAACATAAAAACATTATTACAAATAACTAAATTGGTTTTCTATATAGAGGAACCATAAAGATTGCACGCACAAATGAAAAGTTTTTGAGCAATGCACACCAAGAATGGCATGCATGAAGCTGGCTGTTGATGTTTTTTTGGGCATTAATCTTAAGCTAGACAAAGAATCATCAAATTCCTAATCTTAAGCTTTGAAATGTTGTTTTCCTATATTTGGCCGTTGCATGAAAACTTGTATTGCTCTTCTTTTTTTACGAGTTGAAAAGAAGACCCTAAACAACCATTGTCCACCATCCCTAAAAAGCCCTAATTTTTTTTACATAAAAGAAGCCCTAATCTTTTACATAAAAGAAACCCTAATCTTTTACATAGAAGAAACCGTAATTTATTTTACAGATAAAATCCCTAAAAAATTTCAAGAGATATAAAATTACCTAAGAATGAAGGTATTTGCAAAGGTCTTTGAGGAAGAAACAATACTGGTTTAGCTTAAGAGAGGCGAGAGAGAAGATGGAGCCGCGACCTTTAAAGAGAGACGGAGTCGAGACGCAACCTTCAGAGAGAGACGGAGTCGAGACCTTACTACGATGAGAGATACAAGAAACCAGAGAAAGAGATACGAGAGAAGAGAAAGGCGCAGGAGAAGCTGAGAGATGCAGAGAAGAGAGACAGAAAGAGAGGCGTGCAGTAAAAGCCCTAGAAAAGTAAAAGTCGTTCTGAACCTTTTTGCTGAATCAAATAAATATTGAAATCGTCTTTTGAAAAGACGATTTCGCAAAAGAACCCCATTTTCGTAAATAAGTTCAAAACAACTCCATTCTCAAAAAAAGGTAATAAAATAATGCTAAAAAGGTGAAAAATTCTAGAATCTTAGATAACCCTAATAATTCATCTCAAGTGTCTTTAGAGAGGTTAATTTGCAATAAAAGAAACTTTTGTCAATCATTGAAGCTTAGTTGGGGTAACCTTCTTAGAGTTTACACTTGAGATCCTCATTTAGATTCACTTATGCCCATTAAATAAAGAGTTTCTAACAAATTTTAGGTTGTTTATAACCCCCAACAAGTGTATTAAAAATTCCAAGAAAGTCCCTAAACATTCGCCTTTAAAACACAAAAGAAATAAAAAAAATGTACGAAAAAAACACTGTACACCAGTCAACCGGTTCTCCAAAAAAATATTCCGAATCGAGGACCCTTCAAATACCGGTCAACCAATTTGTCGGTTCGGTTGAACCTCCACCTGCTTCCCTTGTGTTTTCAACTCCAATTTGGCCATCTAATTCAACGCCAATGCTTGCTAACTCAATTTCCCACACCATGTCACATGTTAAACAACATTCCTATGGAATTTCATGCCATGCAACTGATAACACATACAGTTCTCAAAACATACAAGCATTTTAATGATTTCTAGAGTTCCAACTCACTTTATTTAACCCCACAACACTGTCAACACCACATATCTCAAATTTATGGGCATTCCAATGTATAATAGACTAAACATATATTTCTTTACATTCATTTCAAGAACTTCAAGCACCCAACAAATCGTCCACAAGGATTCACATTGTACCAAGTTAATTACATGTCCATTTGTTTAGAGTTCTACCACTCATCAACAAGACCAACACATAGTCATCACAAAACCATAACACAAGGCTTAGTTACAATAAAAAAAATGGAAGTTTAAATGTCCAAAACATGAGAAGATGGCCTCTAAGGTCCAACATAGCAAAATATCCCAAAAGTAGTCCTCAATCACATGGTTCTTCAAGGAATGGGCTCCTTACTTGTACTTGCATCTGGTAGGGGTTAGTTTACACTACCCCGTAGGATATCTAATCAAAAGGAGAATGTGATGTTGCACCGTGTATGCATGTGAGGGTGTAGTGGTGATTGACATTCTCTACGATGCACGCCATAGGCAAGAATACACAATATATCAAGCTCTAATCATCAATGAGAAATAATATTCATCAAATGTAATTCTTCAATGCTATAAAAGGTAGGGGGTCGGCTCTACTCCGATATCAACCCCACGTGACCTTAGACTTAATTGTGGAATCGGCACTACTTCGATATCAATTCCACCAGGACCGGCTCCGCTTCGATATCAATCCTGAAAGTGACCCTAGACCGAGGGGAGACTCTATCCGTGACTTAATCGTAGGTGTGGGGTCATGGTAAAAGTGATTTTATTCCATTCATTGTTCATCATTTATTCATTTCAAAGCCCTTATATATCTCTGTCTCTCAAGAAAGCTAGAATTGTGATGGGGGCCATTTCATCAAACATGTAGTATGCAACGATAATATTCGTGCTCTTCCATGATTAGAATACACAATAGGCATGGCAAATGAACTCATCTAGACTTTTTTTTTTTCGGTTCAAATACAAGTTCAAAACATAGAGATAAATGTGATATCAAAGAATACATCATACAAATTCATTTACATGCATTTTGGTTGGTACGCCAAGGTATAATAATGTCAAAATACATACATGAACATGAATATTATCATGAAATTTCATGTAATGCACCCTAATGACCCTATTCTCAAATAAGGATTTGAAACCCTGCCTTGTTTTGATGATTGATGGAGTTTACGACCAAAAGCCCCAATTCTCTCTTGAAACCCTAGCTTAAATTTCTTCACCAATGCTTTCCAATGGTCCTCTAGAGCACCAAGATTAAATAAAAGGTGTTTATGTTGGTTGATCTTTGCAAGGAATCAAGAGAAGAAGAATAGAAAATTAGATAGAGAGAGGGTTTCCTCCCCCCTAACCATGTGTGAGAGAGAGAGAGAGAGAGAGAGAGAGAGAGAGGGAGTGGAGAATAATGAGAGGAAGTGCAGATTTTTTGTGTGTGTTTGTGTGTGTGTGAGTTTTAAATCACCAAAAGACATCTTTTGGTCAATTGACCCTTTTATCCTCTTTTAAAAGGCCCACATTCATTTCACCTTTTTGTTTTGGTCATTTCGCACTCAACACTCATATTTACAACTCAACATATATATTTCTAATTATTTACATTTGGGTGGACTTTCCTTCAATTTTTTTAATTCCATGGCTCCCCAATGCTGGTAAATTACTATTTTGCCCATTTAACCAATTAATGTATCCAAATCAACTCGAATTGTTTTCAAAATTATTTTAGCCCATTATTATACATTATTTATCAATTGTTTATTATCGCAATGCCTTATTCACTTCATTTATCATTTATTTATAGGGCAAATTGCACTGATCTCTCCTGAGATTTATGACAATTGCAGATGATATCCCTCTAGTTTCTTAAATTACACTGCACCCTCTGTCAGACAATTTAAATTAACGGAGTTAACAAAGCATTTAAAATGACACATTTACCCTCGCAATTATTAAATATTTATATATTTGATTAACAAAATCTCTGTACACTTTTCTCTCTAACACCTCCATAAACATGACCCAAGCTCTCTCTCTCTACAAAACCTTCCTGTTTCGCCCCCTCTCTCTCTCTCTCCAAACTGCCTCTCTCATTTCTCTTTCCATATGTATATATATATGGGTTTGGATCCATATATTCAAATTTCTATAATGGATAAATAGGATTCTCTGTTCAGAGCTCTATATATATAAATCATTGTGCGCATCGGCCACTGTCACCAACAACTACCATCACTACAGCCATTAGCCACCACCAGCAGCACCATCGTCTTCAACCGCAACCCACCACCATCGTCAACCCCTAATTGAAACTGTTTCAAAGTATATAGGTATATATATATATATATATATATATATATATATATGTATATATAGAAAAAAAACAGAGCCTATGTAATTGGGTGTATATATATATATATATATATATAGATTTATGGATATGGAAACAGAAAAAAAATGATATTAGATAAATTACCTTGTAGAGAGAGAGTAGTGAGAGAAAGATGTAATTTCTAGCTCTAGCAATGTTTGCCAAGGTTTCTGTATAATCAAATCACAACCAAACCCTCTCAATAACTGATTTCTCCATGTATGGCTCAATGGCAAAGAGAATGTTTGATCTGTGGAAATCTAGAGATTTGGTGATATTTTGAATTAGCTAAGGTCTGTACATTTGATTTGGGGTTTTTGATTGGGTGATGGTGGATTTTGTGGTAGTGGGGTGGCGGCCAAGGGCTGGCGATGGTCGTGGGAGTCATCGGTGATGGTAGGGAAGGAGGATCGACAGTGGTAGAGAGGGGGATTTGTGATGGGATGGGAAGGTGAGGTGGAGTGGTGGTGTCGTTTGGGTTAGGGCATTGATGTCGCCGGTGGGGGAAAAACCATGAGACAAGATAGAAAGGGAAGAGACCAGCAATGAGAAAGTAGCTGACTTTTGTCAACCAAGGGTAAATTTGGTATTTAAATTTTTTTTTAATGCTGATGTCATTGTTTTCTGTCCTAGTCATTAACAGCTCTTGACAGCATGGGGGTGTTTGTTACTAACACTAGAAACATAAGGGGTGCAGTGTAATTTCATAAACTAGAGGAATGCCATCTGCAATTGTCAGAAACCTCCAGGGAGGTTAGTGTAATTTACCTTTATTTTATATGATTTCAAATTTACGGGTCGTTACAATCATCAAAACCCTCCCTTGAATTGGATTGTATGTCGGCTTAAAGAAAGGGATTTGTTGAGAGAGGACATAATGAATTGAAAAAGAAGAATCAAAATAAAAAACAAGAGAGGAAACCAACCTTTGTCCGTGATTCTTCAAACTCTATTGATCTTTTGTCTCTTCGTGATCTTACTTAGATGATCCTTTTGCCTCTTTGTTTTCTTTGAGGGTTTTTTTGGGAAGAGTTCAGTCCTTCCTGCATCTTTTTTATTATTATTAATTTTATTTTCCCAGTCTAACACCGTGTCTTTTTTATGTGGGAGAGAACCGATTTCATTTGAACCAAGTATCCCTTGTTTTTCACGCGAACTTATTTTCAGCCAATTGGGGCAACACCAGCACCAGTTTTTTTGGTAAGTTGTTTCTTGTTACCAAACTAAGACTTGTTTAGGCCGGAGGAATGCCCAAAAACAAAACTAGTTTTTCTAAAATATCAGGAGATAGTATTGTGTTTCTCATTATTAAAAGGGAAAATTTATACTTTACCTCCTAGTGTTTGGAACAGTTTCACATAATCCCTCTGAATTTAAAGAAGCGACACTTAAACCTCTATGGTTGTGACTAAAGCGCTAAATATGACAAGTTTAAACCCCCCACCACCCCCCCCCCCCCCCCCCCAAAAAAATAATAATAATAAAATAAAAAATTAGATCTGGTAGCACTTTCCCCTTTGATAAGTAAAAGTTTATTAAAGCACACCTAAGAGGGATCACACTTTACCCCTTCTTGTTGACATCTAATCTATGTGCCGTTGTTTTGGATGAAAAACCTAAGGATACTACCTCACTTCCCATTGTAGGAGAGTTAAGTATTGACTTTAAAAATACAAGGGGGTTATGTATATATGAGCCAATCTACAAGGGATAAAGTGTAATTTATCCTTAAAAAGGAATAATTATGTATCAATCACCTTTTTGTTCTAATATTATTTTGTGGTCAAGTGTTTTTTCAAATCTATATCAACTTTATGTAACAAATATTAACATAGGTCAACAAATCAAATAAAGATCAACTATTTTATGAAAATTGCCACATTATCCTCACACTCTTCCCCTAATCCATCTTCTCCAAGTCCTAATCCTAACCCCATCAGTGACCCAATCCTAACCCCACTAGCCACCCTGCCCCCACACCCATTGCGCAACTCTCGCTATCTTCAACAACCAGCCACCATGGCAGGACGATGATGACGAGGAGTCCCTCTACCTTATTGCGCAGTTTTGCAACCCTCATGCAGATCTGGTCGATGTCGCGCAGATCTTGGCCAGACAATGGCGTTGAACACGGCCGTGTCATCTCTTCCGTGACTTATCACAATGTTTGATCTCGTTCTTCGACTACCACCGTGACTACCGAGACACTAAGGTGAGATTTTGGCTCACCATGATGGTTCCTGTATGCGATTTGGCAAGATCGTTGCGCAGTGAGGATGATGATACTTGAGGCTCCGATGATGGGAGAGAAGATGCAATAAACGGTGAATGGAGAGGTAGTGGAAGTGACAAGGGATGGGTTAGGGTTTGGGAAAGAGAAGATTTTGTTTTTTATCATAAGCAAACTTGTATGTATATTAAAGGTGCCAAAGGGGGGTAAACCTAAAAATACCACATACTACTAACTTTACAAAGATCTCAAAGACCCCAAAAAATTAACTATAGAAGGAGCATACAGTACATGAGGAAGGCCTCTTTGGCCCAAAAAATAATAAACGCAAAAAGTTATCTTTAACAGAGCAAATGAGCTGCTTCACTCCTTAAAAAATGAGCATGTTTCTTTCTTTCCAAATGCTCCACATCAAACAAATTGGCGCAATTCTCGACACCTTAGCATTCCTCCATATCCTACCATCTGACCAAGCCATAAGGAGGTCCTTGACAGTAGTTGGCGTCACCCCTGCACATCCAAAAATATCAAGCACAAAACACCCACAATCCCTTGCCATCGAACAATGAATAAGAAGATGGTTTACCGACTCCTCTTCTTCCTTGCACAAACAATACCTATTAGCCATCTGGAAGCCCGTCCTTTAGAGATTCTCCATAGTTAAGATGGCATCTCAAGAAGCCTCCCAAGCAAAAAATGCGGCTTTAAAGGGCACCCGAGATTGCCAAATTAACTTCCATGGGAAATGCGGGTCTTCCCTGCCCACAAATTCTTTGTAGAAGGACTGGACAGTGAATGTCGTGGGAGCCAACTTCCACACAAGCAAGTTTTCCATATCCTCAAGCACATGGAATTGCCTAAGATGCTCCAAAAAGCTCCCAACCTTCTCCAACTCCCGCTAAAAAAATCCCTTCTAAATTTCTGGCTAAATTTTTGGCTCCACACCAAGTCAACCCCACCCGATCACAACACTCAATAATCTAAGCATCTTTGTTTCTAGCCAAGGCAAACAAAAGAAGGAATTTGTCCTTCAACGCACATCCCCACACCAAGCATCTCCCCAAAGCCTCACCCTCAACCCTCTCCTTACTTCAAACCTAACACATTTTTGGAAATCGCTCAACCCTCCATGGATCGCTCTGCACAACCCACAACCCCATACCTCCTCCATCATCCCCAAAAATCAGCCCCCTCCCTCACACCCAAACATTGTAGAAATTACCTTCTCCACAACGCCTTATCCTCTACCCCCCTTTTCCACAGCCACTTGCCCAACAGTGTCTCAATGAAAAATTTCAAATCCTTAACCCCTAAACCTCCCGAATAGATTGGTTTCTTCACTTTTTCCCAACACCCTAAGTGCATCTTTTTCCCCTCATCTACTCTTCCCCACAAGAAATCCCTTTCAATCTTCTCAAGTCTTTTTCCTATAGTGACTAGAATGGGAACACAGACAAGTAATAAGTTGGAAGATTTACAAGGGTACTCGTCAAAAGGATTATCCTCCCCCCTTTTGAGAGAAGTTGCCCTTTGCACCCCGCCAAACACCTTTAAAACCTTTCCACCACAGGATCCCAAACTCCACATGATCTAGCCAAAGCACCAAGGAGCAAACCCAGATAAGTAGAAGGGAGAGCCCCTACCCTACACCCCAAAGTACTTGCTAGCTCCTCCATTCTCCTCACTTCCCCCACAAGCATAATGTCACTTTTAGAAAGATTTATCTGCAGCCCTGAGATTGCCTCAAAACACATCAAAATGCACTAAATAAATCTTTTCTGACGAACTATTGGCTCACAAAAAATAATGGTGTCGTCCGCGAACAAAAGATGGGACACCTACCACTCGGCCCACTCCTATCGGCCACCCTTCAACAGACTCTAACCATAAGACGACTAGCCTCCGTAACAATCACAAACAAGAGAGGGGATCCCCCTGTTTGAGACCCCCAGAAGTTTGAAAAACCCCGCCAGAGTACCATTCACCAAGAAGAAGAGAGTGGGAGGATTAGTTTTTTCTTTTTTTTCCTTAAGAGTAAATTTGTCATGAACAGTGGAAGTTGAGCTTTTGTTAAATTTATCACATAAAATAGACATAGTCAAAAAAGCACTTGACCACAATGATGACTGATAAACTATTCAGAATTCTGTGTATGTGTTAGGCTGTAAGCCCGGCTACCTAAGCTAGCTGTTCCCATCTTGTTCATGTTCTTGCACTTCTTGTTTACATGTTATTTTTAGTGTGCTTAAATCCTTGTTCCTTTGAACTAGCGTATGTTTGTTTTAACCTGTAGATGTCGTTGAAAATTTTAGTGGAATTATATGTCAGGAAGTTGTAGTAGAATTAACTTGACTTTATAAACATTATTCTGATGACTTAATGTATTAAATCATATACATTTGCATATGCTGTCTTGATGACTTAATTAGCTATTGATGATGTGTAGGACACATCTCTAAAGTGACTTCTTAAATGCAGGATTCATCTGAAGTCAGAGCAAGGAGGGATTTACAGTTAACTGTCAGAGAAGCTCTGAGCTTGAAGAGAGAAGAGCTTCGGAAAGAATCAGGAGTTGAATTTTCTGATTCCCTTGATTACAGTGATGATGATGAGGCCAATTTTGATGCACGAATGCGTCAACAGATTCTTAGAAAACGAAAGGAGCTTGGAGATCCCCCAACTAAGCAAAAGTTGCACAATGGTAACTTACTAACTTAATTATCTGTAATAGATTTCAATAAGTCAACTGTCTAATATGCCATTCAACAAGGAATCTTCTATTGCTTTTCAGGTTTTTTTTTTTTTACTTAATTTTTTTCCTTCTGAACTTAAGTTGGAAATTTAAATGATGCTGCTTTTTTCTTCTTTTTAAATAGATAAAAAATCCACCAAGCAGCACCAAAGGGGACACACTCCATGTGTATGCATATATAAACAAAAAAGGCAAAACTATATAAAAACTATTTTTTTTATCAATAATAAAAACTTTGTATTAAACAGAAGGGGCCAAGAAAGGCATCCCAAACTATACAAAAGAAGGGACTGGCTACAAAAATCAAAGCCTAAGATCTCCCAAAAAAATCCATAAGCCAATCTAAAGACATAGGGAACTCTTCCTTAATCCAAAAGAAATTTTTATTTTTTTTTCTAAAAATGTCTTTCGACTTCCAAGGGGAGTATTTCACCCCTTCAAAAACTCTAGTTTCTTTCTCCAAATGCACCAAACAAGACAAATGGGGCCATGCTCCAAGCAATCTTCAATTCGTTTTTAATGTTCTTGCACCTCCAACCCAAAAAAAGTTGCCAAGAGCAGCATTTTGCTAAAGAGCAAGTTCCAAACATCCCGCGCAACCTTGCAATGCAAAAGAAGATGATCCACCGACGCCTCCACTTTTTTGCATAAGTCACATCTATTTGGAAGGTGATATCCTCTCCGCTTCAAGTTATCGGCATCAAGAAAGCTCCCCATGCCGCCTCCCAAGCAAAAAAAGCAGCTTTCTTTGGGATTCTAGCCCTCCAAATCAGCTGCCAAGGAAAAGAGGAAACCTTTCCATCCACCTAATGCCTATTAGAATGACTGAACTGAAAAGGAGCCATCCCCACTATCTTTCCATCTAATCCCATGCGCCCTCTCTTCCAGCAAATCCACTCGACCCAAAAGAGCCAATAACTCATTAACCTCACCTACCTCCCAATAAAAAAAAAAAGTTTCTTGAACTTCGGACTCCAAACCCTTCTACCCCTTATTACCTCAATGTAGTCCGCTACCCTAAGAAGCACGAATATGGACACGGATACGACATGACACGACACGAACACGCAGACACATTATTTCTAAGAAAAAGTAGGACACGGACACATCAAGGACATCTTGAATATATATAATTTTTTATATTTTTATATGACCATATAATAAAAACCTAATGTTATTGTAATTAAAATTGGTATAAAAATACACAAATCACAAAAATGTTATGAAGATATTAAAATAACAAAGCCATTAAATAAAAATAAAAGAACTTTTTCATTTAATCGTCAACATCATGATTCAACTGTCCAACACGTGTCTGGGAAGTGTCCGAGAGTGTCGGTGTCCGACATGTGTTCGATATGGACACGTGAGCCAAAATAGAGTGTCCGTGCTTCATAGCCGCTACCTAAGCATCCTTATCCAACGTAATGTTGAAAAGGGAAGGGAACTTAACTTTGAGATTCCCCTCCCAAAGCCATGGATCACTACATAATCTCACCCTTGTCCCATCTCCAATATCAAACTTAATACATGGCTTGAAACCCTCTTTAACTTTGCTAATTCTTTTCATACTCCAAAACTGTAAGATCCTACTGTATCTCATGGAAGCCGCCACCCTCTCTCACACTCATACTTTGCATTTACCAAATTTTCCCATAAAGTCTTTTCTTCCATAGCAAAGCGCCACATCCTTTTCCCCAAAAAAGTTATATTGAGCATCCCTAAATCTTTAATCCCTAACTTGCCTTCTGCCGAAGGAGCCTTAACTTTATTCCTACTAATGAAGTGAATTTTCTTCCCCTCCTCACTGCTACCCCACAAAAAAACCCGTTGAATCTTCTCTAGCTTCTTTCTAATCCGAATTGGCATCATGAAGACAGACGTGTAGTAAGTGGGTGGGTTATCCAGGCAACTCCTAATCAATGCGATCCTCCCCCCCCTTGGATAAATACTAACTCTTACATTCGAAAAGCCTCTTTTGAAATCTTTCAATAACCGCATCCCAAATCTTTGTCGATCGCGAGGAGGCTCCCAAGGGCAAGCCAAGATATACCGTAGGGAAGCTACCTACCTCACATCCTAAAGGTCCTGCCATCTCCTCCACATCTCCTACATCCCCCACTAGTATGATCTCTGTCTTCCTGATATTGATTTTCAACCCTGAAACTTCTTCAAAGCACAACAACAAACATCTAAGAGCCCGGAGCTGATCTTCCTTCGCATCACAAAAAACAATGGTATCATCTGCAAATAATAGATGTGAGTTTTTCACCCGCCTCCCCTCATCGCCCCGAATTGCAAATCACCTTAACAAACCTCCAAGTCTAGCTTTATCCATGGTATTAAATAACGGTCGTTACGTTACATATCGGCCGTTATGTATCAGTTTTTTTACCATCCGATATCGATACTGGCCGATATATCGGTGTGACTAAAATTCACAGCCGTATCGCCGATATCGTTACGTATCAGCTATTACAACCGTTATAGGACCGTTATGGCCGTTACAAGACCGCTACAGTCGTTACAGAATTGTTACATCTATTTATGTTTGTTTTTCAATTTTTTAATTTTCCTTATTTTTAAATTTTTTTGTTTCTACAGAATTCTTATGATTTTTATTTTTATAAGATTTATATACGAGAGAGATACTTAACAAAATAATCCAAAAACATTTGAAATGGTTACCAAAACATTCGGGTCAATACGAACTCAAAAATACCTCTTGGCCTCAAAATTTTTAATTTTTTTTATTCCATAACTAATCAACTAAATTTATTTTCATGCTTATAATTATTTTTTGTTATCATTTATATTAATTTTTGTAATGTTATTCAAATTAAATGATATTTTTTATTAGTTTAACTTTAAAATATCCATATAAAATAATAAAATATCTTTAAGTGTTATTTATGAAATGAAAAATCCAAATTAAATGAAAAATATTTTTTTAGGCGTTAGAAAATTAAAAATTAATAGTAAAAAATATTAAAATATGGTAATTGTAGTCAAGATATATGTATCAATGACTTTTAAGAGATTTGTTAGTGTTTTAAAAAAAATTCACAATTGTGATTTCCAATTCCTGTTACGAATGACCTGATACTCCCAATACCATTATATCGCGACCGCGACCGAGTCATATCCCGCAACCGCAATTTAAATTCATGGCTTCATCCATCATTATGCTAAGAGCCTCCATAACGATCACGAACATAAACGGGGATAAAGGGTCCTGCCTCAAACCCCTCGAGTAATGGAAGAAACCTATTGGGGTGCCATTCACCATCACTAGTTAAGATACTGACGAGATGCAGGTATGAATCCACTTCCTCCACCAATCACCAAAGCCCATCTTGGCCATCACAAACAACAAAAAATTCCAATTCACATGATCAGAAGCCTTCTCAAAGTCCTGCTTACAAACAATCCCTTTCTCCTTGTGTCTTCTCCTCGAATCAACATAGGCATTCGCAATCAAAGCCGCATCCATGATTTGTCTCCCTCAAAAAAAAGCATTCTGGCTCGTAGAAATATTACCATCCATCACCCTCCCTAATCTCAAAGCAAGTGCCTTGGCCATCAACTTGTACAAGCTCCCAACTAAGCTAATTGACCTGTAATCCTTAATGTTCTCTTCGCCCCTTCCTTCTTAGGAATCAAAGCAATGAACAAGGCATTTACACTCCTTTCGAAGGAACAAAAGCGATGAAATTGGTTGAAAGCAACCATGACATCACCTCTAATGCTCCTCCAAGAATGCCTATAAAATTCTATCGTGAATCCGTCCGGTCATGGGGCTTTATCTCCATCACAAGTACACAAAGCTGCAATAAATTTCTGCTCCCCAAAAGGCTCCTCCAACCTGGTCACCTCCTCCTCTGGTATGGTATTGAAGTCCATCCCATCTAACTCTGGCCTCCAATCACAAGCTTCAATATACAACTCCCGGTAGAAACCTACTATACTTTCTTTCACTTCTTCAACTCCCTGTAGCTTCCTCTCCCAATAGTTACCCACGTTGATGTTGTTCCTCCTTTTGTTAAGAGTTGGCCACTCTATTAAAGAACTTGGTGTTGCGGTCTTCCTCTTTCAACCAAAGGGCTCTAGATTTTTGCCTTCAAGAGATTTCCTCCATCTTTAAAACTTTGCCCAGCTCTCCCTTCAAACCATCCCAAGCACATTTTTCCTCCACAATAAGCGGACCATCTTGCTCTCTTTTATCTAAACATTGAATCTCCATCAAGATTTTCTACTTTTTGCATTGAACATTGCCAAACTCCTCCACATTTCACCTCTTTAAGTTTGACTTTAACAACTTAAGCTTTTGTGCCACCACAAGACTCGGACTACCTCGCACATCATACCCCAAAAATTTGGGTCTTGAAGCCACATATTCTCGAATCTGAACGGCGCCTTACCCCATCTCAAACCATCACTATCCAATAAAATTGGATCATGATCCAAAACTGGCTTAGGAAGACAAGCTTGTGTTACATTAGGAAACTTGTTTTCTCAAGCTATTGAAGTAAGAAATCTGTCCAGTCTAGACATGGCTGGATCCTCCCTATCATTCCTCCAAGTGAATCTCCCTCCCTCCAAAGGAAAGTCCACCAGCCTCCTTCCAACAATAAAATCTGATAAGGCCTTCATGCCTTTCATTAACCTCCCTCCTCCTTTCCTTTCAATTTCACAAGGGTTCCTGATTATGTTAAAATCTCCCCCAACCACCCACAAATCTGCTCCCCCATGAGCATTCAAGCCCAGTTCCTCCCAAAAAGCTGCTTGGTCATTCTCAATAGTTGGCCCCTACACCCCTGTGAAATCCCATTCACTGTTGTCTGCAAGAAGTATCATTCTACAGAAAGGAAAAAACTGCCCCTCCCAATGATTGATCCCCTTCAAAATGCTCAAATCTCACATGAATAGAATGCCCCCAGCTGTACCCTTTGCTGCCAAAAATCTCCAATCCGCCCATCTCACGCTCCACAGACTCCTAACAAAACCCTGAGAAATTTCCTCACACTCCAAGATAAAAATTTCCACGCATTAGGACACTACCACTATTAATTCCTTCACCTTCCCCTGCTGCTACTCCTCCTTTCACCTGCCCTCATAATTCACTGTGCTCTCCAGATTTTTCCTCTCCCTTCACAATTTTTGTGCTGATCCAAGGATTTCATGTGAACAACAATCTGCCCCTGGACATTGTTTCGAAGGATCTCACTGATTAGCAAAGCGGTCCTCATAGCCATGGCACAAGACCCCAAAGTAATGACTTATCCCTTTGATTCTTCTCATTATCCACCGAGACAACTCTGCCCTTTTCTGCTCCTTTCTGTTCACTACCGCAAGTTCCCTGGGACTATCATTGCTAGAGGTTTGCAGTGCACAATCTCATCTTCAGCAGATTCCATGCACATCACAAGTTGATCCCCAGCCTTTGGTTCCATGTCAGGATCCCCCAAGATCGCACCTGTACTGGTCCCCACAGCCTTCGGCACCTCCTCCCCAATTTGGAACAGAACACCTACCTCCTCTGGCATGCCCTTATTTAAATCTGCACCCTCTTGTCTTGCTATTTCTGGGACAACTGTGCTGGCCACCTCCCCATCTTCAGGGGCTGCTGCTAGGCTCGCTGCAACCGAGGTCTCCTCATTGCTACTGCTGATCCTTCCTTCCTCACCTGAGCTTAGCCAACCAAGATGAGTGTTATACGTTTCTGCCCCTGATTCCGTCACTTCGTCCAGCCCAAATTCACCATCGAAGCTACCCCCACAGCTGTTTGTTTCATGCTTAGAGTCACTACACCGATCGCCCCATCTCCATTCCCATCAACCGTCCAAGTTGTTGGTCTTCTACTCGATTTTGCCACTTCACCATGTTGAGACCTTGATATACATTGTTGGCCCATTCTCTGAGGGCATGTTTGGTAGGTCGGAATGGACTCAGGAATGGAATGGTCATTCCCAAGTCCATTCTATTCCTATGTTTGGTACAACTAATGTAGCAGGAATGACCATTCTAAAGGAACAACTATTCCCACAAGAAGTAGGAATACCATTCCTTCCCATGACCAGAGGAATCAGATCCATTCCAATGGAATGGGACTAAAAAAATGAATAAATAAAAACACACATATATTATATATACACACAAATATATAAATATAAAAATAAAAATAAATAATTGTATATATAAATAAATTAATATATACACATAACTTAATACGTATGTATAAATACATGTATATATAAGTATATATATATATATAAAATAAATAAATATCTATTATTTAAATATAAAATATACATAAATAATTATATATATACACACTTTAATATACATATATGTATATAAATGAAGACATAAAAATAAAGATATGTATATATAGATATACATAAATATATACTTAAAAACATATATATACATAAATAATTATATAAAAAAAAGATATTTAAATTTATGTATACATGTAATTATAATAAATATGCATGTGTGTGTGTGTATATATATATATATTTAATATTGTTAATCAGGTAGAATTGGTAGTTGTTACCAAACAAAAGAATGAAATGGAATAAGGAATGACTATTCTTATTTCATTTTTAGCTCAAGTCATTCCTTTGTCCATTCCATTCTTTTGTTATTCCATTCCAGCGTAGCAAACATAGCATGAGAGCTTAAGCTTTTGAAGTAATTGGTTGCTTAACATGGTATCAAAGCCTTGGTTATGGGAGGTCTTGGGCCCAAGTCTCTCCATTTGCATTTATTCCTCAATCCTCGTTTAGTTTGTTTGTGCAAAGTTGCACCATATTTTGCTTCGTATTTGTGTGGTTTGTTTTGTGTCTCCACCTGCGAGTCCGAGGTCTCACGAGGGGAAGAGTGTTGAGAACTTGATATACATTGTTGGCCTATTCTCTAACAGTTTAAGCTTTTGGATCATTTAGTTGCTCAACAACCCATATCCACCTGACGCTGCATCCCTGTGTTCGCCAATTCATCCTTCTCCGTTTCCCCTTGTGTCTGTTGGAGGTCTAGAATCCCCTTCCCCTTATGTTTTGTAGCCGACTTCCCCTGCGCTCCATGTTGGGCCTCTGAATTCCTTGCTGGGCCAGGGTTTTGCTCTCGCGGTTTTGGGCTCTATCCATTAACAGCCTGCTTCGTCGCCCCATAGACCACATCCCCTTTCTGGGCTTTGGTCTTTTGGGTTAAGGCACCTCTCTCATTTTGGTCCACCGCAGTTTCCTTTCTTTTAACAAGCCTGAACTCTCTCCACCTCCCAGTCCAGCCCAATCCACCTCTGCTATTGGGTTTAGGCTGATCCTAACTTCCCCGAGCCCACTATATAAAAACTATATCGCCATTTTGCCCAAGAAATATACGAAAGACTATTGAAACTGAGTATCTCCCCAGAAATGTACAAGACTATTGAAAATATTCCCTGTAAACCTAAAAATAGTGTGCTCAGAACTAAATGCTTTAATCCTCAGAACTAAATGCTTTGATTTTATTATAGATAATTCGACCCCTTAAACACCTGTTCCTTTTCTTCCAAATTTGCTACTGCCTGCCACACCTCCCTAACTTTCTTTTTTAATTCTTAACTCCCCTCCAATTACTCAGAGCCTTAATAGCTGACTGAGGCATAACCTACTGAATCCTAAAATGGGAAAGAAGACCATCCCACAAGTATTTAGTAATCAGACAGTGGATAACGAATGATACATTGTTTCAGTATCTCCCTAACACATGGGACAAGCTTTGTGTACCTGATATAGAAACAAAAAAGGCAAAACTATACAAAAACTAGATCGTCATTTTACCCTAGAAATGTACAAAAGACTATTGACCACAAAAGAATATTGAAACTGAATATCTCCCCATGAACCAAGAAATAGTGAGCTCAAAACTAAATGCTTTTATTTTTTATAGACAATTCCACTCCAAAGAAACGCCTATTCCTTTTCTTTCAAGTATTCCACTGGGAACATAAAGCCTTGCCTGTCACACCTCCCTAACCTTTTTTTTTATACTCTTAACTCCCCTCCAGTTAGCCAGAGCCTTAATTGCAGATCATGGCATAATCTAGTTAATCCTAAAAAGGGAAAGAATAATATCTCAGAAGTATCTAGTAATCAGAGAGTGCGTAAGAAATGATTTACTGTTTTATTATCTTCTCAACACATGGGATACATGGTTTGGAATAAAATGTTCCATCTTAAAAAATTATATGAATTTTGTTTTGCCATTCTACTCTATTTAAAGGTATTCTCTCAGTTAAAACACACGCTATAATATCTTTTAATACTACCTCAATCCATGTTTTTTTTTTCCGGTTTTCCCCTTCCCTTTTTTTTACCCTGAATGTGGATTATGTCACACTTCCACATCGGTGTAGTTGTTGGTTTCCGTCATACATGACCACACCATCCTTTTTTTTTTTTTTTGATAAGTTACAGGACAAACCATCTTGATAGTAGTTTTCTTTCATGTTAATTCCATCATTCTTTATTTATTTTATCTTTTCTCGTTTTATCACACATGCATCGCAACATCCTCATTTCAGCCATGCTCATTTTATGAACATGGTCCTTAGCAAATCAACCAACATTTGGCCCGATTAAATAAGGTTGGTCCAATAATTGTTTTATAGAATTTACATACTAGTTTTAGCCGTATACATAAATTACAAGATATACTAGAAGTACAATTCCGTTTAACCCAACCTTCCTTAATTGTTTTTATCAACATCATCATTAAGCTCTCCCTCTTTATGGATAAGTGAACCTAAGAAGTGAAACTGTTCAATTTTTTTAATTAATTTTTATTAATCAATCTTTGCACAATCCTATTCGTATTTGTTATTTCGCTAAGCTCCGTGCCATATACTAAGTTTAGTCCTACTTATCTTAAATCCTCTTAATTCTAAAGCTTCTCTCTAACCTTCTAATTCAGCATTGTACATCTTTCATGTACACGAGCACACTCCTCATTTGAGTGGTTTTTGAATAAATTATTACTTATTCAAAAAAAAAAAAACTCTAATTTAGTATTATCCTCACTTTAGTTTCAGATTTTCATCAATTTAAAAACCATCATCAGTAAATAGTATGCACTATGTTACCTCATCCTATTTGTATCTAGTCAGTTCATCCATAATACATGCAAAAAGTTAGGGTCTGAATGCTTATCCTTGATGTAAGCTTACAATGATTAAAAAATTCACTTGTTTCTCCTACAATTATTCTTTTGATAGTCACAATACACATCTTTAATGATGTCAATATATCTATTTGTGAGACATATCTTTTCCAATTCCCACCACATTATATCTCTAGGGACCCTATTATAGGCTTTCTCCAAATCTATAAAAATCATATGAAGATCGTTTTTCTTCTCTCTACACCTTTCTATCAATCTCGTTAATAAGTAAATAACTTTTATTGTTGCCTTTTTTGGCATAAACCTGAATTGATTATCGGATACTATTGCTTCAAGTCTTAATCCATGTTAAATCACTCTCTCCCAAACTTTCATTATAAGTCTTATTAATTTAATACCACACTACTTCGTGCAATTTAGGACATCACCCATTTTTTTATAAAGTTGCTAAAATGCTTTTCTGCTACTCATCAAATACCTTCTTAGTTGTTATAATCTTATTAGACAATTTTTTTGATCAAGATACGCCATCATTTCCTAAACACTTTCAAGCTTCAATAAAAATATCATCTAGTCCCAAGGCTAAAACCACTTTGAATGAAATTATCCATGGTCAAAATCCAGACAACCCAAGAAAAGCCACCTCAAAAGGGACTTGTGTTTGCCAAATGGCCTTCTAGGGAAAATCAGAATACCCTTCGCCTCTCCATTCACAAAACATGCATATATCAGGCCAAAAAAGGCAGCCACCATCTCTAATGCCCAAAGCCCGTCAAAAACTAAGGGTCCCATACCGGACCATCCTCCATGACCCTAAAACTATGGGTCCTAGATCAGCCCCCTCATCCACTGCAATATGGAATGAGAATGGGAACAATGTCTTCAAAAAATGCTTTTTTATCTGAATCAATGTTGCCATCATTGGAGGCATCAGAGCACCACATCAGTTCGGAGGAAATGTTCTTATTTTAGTTGAGAGAAGAGGTAATGCAGCCTGGATGAAAAATGCCCAGAACATTCTCTTACGGGCTTTAGTGCTCCAATAGATGTAGGCAGCACTATAAAACTAATAATATCTTCTCTTATGATTGATTTTGTGGTGGCTTAGGTTATGTTAAACTTACAGATTTAGGGTTTCTAACAAGGGTCAAAATGCTACAGGAAGATGGTTTTTATAAGCAACGATATTCATCTAAAGGCGGATGCTTGACCTTGATTAAAAGGATTTTGTCTAGCCTTTCGACTTTTTTTTTATAAGTAAAATTTCATTAAGAAGAGCCCAACGAGGGCAAATCCATATACAAAAAAGAGAGCTCATACAAAAATTAGAGGCTTTTGACTTCTTTTATATCTTTGTTCTCTATTCCCACTTAGGTAGTGAGTAGATTAGAGAAACTTCTGAGAGATTTTTTACAAGGTGGAATGGGGACCAGTTCAAATATCATTTGGTGGATTGGAAAACGATATTCCTTCCTTGCAAGGAAGGGTCTGGGGATCAGAGATTTCAGGAAATTTAACTTGGCCTTGATGGGGAAATGGTTATAGAGGTATGGCTTGGAAAGAGACAACTTGTAGAATAGAGTGGTGGAAAGGAATTATGAGAGCGAAAAGGGTGATTGGCACATAAGTTGGGATGTCCTATGGGTGGCAGTATGGAAAACTATTAGAAAAGGATGGGATGAGTTCTCCAAAACACATTCATCTTGTGGACTTGTGGTGGTTAATGGCCACAAAGTTGGATTTTGGTTAGATCACTAGTGCGGCAAAGCTCCCCTTCATCATATGTTCCCTCGTCTATTCAAGATTTCTGATGATCGTCGGATTGTGTGAGATTCTAGAATTCTAGGTTTGTTTGGAATATTTCATTCCATAGACCTCTTCAGGAATGGGAGATGGTGGAGACTGTGACTTTTTATGGCATTCTATATGATCAGAGGGTAGGGGAGGAGGATCAAGATTTGTGGAGTGCACTATTTCAAGGATGGTTATCTTTCGACTTTCAATTGAAATCATGCCATAAGGAGTTAAGAAGATGAGGCAGGCCTGAGTTTTTGTGGATAGCAATTTGGTGTACTGAAGCTCCCGTGAAGGTAGTTTTTTCCCTGTAGGGATGGTTGCTTTGGGAAGGATATTGACTATTGATGATTTCTGAAGGCACAAATAGAATTTTGTTAATTGGTGTTGCATGTGTAAGAGGAGTGCTAAGAGTGTGGGGCATCTTCTATTACATTGTCCGGTGGCAGGGGAGTTGTAGGCTCTTCTTTTAGCATTGTTTGGAGTTCATTAGATGCTGTTGGCCTCTTTGGGGAGGAGGTTCTTGTGAGTTGAAGAGGTTTGAAAGTCACAAGAAGAGCTAGGGAAGTGTGGTGGACAGCTCCTTTGTGTTTATGGTTGTGCCTTTGGAAGGAACGAAATAGGAGGTTGTTTGGCGGGGTGGAGTCTTCTATTTTTTTAGTATAAATTATTATATTACGCTCCCTATTTTTTTGGATAACAAAGAGTTCTTCTTTTTGTTAGATTCTTTTGTAGAGTTCCTTGGAAACACGAGGGTATAGCAAATACAATTTTTTGTGTATACTTCCTGTGTACACAAAGGCACCCCCTTTGGTGTCTTTTAATGAAATTACTTATCACATAAAAAGGGGGCAAAATGCTGTAAGGCACATACAATAGTTCTTTCTTGTGAGCTGTGATAAACTTGCTACTCTTATTTTTTGTAATTGTGTCACTCTATGTATAAAAGTCATTCATAGGGTCATGCCATCTGTTTTACTCTTGCATATTTCACAAATGCAACTTTGTTTATGTGCTCATCTCACCTTTCAAGTATGTGTAGTGTGAAGTCATGGCTGACTTAAACATGCTAATCTCTAGTTTGAACCATGTGAAGATTGTAACTTTGTTGGATCTCATTTTATATTTTGGTTTTTCAAGATAGCGCTAATTATTTCCAACTCTTGTATGTATCACACACAAACACACTGAAATGGAATTCATCTTGAAAAAGAAAAGAAATTGAAACTAATAGATGAAAATACATCAAAGCACTTATTCTTCTTTAGCATGCATACGTTCAGTAGAAAAACCCCATACTTCAATGCATCCATGCATGAAAAAGAATGAAAGTTGCAAACAGTGCTACTGAGTGACATTCTGTATTCAGTGAAAGGTATCCCAATTTGTTGACATCAAAGCCTTGAGAATGGTATATTATTGTCCGACAACTTGAATATAATGTAGTGATGACATTTTTGTTCAATTTTCTGTGTTTCATGCTTCCTTCATTCCTTCTTCCATTTTAAATGTTTCCTCCTTTATGAATTGCCTTTTAGTTGTCTGCAACCTTTTTTTTTGGGTGGCATGTGCAGAGAATTCAAACACAAAGGAACGTGAAACATCTCCTCCAAGGTATATATCTGAATTGTAGCCTTTGTTATCAAGTTCTTTTGGTTGTTGATTCATTTTTTTGATCAAAATCGGGAAAAAGTACAAAGTTTGGATTGAATTCCTTGACCTTTTGTGTGGGATGTGATTGTCTCCAAAGAGTTTTGTGGCATTGTTGTCCCACTTTCATTCATGAATACTGAATTCATGTTTGGGACCCACCATGTGCTTCATGCACACGCACAGGTATTTTATCATGAAAGCATGTATAAAGTTGTTCAACCATTGTAATTTATATACACACACATATCTAGAAAGATAATTAAAGCTATGGGCTTCATTATATGGTTCATCTAAGCTTTTTCGTTCGAAGCATCAAGTCCATTTCTTGAATATCTTAAATGAACTTGTTCAAGAAGAAAAGAGTGGATAATATATTAAAATGGAGGCAGAAAGATGAATTGAAGCACAAAGGAGATAAATTATTTTTAAAGCACTTGCACGAAACCATTATATAGCTCTTGGTGTGAATAAAAGCATCAAGCTTCTTTTTGTTGGTTAAACTTCACTTTCATCAACAATGGCAAAGGCCAATATTGAATTCATGTTGAAGTCTGCACTCTTTAAACCTACAAGTATCGTTATAACATTAGTGACATGATATTAGATGGACTATGCTAGCCTCGAGGCAAGTTTCTTTCTTTCTTTGACAGCACCTCCCTATCTCAATGTATATAACATTTTATATATTTATATATAGTTGCAAGGATCAAAATATCGTTTCGATGTATAATTTCGGCAAGGATCAAAATTTCGTTTCGTAATATTGTTTCAGTCATCTAGAAAACAAAAACATTTCGAAAATGTTTCGGAAATTTAGTGGAAACAACGAAAAAAAGTAAAATTTATAGAAGCACTTAGAAACATAAAGTAAAATACATGAATGTGTGAAGATAAATATTATAATTAATTGAAAATGTTTTAGGGTACATGTCCATCTACACAAGAAGATACTAGGGTGAAATTAAAAAAAAAAAAACCGTAAAGTAAATTAGTCATTAATACCAAATAACTCTCTACTTATTAAAAACTAGTATAAAAGATTTAGAGCTTATTTGTTTACGTAATATGAAGTTATTCTATATTTGCTATAAAATATGTAAAATTATTATAAACCATAAAATAATAAATACATATTGTGTAATATCCACAGATTAGACAATTTGACACAAGTTACATATAATATAATAAATAAAAATATAGTAATTTAAATCTATTATAATTAGTAACTAAGTATTAAAATAAATTATTTATCTACATTTTATTTCCATTTCTTTTACTTTTCATTTTCTATTATTTTTTAGGAAAAATAGAAATATCTTCTTATAATTTTGAGTTTTAATCTTTCAATCTCCTCCATTTAAAAATCAAATTAATATTATCTTTTACCAACTTCTAGAAGTATTGTTGATACTAAAGAAATGTTTTCACTGTTTCGATATGTTTTTACGGAAACAAATTCGTTTCCATGGAAACATATGAATTTCGGTATTCCACTAGTGTTTTATTTCAATTTACTAGGAAACAAAAACGTTTCGGTCGTTTCAATGGAAACGAAACGAAATTTTGATCCCTGATTTGCATGGATAGTGTCTCTTGTTTTAATCCGCCCATTCCTAAGGAAGATTTGGCCTTAAGTGCCTGGTTAGTGTGTATAATTCCAGCTGTTTGGAAATAAATTTACTAATGTTCTAGAACTATATCTTTCAATATGGAAAAAGTTCTTGAATTTTGGCTTCCCCTAGTATCTATTTTTCTTGATTGAAAGCATGCCCTTCTCAGTGTTGTGATTAATAGGATTTGGTTGATTAGCATTCTACTTGATATTTACAATCACATTTAATTTGGATGGTTTACAGTGTTCATTGAGATAGCCAATCCCGTGCATTGCTCAAACATTCGGGGAAGGTCATTTGTTGCCTCATTTCCTCATTTTGAAATTCAAAATTGTGAGATCTGGATCCTTCTCGATGCAGTCCATGCTTATCTCTACCTCTGATTTCACGTGTCCTCTCTCCCCTTTCCCTCCCCACGCGCTTTCCTCGCGTGTGTGCCACGATCTTCGTTCCCGACACCAACCATCGTCGTCAAAAGCTTGTCTGTGTTTAGACTTCTTGATCGAAACTTGTCAAAAGCTTCCCAGCCTTCCCAATCTGGACCTGGTACAATATTTAAAGTTCTCTCCACCGTTAATGAAATCTGGTAATGAGAATGTTCATCAGAAACAAAAATCGTCTCCGGAATCCGACCCCCCGTCTTTGATGATAAGGGTCACTCCTGAAGCATTCCCTTTAAAATCTGTCTCAACTTTCTTAAACCCGCCACACTCATCACCAATTTCTTCAAACAGAGTCCAACACCACAGATGAACAATGTATTTAGGCTTGGCTAATTTGTTGGCCTTGTCCAAGGTCCCTTTTCAGCACGTTCTGTTTTTGGTCAAGTGGCTTATGTTTTTCTTATGGATCTTGGACTTTGTCATCATCATGCCCTAAATATTCATTTTTTGGGACAGTTACCTCAATAGTGATCTTGAATTTAATGATCCTTAATGCTTGAAGGCTTGTCATTTGTGGCTCAGCATGCTGGCTCTAGTCTTTGAATGAGACCTTTAGCACCATTGAGCTTTGATATGTGACCTCATTTGGCTCATTTCTTTAATGAAAGACCCTTGTCAGATGTGGTCTTGAACTTGGTTGGTGGCTTTCTCTAACTTTTATCTTTAAAAGAGGGTGTTTACAATAGCGTTCTCTAACTTTGATCTAGAAACCTTTCTGACATTTTTCTGAAAAAGGCTCTTGTTACAATGAGTCTTGGTCTTAAGCTCGTTTTCCCTCCCGGTTTGTCTTCTAATGAAGGCTTATGTTGGTGAAGTGGCTGGGTTTGAGGTTTCTCTGGCTTCCGCTTTTTGGATGGGGACTTTTGTGAAATAAAATTTCATGACATTGCCACATTTGGTAATTGTCTTCCGAATAATAACTTTCCTTTTTTAGATAATTTATTTGTGTCACTGACTAAATATGTACATATTTTTCTCTTCTTTTCCCCTTTCCATCTATTTCATACCTCAGTCTCCTTCATATGGATGCTTTGACAAACAGATCATTTATTTGTGTTACTAACTAAAGAAAGAATTTTGTTGGATTTATTGGTTGAACGATGTCTCGAGTTCTTTTCCTTCAATCCCGATGAATGTGGGTATTTATTCCAAGAAATACACTCATGGTTTTAGAGCAATAATTGATACTCCACAAGTTAAGAGAAAATTGGAGCTAAAATGGGAGGGGCGCTATTTGGTGGAGAAGGTCTATTAAAGTGTGTGTATCTATTGACTAGAATGAATGCTCCCTCAAACACTAGATTCTTGATGAGGTACTACCCTTAAAAAAAAAAGATATTTGCAAGGGTGATGAACATTTTTCCTAATATATATATATATATATATATATATATATTATATCTAATGCAAATTATAATAAAACTCCTATCCTTTCTTATGAATGCTCTCTCAAACACTGGATTCTTGATGAGTTACTAACCTTAAAAAAAAAAGATATTTGCAAGGGTGATGAACATTTTTCCTAAAAAATAATATTATATCTAATTCAAATTATAATAAAACTCCTATCCTTTTTTATTACTAAAAGTTTAATGTTACTAGTAATTTTTATATACACACACATAAGTATGTGTATTTTTCTATTATAATAATTAATACTATAAAGGAATTTTCTAAAAAAGTTATTAATTAGTAAATAATAGAATTATTAAATATTCACCATAGAACATAGTTAGTTCATCAAAAAATTATAAATTAATAGAGGTTCCTAACTTATTGAATATTAATTATTAGAAGGTTGACATTAGGTTAAAAACTTGCAAGGGCGATCTAGCAAAAGTTAGGGCAAGCTTGCAAAATCGAAAACCCACAAGGGCTATTTTGGAAAAAAGTAGTGTGAAAATTTTTATCAATGGTATGGCATGGAGCTAAACTATTGAAACATCCCCACCAAGTTCAAGTAAATCAAAGATACTCCTGATTTGCAAGTGTGTAAACTATAAACAACCAAGCAAAATAACTCAATTCTACTCAACAAAGCAATATCATAACTATTTGGGGTCAACTACATGAATCATATCTCGCTATTCTGCCATATTTAAGAACATCCCTTTAGTTAGATCACATATTATCATATCTTTTTTCACTATTTCTACCAAAGTTAATTTTGGTTGCCCTTGCCCTTTAGCACAACCCTTGATATGAATCATGTCTCTCTTCCTTACCGGTGGATATATTAGTCTTTATTGTACATGGTCATACCACCTTAATCAATTTTATTTCATTTTATCTCCTATTGGTGTTATTCTTACCATATCACGAATGTGTTTATTTTTAATTTTTATCTTTTCTTGTCTTACTGCACATCCATCTCAACATCCTCACTTCGGTCACACTCAATTTATTAACATGTTTCATAACTGCCCAACATTCTATTCCATATATTGCTAGTCTGATTATTATTTTATTGAATTTACCATTCAATTTTAAAGATTTACGTTACTTATCAAAAAAAAATTTAAGGTATAAATTGTTCACACAATACACAGGGCATACTTTTCCAGTTAATCATGTTGCTTTAATGATATGAGTAACATCATCTCCAAATTCTCATTCCTGATAATTAAGTGAACCTAGATAATGATATTTTTTTTTTTATTTTCTCTTGATTTTCAATCTTCACTATTTTCTTATTTGTACTCCTAGTTTTACTAAACTCACACTCAATATATTCAGTTTTCGTCCTTTATTGTGAACTCTCATGAATCTAAAGCCTCTCTCCAAACTTGTAGTTTAACATTTATCCTTATCCTAGTTTCATCAATTAAAACGATGTCATCAACAAAAAGCATACACCATAGAACTTCATCCTGTATGTGCTTGGTCAACACATCCATTATCAAAGCAAAAAAGTAAGGACTTAATGTTAACCCCTAGTGTAAGCTTACTGTGATTAGAAATTCGCTTGTTTCTCTAACAGTTGTCTATACAATAGTCACAGTCCCATAATACATGTCTTTTATCATTATTTTAATATCGTTTTGTGAATCCTTTTTTTTCTAAAACTCATCATATTTGATCTCAAGGGACTTTATCATAGGCTTTCTCCAAATCAATAAATATCGTATAATTTTTCTTCTTTTCTTTGTATCTTTTCATAATTCTTCTTAATAAGTATTATAATTTCTATTGTTAACCTTCCTGGCATATACTCAAATTGATTCTTCGATACAGTTGTCTCAAGTTTTAGTTTCATGGATTGACTCATTAATTTAATTTCACGATAATTTGTACAATTTTGGATATCCCTTTATTTTAATATATAGTTACTAAAATGCTTTTTCACCATTCATCATGTATTTTCTTAGTTAATATGATATTATCAAATAAATTTGTTTGCTAAGACACGCCTTCCCTAAACACTTCCAAACCTCAGTAGGGAATAGGGATATCATCCAGTCCTAAAACCCTACAGGTTTTCATCTTCCTTAATGAATTCCTTAGACACTATAATTTTACAGGAAAAATAAAAATTTCTCTACAGTCACGAGAGTTCTGTACATTTAAGTTTTCTACACTTCTCAAGATAACTTTTCCATCAACCTTTAATTTCGTCGTCACTCATCAAGACCCTTGAGTCTTCACTCTTTATGTACTTAATATGATTAAAATATTTTGTTTTCCAATCCCTTAACTTAGCAAGTCTATATATATATTCTTATCTCTATCTTTTTTATCCAATTTGAATAAAAATCATCATATGTCGTATATTTAACATCTCTCACAACTTTCTTCATTTCATTCTTATATGCTTCCTAACTTTCTTTAATTCAAATTTTTAAGTTTCATAACACCTCCTTTTCACTTTTACTATTTTTTGGACTTGCTCACTCCACCACCAAGTTTTCTTAACTAATGGTCCCATTCTTTTTTATATCCCACGAATCTCTTTTGATATTTTTTTAATACATGCGATCATCCCATTTCCTATTACATTAGTTCCATCATCTAGGTTTCATGATATTTCTTTTAGCGTCTTACTTTTAAATAACTCAACTTTCTATCCTTTTAAATTCTACCATCTAATTCTTATTTTTTTAATTTCCTTTCTCTTTTGTATATGTCTTTTAAAACCATGCAACTTGTGTAGTCGGGTCAAGCTTTATCTAGGAATAATCTTTAGTCTTTGCATAATAGCCGATCTATTCTTTTAGTTAGGCAAAAATCTATTCGACCTTTTTTTTAATCAACTTTTAGAAGTTATTAGATAATTATCCCTCTTTTTAAAAATAGGTATTTGTTATTGTAAAATCATATACTACTACAAAATCTAGTATTTCCTCCCCAGCATCATTCCTATCTCCAAATCTGTGAACCCCATCTCATACCTTCCACGATCTTTTTCTGCATGCCCATTAAAGTCGACTCCTACAAATATCTTTAATTTTGTAGCTATGCCTTTGAATTAATTCATTCATGTCTCCAGAATTGTACTTTAATGTGTTTGTCTAGTGTTATTTGTGGTGCAAAATTGCTAATGATATTAATTATACTATCTCCAACACAAGTTTTATTAGTATGATCCTTTTTCCCTTTTCTAATAACAATTACAACTTTTTCTTTGATATCCTTGTCTACTATTATCCCAACACCATTTCTATGCCTATCTTTTCATAGAGTTTATATCCGGTCTTTTCAGTTTCCCTAGCTTTCTCTTTTACCCATTTAGTTTCTTGAAGTATATTATATTCACCGTCTTCCTAATCATTGTATTTACTAGCTCTATCCCTTTACTTGTCAATTTTCTTATATTCCAAGTTGCTAATACAAGTATAATATCTTTGACTAATTTCTTTACGTGTGCCTCATCCATCAAAATGTGGGAACCCTTGCCCATTTTTTGGAGCACCTAGTAGCTGATAACATTTACGCAATCAATCTCAGGATTCATGTTCATAAGATATCTAACAAAATTTTACGCTCATTGTCATCTACCTAATGCAACCCTCCTTTTTCCAGGCTTTGGGACCGACCGTGTAATGGTATGACACTAAACACGAAATACGCAGAGTTGAACAACCAAACAAAATCAAAATCTTAAATTTCCATGTCCCCAAGATTAAATGGCCAAACAAAATCAAACCTTAAATTTCTTGAACACAAAAATCCACCAATGGTGTAGTATGTGAGTAAACCACTGAAACAACCCACCAAGTTTAAGTCGTAAATCAATAGATACTCCTAGCCCACAAGAATACAAAACAAAATCCAAGTTCCCCTTAAAAAATATGCATGCAAGAATAAAAGAACAAATGTAACACAAAATTTATTCTTTCAACCAAGTTTAATTAATGAACCAAATTACAAAAAGGTACCAACTATTTTCTAGCTAATATAAAGGGAAAATAAAAAATAGGCCATCCATCAAAATTGGTTTTTGTGTTGTCAAAAGTTTGTCCCACCACCTCGTGATATACGTACCTCTTCTTAGGCAACCTTTAAGTTGAGTTTTGACTTGGACAAGTCTTGGGAAATTTCAGTTAAGCGAGTTGCATAAGATAAATACTCCATCTGACATGTAGACAAGTTAGCCTTGAATTGCTTAAGTCGATTCCTCGTAGAAGAAATCTTCGCTTCAAGTTATGAAACACACTCATGTGGCTCAGAAACTGAAGCAGACACTGCCGCATGAAGCTGAGACACCTCTGTAATATTAACTTTACTACTATCATACTAAGTTTTCAACTCTTCACAAGAAGAGCACCATCAGGATTGGCAAGACTTGCTAATAATACAGAACACCTAATGAAACATTTCATTGCTTGTGAAAAGAACAATAATCAATGAATAAGTTGTCCAACATGGTGAAGGCAATATTTGCTCCCAAAATCATGCTCTCAATATTTGATCAAGATGTTGATCATAAGGCTAGGACAAAGCTCTTATGAATATGCTAAATGGCTTCTTGAAAAGATTGTTAGATAGGATCGTTAACATAGAAAGATTTGGAGAAAGCTCGACCAGTTTATTCAGTTGCTCATTAAGTGAGGAGTCCTCCATGAAAATAGCCAAGGAAAATTCTCAAGCCTCAATCAAGGTTGACAATTTAATTCAAAGAGATTAAGACATTACCCTTATATAAGAAGTTGGAATAGTGCAAATTTATTTATTTATTTTTATAAAAAGAAGGAAAAGGGTAAAATTGAAATAAATATTACTATGAGATAAGGCTGACATGTAGGAGATGTTAAGACTTGAGAAATGGCAAGACATGAGCAAGCTTTTTTCAACCCTACGAAATCTAAGGCGTGAGAGTATGAAATAATATGAGAAGAGAAACGCTTCTGAAGAAGAAGAAAAAAAACCTTTCGAAGTGCTTTGAGGAGAAGGCAAGGCGATCAAGGTGACTAAACTTGTTGAAGAAACCCTAACATGCACATGATAAGAAAATAGGGAATTTTGAAAAAAGCAAGCAAAAGAAAAATCTTCATATCCTTTACCTTGAAGATGGCAAAGCCTCTCCAATAGGGATTGGGCATGAAGATGTGCCTCCTGAAAGGAAAGTTTTAGACATTGATGGAGGAAGTTCCACACTCGCTGGACGAAAGGAAACCTAGAGTGGCTGCTTCGAAGTAGGGGAAGAAATTCACCCTCTAGGAATCCTTCTTATATTGGGTGATAATCAAGCAAGAAAAAACTTTTCAATGAGTTCATGCCTACGATAATTGGCCAATCTCGAGCAAATCATCGTCAGTCTCTTAACAATCAATTCTTAAGAAGCAATTCTCCAAAATTTGAAGCTCCCCCAAACGGGCTCTTAACCTTTTTCATGCTTTTCACCATGTTTCTTCCTAGGATTGTGTTCCATGTCATGTCTTTTATTTAATTAAGGAATTCGAATAGGGTGGACGAACAAATTAAAGGACTAAATAAGAAGGTTCTAGTCAACAATTCCTGAAGTTTTGGTAACATAGGTTTTTTGCTTAGAGCCAGATAACTAAAGGATGGTGTTTGTTTCATGACGTGTTTTTTTAGACCGATGGTGATGAATCTCAGAGAATGAAGTATTTTGACACATGTTAAGTGGTTGTGGACAAGCGTTAAACCCTAACTAATAGGAATATCAGTTGGGAGTTAAGGCTAAGAAAGTAATGATGAATCTGGGTACACTCTTTGGGTGCACCCCTTGCTGCCTTTTAATGAATTATATTACATATGAAAAAAGAGAATCTGAGTACACTAGGACAAAGGTAAATCAAACAGCCAAGAAGGAAGAAATCTCCCGTCACGACCTGGATCCTGAAGACCAAGTATGATTGCCTAATCCAACCCTCAACGGTGCTCTTATACAATTATGTCCCACCTCGAACCTCGAAGATCCGAAAAGTGATAGGAAATTACCAATGAATATCAATAAATGCCTTCCCAAAGGTGAACAAGTTAGTGG
Source organism: Nyssa sinensis (assembly GCA_008638375.1). Lineage (NCBI taxonomy): Eukaryota > Viridiplantae > Streptophyta > Magnoliopsida > Cornales > Nyssaceae > Nyssa > Nyssa sinensis. The sequence continues at coordinate 1,382,845 of CM018032.1, read as the reverse complement.
AAGTTAAATGGACTCCCGAACACTTAGGTTTGAACAAGGCATTGTCACGCCAAGGTTCCCAAAAATAGATATTTAAAATACTTAGAATTAGCTTTGTAAAAGTCCTGGTAATTGTTCCTTATGTCTTCAATAGTCTAAAAATGATTTTTAATAAATTTTAACCGATGGGTAACCTACCAAACTAGCTATTGGCCAAAGTAGGTTTTTTAGAAATTTCAAAATTTTGTTCTTGATAGGGGGAGTTGATTTTTCATTCTTAAGGAATTAGTTTTTGAAACCATTTTTATTGAATCCAAATGAGGAGTACTTTCTTATTTACATTTGATGTCTTAAGTACTTAAATGACATTCAATGTATATAAGGTATACTAACAACAGTATTGTTGAGGAGTAGTGCAAAACAGTGTCGGAAAAACTATTGGATTCAGTCAAACGAAGCCCATTATCAATCAACCGAAACTGCCCGGCTTTCAGGGCATTTGTCTTCTGTTTGATTCGGTCAACCTAGCTCACCTTTTCGGTCGACCGAATTCAACTTTCAGTTGACTGAAACTTATTTTCAGTCAACTGAATGGTCGGGATCTCCAAGTTTTTCAGCCTCTCTTGATTTTAGTCGACCTAAGGACCCTACCAGTCAACTGAGTTGGTCGATCCACACTCACAACTTGCTATTTTGTGACATTTTCAACCATGTTTTGATTCCTTTCATCATCAAACATTCATATAAGTTAGATAAAATATTTTCTAACATTTAACCACATCATTCCACATGATTTTCATGCATTTAAGTCAATTATCTACAATCATAATAGAGGAAAATCTCAAGCATTTGATCTTCAATCAAGAACAAAGCATGCTTTCATCATTTCTTTACAACATAATGTACATAATATCTTCATTCATGGAATCATACCAAAAACACAACTCTTTCCATGATTGAAAAAATATGGTTATGGCTCCAAAACAATATATAAGTCATTTAAATGTTTGCCAACTTTTTAAAAATACAAAAGAATGACCACATGGTCATCATCGCAAGAGTAAAGGCCTTCAAGGCCATAGCCTTCCCAAAAACAAGTCTAAAACTCCATCCAAAGCAAGTCATCATGTCATGGGCTCCTTCCCGAATCTTGCATCTAGTAGGGGTTTACACAACACCCCTATAGGAGAATCTAACAAAAGGAGAAAACATGGATGGTGAACATGTATGCTTGTGCCCGTGTAATGACTTGCCACAGGTCACACATATACAATGAATATGATTTAAAAACATGAATTTAACAACCAATACATAATAGTTCAAAGAGACATCCAAAGTTAATACCATACTTACCAATTTACCTTCTATGTTTCCAAAATCATCTGCACGTCACGAACCAACCCAAAGCTCAAACAACTACCAAAGAGGCTCCGGGCTAGCCAATGTGCTTTATAGTTTACTAGTCCAATGGAAACTACGACCATCCGTGTGAGTTTACAACTCGAAACTGAAGGGAGACACAATTCCCAACGTTGTAAATCCCGAGGTGATCAACCACAACTAAAAATCTTGCCGAGGTCCATTCATAGTCAAATCATAATCTCCAAGCTACCAACAATCCCATACCTCACATTTCAAGAGAACATACATAGCATTTATATCACATGAACATAACATACTTTATTCGTCAAGCAGTACATCAAGAACATCACTTATAACTCATCTTTGACATTTTCATAAACATTTTATTTGCACAATAATATTTCTATGGCAATGTAAGTAAGCTATTGAGAATGAGCCTTTAAATAGCTAATCTATGCAAATATAAGGGACCAAGAATACAAAATAGAGTGTAGAGATGCTAAATATGGCATCAATCATGATTTATAACAAGATCCGAGACTACTAACAACATTCAAAGTATGAATATTGATCTAGATATCAATGTAATCACAAATGAGAGATGTAAATCATGAAATGGAACCCTAGACACCCATTTTTCTTCCTTAGGTTAGAAACCCGTACCTCTTTTGTTGATTTAAAGCAAACCCTAGCTTTTTCTTGAACTTTGTAGCTTGAATCTCCCAAACCCCAGTAGAAACTTGTGTAGAATCACCCCCAAGATGATGATCTTACCCCTAGAAAGCTTTAGAATTCCATGAAACGAAGAGAAATTGAAGGGAAAAGGAAGAGAACATGGAAGCCCTAGAGGGTGGCATGAGAGAATGTGAGAAATGAGCTCTCTCTAAATCAGCTACGGTGCCTTTATAGTGTAGAAAATCTAATTTATGGTTTTATTTGGCCAATTACATTTATACCCTTCATCAAACCCCTTCACCCCTTTTCCTTCCATGCCCATTCCAATCAATCTAACATATAGGCCCTTTATTTCTTCTAATTAAATGTACTCTACATAATTCTAAGACTTCTCTATCAGTGTTTCCCGGGCACTACCTCCGTGTAGACCCGTGTTTCCGGTAAAATGACTATTTTACCCGTTAGGTCACTTTTTGTACCCAAATAACCTATAAAGGTTTCCAAAAAATTTCTACCTTGCTAATTATCATTATTAATCAATTATTCATCATATTTATGCATTATTTCTAATTTAAGCCAATTATTATATATCAAATAATTTTGGGATGTTACATCCTCTCACCTCTTCTAGAGTCAATTGTCGTTTGATCAGTCTCATCCTTATAATAGAGGGCCTTGAAACAAACTTGGTTCATCTAACTAAAGAAAGAAACTGCAAAGTGAGGGCGAGGAGAAAAGAATGTTTTTACTAGTTGATTCCCTATTTGTCCTAAATAAGGTATAAAGTCATCCTTAAAGTTGGAGCACAACAATTGCGGATCTTGATAAGTCTGGGAAAGTGGAGTGAAATCCTCCCAAAGAGGTAATGGAAGGGAACTTTGCAATATTTTCCTGGTCTATGTGATGATGATGCCTTATGAATATAGTAAAAAAGATAAGCTAGTATAGGAACGGTCTTTCTTACTTATTAGCCTTTCATCTTGTGGTGATATTTTATTTCAATTTTACAATTTTTTTCTCTTTTCCTTTTCTTTTTAATAATTTTACACTATTCCAGTTTCTTTTATATGGCCAACACCTCAAATCTTCTTTGAATTGATTGTCACCCTTGATTAAGGTTTTGGAACCTACCTCATCCATTTCCATTAAAGACTCCTTGCTTGATGAGCTACTAAATAAACTGGTTGAGCCTTCGCCCAAATCTTTCTATTGTAATGATCCTACCTTGCAATCTTTTGGGGAAGTTTCTTAGCATATCCAAAAGTGTTTTGTCCTAGCCTTATAATCAACACCTTATTCATGCCTTGAGAGCACGATTTCAAGAGCAAATAACTTCTTCACTATGTTGAACTTGTTCATTGATTATCGTTCTTTTCAAAAGCAGTTGGTGGATTTCATTAGATGTTCTACATTGTGGACACGTTTTGTCAATTCTTATGATGAAGGGTCCCCTCGTGAAGAGTTGAAAGCTTTGTATGATAGTAGTAAACTTTGCATTAAAGTGGTGTCTCAACTTCATATAGTAGTGGCGGCTTTACTTTTTGAGTCACGTAAGCATGTTGCATAACTTGAAGCAAAGGTTTCTTATACAAGGGATCAACTTACACAACTCGAGGCTGACTTATCTACGTGGAAGATGGAGTACTTATCTTACACGACTTGCTTAACTGAAATTTTTCATGACTCATCCAAGTGAAAAGTTGAATTGAAAGTTGTCTATGATGCATTAGATTTGTGTAGAAAGAGGTATGTAAATCAGGAGATAGCGAGACAAGCTTTTGATAATATAGAAACCAACATTGATGAATGACTTATTGTCTCTATTACTTATTATTTCCTAGACAGTAGTCGATACCTTCTTGTAATTTGGTTTATTATTTAAACTTAGTTGCTGGCAATTGTTGTGCTATATTTGTTATTTTATTCGTGCATGCATTTTTAAGGGGAATATGGATTTTCATTTTATTTGGCCATTTACAATTTATATTGTTGTTGGCCAGGAGTGTCTTTTGATTTACTACCTTGAAGTTTTGAACTTAATGGGGTGTTTCAATAGTTTACGCACATGCTACACCATTGGTGTATTGTGTTTTGAAAATTTAAAATTTTGTTTGGCTGTTTACAGTTTATACCTTGGGTTTGGTGGGTGTCTCAGTTGTCTAACCATATGCTACACCATAGTGGAATATGTATGGGAAATGTAAGATTCTGATTTTTGTTGGCCATTCATAAATTATGTTGATGAAATAGTAATCTTGTCCAAAAAAAAAAAAAATTTGATGTAATAATAATCTCATCCAAAAAAAAATGTTGATGAAAAAATAATGAAGCAATTTTCAAGCTACGATGGATGGGAAAGGTCATAAATTGTGTGTGTTTTCGCCCACTAAACATTTGAAGCAATCATCAAGATTTAATGTCTTGGGCCTTTTGTTTTAACCTTATAGACAGGACTGTTAGATCACCAATTGCTCTAAAAGCTTAAGCTGTTAGAGAATAAGCCAACAATGTATATCAAGCTCTCTCAACACTCCCCCTCACATGCGCCCCCGGACTTGCATGTGGAGAGGCAAAAAAACCATAGACAAAAGAGAATGCAAATGCAAACGGGGAATAAACGCAAATGGAAAGACTTGAACCCAAGACCTTCCACAACCAAGGCTCTGATACCATGTTAGATCACCAATTGCTCTAAAAGCTTAAGCAGTTAGAGCAATTGGTGATCTAACAAGGTATATTAAACTCTCTCAACAAGGACATAAACTCTCTCAATAGTCATTGACCCAACGGTGTGGCATGTGGTTAAATGGCTAAAAACACCTCACTAAGTTCAAGGTGGTGAATCAATGGATATTTTTGTCCTGCTAGAGTATAAACTTTGAACAGCCAAACAAAACCAAGATCTTAAATTTCCCAAACACAATCCACGAATGATGTGGCATGTGGTTAAAGTGTTGAAACACCCTAGCAAATCCAAGGCAGCAAAACAATGGATGTTGCTGGTCCACAAAAGGACAAATTGTCAAAGGGCAAACAAAACCAAAATTTTAAATTTCGCAAACACAATCCAACAATGATGCCATTCATAGGTTTTACTCTTGTGAGTGAAGACATTAATTTACCACCTTGAACATGGTTAGGTGTTTCAGTAGTTTAATCACACAGTTTGTACCCTTATGAGCCACACCTTCTCGAAGTTTAAACACATGCTACAGTGTTGGACTGTTTGGGAAGTTTAAGATTTTGATTTTACTCTTGTGGGCCAGGCGTATCATTGATTTACCACTTTAGACTCAGTGGTTTGTTTCAGCAGTTGAACCACTTTTTACACCATTGGTCGATTCTATTTGGGAATTTGAGATTTTGGTTTTGTTTGGTCGTTCACAGAATATACTCTTGCGGTCTAGGAGTATCCGTTGATTTTATTCTTTTGTAATCAGAAATTGATTTCAAACATGTGATCCACTTACTGTAGCAATTGAGCTATATCTCCATATGCATTATGAGCATTATTATCATAAAGAAAAAAATTGTACCAGATAAGGCTTACTTTTGTTTCTGTTTCCTCTTTCTCTCTTCCTGCCGTTGAACCCTTGGCCTAGGCTTTGTTAATTTCCATCCAAAGACTACCAGCCACAAGGAAAGACTTATATTGTGGAGGTCAGTTATGTTTGTCTGAAATAAACATTGGGATATCTACTAGTATTGCTTTAGAAGAAATTGAAAAGGTAAGACTAAATGTTGCCACATATGCCACTTACGTGGCATGAATTGCAACCACCAAGTTTAAGGTTGATAATAAATGCCTGATATGAGCTCAAGGTTATTGTTATGGATGAGATATTTTCACTAAAGCTTTGTCACATGCTACGGGGCTGCATATGGATGTGAGAATATTATTCTTTCACACAAAGTATACCTGTCTCGAGGACATACAAATGTTGAAGTTGAGGATGTAATTGTTACTCATTTAGCTGACCTCTCCTCTTGACAGTACCTGGGTCCATGCCATGCCAAACTTCCTGGGTCAAGTTTTATCCAGCAGACTGGATTCAATGTTTCAGTTAGGTTTTCAAGTTCTAAAACTAGAGCTTTGTGCCTTTCTAGTCAAGAGGCCTTTTTCGTCCTAGGGGAAGTATTCACAGTAGTTGTTGAGAGTCTTTTTGTTATTTTTTTTTTTTACTTTTTTAATGTTCTAATTTTAAAACAAGGGTAAATTCAAGTTTTCTTTTTCTTCAAGTTACTATATTATACATACTTCTGTAGCACCATATGTGTGCCCAGCAATGAATTTTAACAGTCTTTTTTGGGCTCCTTCTACTTAGATTAGATGTTGATTGATGGATCAATTTATGGGATAGAATTCATTGTTTTGAGGGATTTAGTTCATGAAAAGGTTGAAGTTCTCCTTTTTTAGATGAATGAACTTTCACCAGAGAATTTGCACCTTGAAAGTTTGAAGTAACATTTTATCAATGAGTACAGTTGCTTAATAAAAATTGGTTTAACTGCATAGGTTTTTTTTTCTTTCTTCTTCTTCATCTTTCGCTTAATCTATTCGGACAAAACAGCATTGTTCCCTTTTTTTACTTTTTGGGGAACCAATCCACACTTTAATCTGTTCAAATAGCCCTATTAAAACTTAATTTTGTTTCCAAATAGCCTCTTCACTTATCCAACATCACTGCCAGACCTTACTACAGAAAAACCTTACACATCGCACTATTCACTTGTTTCAACGTAGTTAGTTTCACCCCCTCCACTCTTTTTCTCCTTTGCACATCACTTGTGATGGCGACCCCGGCACATTGGGACTTAGTTTTGCTTCAGGTGAGAAACATTCAAATGGATATTACCCGCTTCTTTTCCCTTTTGTGTATCCATACAATGTTTCCTGCTAGGCTGACTCATCACTGCACTCCAAAATCAGTTCGAACAACTCAAATTGCACAAATGGAAAAACATTAGGTATCAAAAACTAAACGTCCCATGAAACCTCCTGGAAAACTTTAGTGGGATGGTATTGAACAAACTGCTCACGATTGATCAACAGAAATGCTATCAACTTATAAAATGATCCGGGGAATGAAAGTTTCCAACTTCTAAGAAAGTTGCAGCAGTCCATCCTTTATAGAAAGATCTTGTCTGTGATTGATTATCCATAGCATGAGGAATTTCATCGTGTCAATTTGGGTTTTCTGCTATATGCATTCAATATGAAGTTCTGATTGGTAGAATCCATGCAACATGATTGAGGCATTTAAACAGATTGATATAGAATTAATATTTGAATTTCATGCATAGCAGGTCCAATGCTGAAAGTTTTGATGACCGACCAAAAGTGGAAAAGCTGTTCATGAAGAAAAAAGGAATTGGCTCAGAAGCCAGGGCTGAACGTATGGCTAAAGCAGATGCAGACTTACAGTTGTTGAGTGAAGCTGAGCGAGAAAGACAGTTGCAGAAACAAAAGAAGCGCAGACGTCAAGGGCATGAAGAAGAAGTATGTTATGAAAATGTGGTTGATCTTGTTTATAGTTTTCAGTTTTTCCACATATCCTTTTTTTTTTTTTCCATCTTCCACTTACTGAGAAAGGCATTGCAACAAGTTATCCTCATTATTGGAGTTGAATGCATGGTTGATAGGAAGTGAAGTGTCAGGAAATGACACAAACAAAAAGTAGGAATAATTCTGTCACTATGTATCAATTCGGGAAACAGGGCTAGTAGAAATGTTGAGGGGCACAGGCTTGAAACATCAATGAAGAGTGAGGAATGGGACATGGTTAAAATGTGAATGATATTAAGAACAAATCTGTGGCAATCTTATAGCACTTCCATCCATGTTTCCCATTTGCTTGTAATGCATATTTCTACTAACTTGTGGGACACGGCCCCTTGGAAGACATTCACTGTAGATGCAACTGACCTTTTTTCTGAAAATGAGAAGAGTAATTATTTTTTTCCAGTCTGACAGAAAGAAAAAGGAAAGGAAAAAAAAAGGACTAACAGAACGGAGTGAATGAAAAGAAATTATGGAATCCTTTGCAAAATATTGATTGGTAAAAGGCAAAAAGGGGGAGGGGGGGGGGGGGGGGGGGGGGAGTATTGAAATTTGGGACTAATAGCTCCATCTTTGTGTCTAATTTTCATTTTGTTAATTTCTTTATGCTGATCTGCCTCTCTCTCTCCACCCCTCCCTATTTAGATATCTACTCATCTATTTGTTTACTTTTGGTTTTCATTTTGTAACTACTAGGTGCTAGCAAAACTCGAGAAGTTTAAGACAGCCATTTCTGCCAAACCTGATGGATCTAATAGCGAGCCTCGAGGTCGCAATGATGAGGATTTCTCTGACTGGATGGGAGTTACACTAAAGTTTGCAGCTGAGCCTAGCAAGGTATGCCTCATTTTTTTATATATCTCCGGTATGAATCCTGTTACCTTCTTCAATTTTTTATTTTTATATTTGTTTGGCTGGGGAGTTTGTAGAAACCTAATGGAAATTAAATTGCTTCTACCCAAACCCATCCTGTGGAGTTACTATATAAAATTATTGATACGGATTTTAATTAAAAGTCATAATGAGTTGAAGCGGTATCATTCCTAATTTCCTAGCATTTCTCCCTTAAATGTAGCATGTAATCTGCTGATTTCATTAGAACCAAAAGTTAATAGACCATGTCTGCATTCCCCAAACTAAGAAATAAATGTATAGATAGATAGAACCTGTTTCAAATTTTACGTGAAACATGATTGGGATAACTTAGTTTTGGGTTGTTGTCAAGATGGTCCATTATTTATTATGACACCTACAATTCTCCTTTGCATCATTACACAGGATAATATGTCTCGCAGTGATGACCCGAATGATTATGTGGTGCACGACCCTCTTTTGGAGAAGGGAAAAGAAAAGTTTAACAGAATGCAAGCGAGGCAAAAACGGAGGGAACGAGAATGGGCTGGCAAATCTCTTACTTGATCTCATCTCTTCTGTGTCAAATGGATGGGTTTGTGAATATTTAAATTCCCAATGGAATTAATGAGTTGAGTCCCACCTTCTGTTTCTCTTTGGAAGTCAAATGAGTGACGCAGATTATTCAGTGATCAGTCCCAGAGCTGAACTAGAGAAGCTTGAGTTATGTTGATCAATGATCTGATCTCTTACTAAAATTGATTTGAACTGGGAGAGCAGCAGATAATGCCATACTGCAACATCATCTTATATATAATTCTCCTGTTTTTTTTCTTTTCTTTTTTTCCCGGATAACAGCAAAAGGAAATTATTATGTACTATAGTGTTGTTGTCTACCCCCCTTTATTTATTTTATTTTTAAATCTTTGGTAATTGAATTAGATTGTCTTGTGGAATATTAGGTTCAAATGGACAGTCCATTTGATTCGAATGATCATAAATTATATGCTCCAAAATGGTCATTGATTCGAATGGATGATGTGTGTGTGCGTGTGTATAGATAGATAGATATATGTATGTATGTATGTAATTAAATATATCAAACAATGAGCTGATTCTGGGTGGCATGACAAATTGTTAGATTTGAGATCTTCCGAGGTCTTGTACCAAAGTTTGTTCCTTGGGTTCATGATCCAAGAATGATTACTTTCGGTCGAAAAGTTTGACACTTTTGGGCACAAAAAAGAGCGCCAGCCAATTGGAGCATCTTCCAAACATAAATTTAGGTATTGTAAATGACCAAGGTTTCAATGTTCATCCTTTGGTGCTCATCTTATGTCCACTTACGTAGATAGGATCAACTATCTGAGGCCTACAAGTGATGTAAAACAAGTTGTTGATGGATTGGTGGAGTAATGGGAGCATTTCAAGTCTTATTTCAAACAAAAATACTAATAGACATAGAATTGACTAGTCACATTTTTTAAAATTGTGATCCTATTTTTATTCAAAATGATGAGACAAATAATACTCATGGCTTAAGTTAGATTTTGATCAAATTTATTTGTTTACGCCTTCAATTAGATTCTTTTACCATTTATTGTAAGTTTTAGATTTGTAATTATTTTATTTAGGAAATTCCGAATGGAATTCTGTTTGCGGATATGTTTTTCTTATTTTATCTAGTTTCTAATTTTTCAAAAGCTCCAATTTTTATTTATTTTGAATTTTTCTTATTTTTGGAAATTTTTTAATTTCCTAATTATAATAGGTTTACATAGGACTTAGTAAATTCTTATTTGGATTGGTAATCGCTTAGTTTTATAAATATGATTTACTCAGTCATTATTGTATAGTTTATTAATCATATTTTAATTTTCAAATTGGAGAGTTCTTTATTTGTTGGGCGAGTAATCCTCGAGTCACTTGGTTTACAAGAAATTTAAGTGTTCGATTCTCTTTCATGTTTTTGTGCTACATTGGTTGGTATCAGAGCGAGGATTTTCTTGGCTTAATGGCAAAGAATGGGGTTAAGAACACAAGTCTCGTTGACGTTGGTCGTGAGATAGAGACTTGTGGGTTGCGTTTGATGAATAGTGGCAACAACTTGCTAAAATTCGTGAGATGGTTCCATGACTCAATCTCATCCCCAATAGTGTAACGTCCCATAAATTTCAATAATATAATAATGATTAGATAACCAGAATATTAATTCTATATTATAATAATAATTAATGATAAATAAAAATGATGAAAAACTTGATGATGATGTGTGTGTTATATGTATTTTGTTGGAGTTTTAGCAATAATGATGGAAGTTGCATGTTTAGAACCCTTGAGCATTCTATTATATCATTATATTATTGTTGTTGATGTGTTGAGAATGGATCTTGAGTAACCTTGAGAGGTGAAATTGTGTTAAATTCTTGATACTCAGAAAGAGAATGTGTATTTAAGTGGTATAATTATCTTGGTTTTTTTGAGATGTTAGTGATGAGCATTAAGTAGCTTGGAATGATATGTGATGTGTGTGATTGAAAGATATGGGGAAAAAAAATAAGAGAAACATATCAGGTTTCTAGACTTCAAAATCGATTTCTGGGGAGCTCGTTCAAAAGAAGTCACAGGCTCGTTTGAACAAGCCTAGTAATGAGAAACGTTATACGATTACGAAGAGCTTCGTCGAACGCGCTCAATTCTTGTTCCAACGACAATGCGATAGAGGCATAGATCACGTCTTTTTTAAAGGCCAACCCGACTCTCTCTCCCTCTCTTTCTTTTTCTCTTATTTTCATTTCTTTCATCTCTTCTCTCAAGCTTCAAATAGATAAAACAAACCTAGGGTTTCTACCACTCTAAATTCCTTTACAAACCTGTAAGATTGGAGCTCATGGGAGCATTCTAGAGCAAGAACTTTACATTTATAGGAATATTTCAACCACAAAGAGTTGGGGTTTCAAGAGATTTTGCAAGAATTGAAAGGGTAACATTAGGGATTTCTCTTATACTTTCAATTTCTTTTAATTTCTTATAAACTATAGATGCATGGGGTCTAATCAACTATATTTTACTCTTCTTAGAGTGTGGAAGCAAGAACTTGGAACTAGGGTTTAGAATTTCTTTCTTTACCACCTAGAGTTCATATTTTCTCAACTTCAAGGTAAGGGTTTTTAACTTAGGTTGAAGGTTAGGTGTTTTCATGGAAGTTTCATGCATTCTATTTCATTTTTATAACTTGTATTGTATGACTAATGTATACATCTTTCTTTGGAACCATGGTAGGAATAGTGAATGTTATGTAATTGTATCTTTCTCGCCATGTTCATGATACTGTGACTATTACATCTATATATTGTCATTTTATTGATGTAAATCCTTATATACATATAAAGTATTTGTTAAACTGCTTTAATGGCTGAAACATCATAGTTTTGGGATTCTTCTTGAATACCTTGCTCTTATATTATTGATGGATGATAAAAATGTGGTTGTCTCTTGATGTACTCATGATTCGAGTAGAAATTGTTGATGTTATATTTGGGAATTAGATGAAAAGGTTAGATTGAGGAAATAAAGAGCTTTGTGAGATTGCGCTATTACTCGAGGTTTGTTTGATAGGGATAGTGTCTCCTTTTAGTTTCGAATCATAAACCCACGCGGGTGGTCGTACATTTCTAGTAGATTAGTCTCGTAAAGTACTTAGGCTTTATCGGGGCCCATTAGTTTATGTTGGAATCAAAGTGTTGGGGTTTAAATTGAGAGACAAAGTTGGGATTTTTCTTGTGATTTATGTGATGCACATCTATATATTATTCATTGTCCCTCTAATATGATTAAATTGATTACTTATATTACCTTAATTATGTGATAAATTCTTTAATTATTTGATGCATGTTGGACACTTACTTGGTAATACACATGTCACATGTGTACATTTTTCATCGCTTAAATCTTCTCTATTTTAGAATCTCTACTAGGGTTGTGTTTTGACCCCTACTAGATGCAGATAACGGCAAGGAGTCGATGACTTGACGATAAGGACTTTAAGGAATTTTTCTTTTGTCAACTTTTGGTGTAAACAACCATATGGTCTCAGTGATGTAAATATTAAAGTTAAGGAAGCCAAGACTTGTGTTTTTGTATATGTATGATGATGAACCAAAACTAGTGATGGCGTATACTTTTGGGTTATGAGTATTCACAATGAGGTGAATACGATCTCTTAATTGATATATCTTGTGCTACTCTTGATGATGATAAATGTGATATGCATGTTGTGAAAAATGAATTTTGGGTGGAAATATATAAACTAATGAATGGAACATGAATAAATTGGGATTTACAAGGATTATTTATTTTGTTAACCTCAATTTTCTAGTCACACTTGGGTCTTTGGGGCCTGGGACGTGAAAAACAGAGACCCCCTTGTCGACAAGAACCACGCCAAAGGAGTTGCCCAAGGCCAGCCTACTAACAGATTTATACCAAATCTTCATCCCCAAACGCAACCTAGTTATGAAGGTGTTTCAGATTATGATGACGAAGAAGACCACGATATATGTAGACCTGTGAAAATGAGCAAGAGTTTGAGGACTATCAGTTGAAGACTGGTATAACCAGTTTCAACGGAAGTCTTAAAATTGAAGATTTCCTTGATTGGCTTTATAAAGCTAATCAATTTTTTAACATGATGGGGGTTATAAAGGACAAGATGATTAAACTCATCGGCTTTAAACTAAAGATTGGCACAATAGTTTGGTGGGATTAATTATAGCGAACTCGACAACGACGACAAGGGCAGCCAATACGAACTTGAAAAAAGATGAAGCAGTATATGATGGTTAGATTCCTCCCACTAGATTATGAGTAGTAGTTGTTCCAATTATACCAGAATTATAATCAGGGTAGTCATGTAATTTTTTATTATACGATAGAATTTAACAGATTATATGATCATAATAATCTAGTTGAGATGGATGGCCAGATGGTGGCCCGATATCTAAACGGTCTAAAGCCTTCAATTCATGATAAGATTAGCTTACAGGTTATATGACAAGGCCCAAAACCTAGCACGAAAGGCAAAGATTTTGGAGAGGGAAATAAGGGATGGAAATTCAATACCCCTTCGCATGATTTTTCCTAAATCATCACAAGCTACAAGTGATGGAGGAAAAGGTGTTCAAGTAGCAGTGCAGTCTCTTGCTCAACCTGTCCAGATCAGATCGCAAGGAACAAGACATGCAGAAGGCAGTACTAGTAGAGGCCCTCCAAATACAAGTAGTTCCCACTCCTAATGTAAATCCTTATGCCAAGCTTACAACTATAAATGTTATCATTGTGGAAAACCTTGACATCACTCCAATAAATGTCCAGATCGATGACCTGTTAATTATGTTAATAACGAAGACTCTGTGTAGGAAGTAGATGGAGAGGAACTTGTTGGAGAAGATGATTTTTTTGAAGGGACATAATTCATAGAAGAAGAGAAGGGAGAGTCAGTTGTATGGTGTAACAATTGTTGTACGCGCCAAAGTAGTTAGATACAAGCCAACGCCACAACATCTTTTGATTTTGCTGTATAATTAATCGAAAGGTTTACGGTTTAATTGCTGACAATAGAAGTTGCGAGAATTTTGTGGTTAAGAAGCTAGTAGATCACTTGAAGTTGCTTACGGAAAAGCATCATTCTCCTTACACAATTAGCTGGATTAAAAGAGATCAACGATATGTTCCTATTTCAATTGGTAAACATTATTGTGATGGAGTAATCTATGATGTAGTTGATATGGATGCTAGTCGTGTGTTATTAGGTAGACCATGGTAGCATGATGTTAATATTACTTATAGAGACAAAGATAATATTTATATGTTTGCATTGGGTGCACACAAGATTGCCCTAACCCCTTCAAAATCTAATTTTGTGACTAACAATTGTAAAGTGGAGGCATAGTCTATTTTAGTTTTATCCAACTCTGAAATAAAGTTTGTGGCTAAAGCGAATAAGGCATAGGAGGTTTATACTTTAGTGGTTAAAGCATTAGTGATTGAGGATCCAAAGGTAGAAATTGTAGTGGTTGTGCCAGAAAAGTTACAACCATTGTTAAAGGAGTTTATCGAGTTAGTTTTTGATGATCTACCCAATTTTTTACCTCCAACTAGGGACATTCAGTACCATATTTATCTAGTGCTTAATGCAAGCCTTCCAAATTTGGCCCATTATAGAATGAGTCCAAATAAGAATGAGATTTTAAGGAAGAATGTAAAAGACATGTTGAGAAAAGGGTGCATTCAATAGAGCATGAATCCTTGTGCATTTCCAACCTTGTTAGTGCCAAAGAAGGATGTCAGTTGGCATATATGCATAGATTGAAAAGTCATTAACAAGATCACTATCAAATACAGATTTTTGATTCCATGTCTGATATACTTGAGGGTTCAAAGTTTTTTTTCAAGAGTGATCTTCGTAGTGGCTACCATCAGATTTAACAGCATAGTGATGAATGAAAAAATGTGTTCAAGACCAATGATGGCTTGTATAAGTGGTTGGTGATGCCTTTCAGTTTAACCAATGCACGTAATACCTTTATGAGAATCATGAACCAGACCTTGAGTCCTTTTGTTGGAAAGTTTGTTGTTGTTTACTTTGATGATATCCTTATCTATGGGAAATCTGAGAAGGAACACCTTGATCATCTACGATAGATCCTGATAGTTACTATTGGAAAGTAAGTTGTACATTAACCTTAAGAAGTGCAGTTTTTTGACTAACAGTTTATTATTTTGGGGCTATGTGGTTACTGTAGATGGTATTCGTGTGGATGAAGAAAAGGTGCGAGCAATTCGAGATTAGTTAACACCAAAATAGTTGGCAATGTTCAAAGTTTTCATAAGTTAGCTACGTTGTATCACAGATTCATTCATAATCTCAATGCAATTACAACTCCAATTATAGAATGCTTGAAGAAAGGAAAGTTTAACTAGAATGAAGAGGCAGAAAATAGTTTCGCCTTAATTAAAGAGAATTTGTGCACTGCTCTAGTTTTGATTTTGCTTAGCTTTGAGAAGATCTTTGAGGTGGAGTGTAATGCGAGTGAAATTAGCATTGCGGTCGTTTTATCTCAAGGGAAACGGCGAGTGGAATTCTTTAATGAGAAGTTGAATGAAACTCGCAAAAAGTGAAGTATTTATGACTAAGAGTTTAATGTATTTGTTCGAGCTTTGAAGCATTAGGAGCATTACCTTGTATAACGAGAGTTTATGTTGTACGCATATCACCAAGCTTTGAAATACATCAACTGCCAAAAGCATTGAACAAGATGCATATGAGATGGTCCACTTTCCTTCAAAAATTCTCTTTTGTCATCAAACTCAAATCTGGTAGCTTGAATCGAGTTGCAGATGCTTTAAACAAAAAGGTTAGTCTTCTTGTAACCTTAGCTCGAGAGGTGAGATTTGAGTTCTACTGCGACTTTAATATTGCAATCCCAAGTGCAGGATGTCGCGAAGTAATAATATTCAGTGAGTCCAAGGTCAAACCACAAAGAGCTTAAGACAACTGACAAAAATAAAATTTAATAAAATCAAATATGTTTTCTTGGAGAAAATGGTTGGTTGATTGCTAAAACAAATGAAATAACTAAAATTAATATAGAAGAGTGCTAAGGCATTAGAGATCCACAACAACAAACTTATGATAATTGTCTGTGATTCTCTTTTTATACTCAATTGAAATTCACACGAAGGGTGATTCCAATCAGAAGATGGGGCGGTTATTCTGAAAATATTATTATGTTTGGTTAATTCAAAACATAGTAACACTAGTTATTTGATTCACAGTAAATTCTAAGTATTTACCATGCCCTGAGTTTACGATAAATCAAAGAATTATACAGAACAAAGAAACTTTACTAACACTTGAATTAAACCAAAAACATTGAATCTTATATTTAGAGCATTGGCGAATCACACAATAAAATCATATGATTGTTGTTGCTTCACTCCTAGCCTTACCCAGAGTTTTAGAAACTCATTACAAACTTAAAATCAAAAGAAATTACAATAAATGAATTGAACATGATAAAAAATTGTTCTTTGTTCCATGAATATCACTATATGACGAGAGGTCCTCTTCTTCACCTTTTGTTCACAACCCACTCTCTTGTCTCCCTTGTCAAGGCTTATATAAGTCTCAAAGAAAATATGATTCTAGAGATCCATTAGGTATGGGAGACATTCAGCCCAATTTTTCACCATATTTTTAGGTTTCTATTTGGAGTCAAATTGACTATAGTAAACGTCCGAAATTGGAAGTTTCTATTTCAGGAAGAATTGTAGCCCTTTATGTCAGATTTCCAACCCTATTTATTTCATGCCAAACTGATTTTGCATATAAAAGATAGGGTCAAAATACCACGCGGTGATCCAACCGCATCTAAGTCTGGCAAGCACTACCGTGGCAACAACTTTAAGACCATATTTGAGCCTTCAAACGTTAGAATTAGGCTTTGTCCCTGAGACACAATTTTGTAGAACTCTAAATCATCTTTCCAACTCCACAAAGATCAACTCAATCCGATATTGGAGTTGAAATATATATATATATATATATATATATATATATATATATTACTTTAACTGGTTAGAAATGATCTTAGATCCACTCTAAATTATTTTTCACGGCTCTAATGAGTCCAAATATCATCTTTGGGCACAAAATCATCACCAACCTGCAAAAGACTACAAATGCATCAATTACACTAAATTTAATATATTTTATTAACTAAAAATATAAATTAAGGGTAATATAGATGATTATTTGGTGATTATCAAGTTCCTAAAGGAATTGTATGAAGAAGATGCAGATTTCAAGAAAATTTGGGCCAAGTGCAAAAACTCTCAAGCTGTTGCAAATTTTTATGTATGCGAGGGGTACTTGTTCAAGGGAAATTGTTTGTACATCACTCAAACATCATTACGAGAGAAGCTTATTCATAATTTATATGGTAGTAGGTTGAGTGGACACACAAGCAGAGACAAAAACAGTAGCAAGCATGGAAGAGCATTATTTTTTGCCATAAGTCAAAAAGGACGTTGGCAATTTTGTTCGAAAGTGCTATACTTGCCAAAAATTTAAAGGTCAATCACAAAACATTGGTTTTTATACTTGTTTACCAATTCCTAATTCTATTTAGGAAGACTGATTTATGGATTTTGTGTTGGGACTCCCTCGAACATAACGAGGGATAGATTCTATTTTTGTAGTTGTTGACATGTTCTCCATAATAGCACACTTCATTCCATACCGAAAGACTTCTAATGCTTCACACAAAGCACGATTGTTCTTTTGAGTGATTGCTAGACTTTGTTTCATAGTCCATTACTTCATATCGAGACAAAGTTCCTTAGTCATTTTTTGGATTACTTTGTAATGAATGTTTGATACTTCCATGAAGCATAATATTATACATCCCCAAACTAATGGTTAGGCTGAGATAACGAATAGAACATTGGGTAACCTAGTTCACACTATTTATGGAGATAGACCCAAGTGGTGGGATCATGCTTTGTCACAAGCTGAGTTCACATACAACAATGTTGTTCACAGTGCCGTAAGGAAGTCGCATTTTTTAGTTGTCTACATCACTTTGCCTAAGCATATAGTTAGCTTGGTTCGATTGCCTAAGGGGCATGGTGTGAGTATTGTAGAAAAAAATAGAAAAACAAGCCCAAGCAATACGTGTTGAGGTGAAGCAAAAATTGAAGAAGACTAATGTCAAGTATAAGAAGGCTACAGATAAGCACATGCAAGCCAATGTATTCGAGGAATGAGATTCTTTTATGGTCTTCTTTCATAGAGAGAGGTTTTCGGTTGGAAGCAATAGAAAGTTAAAGCCAACGAAATACGAGCCTTAAAAGATTGTGCATAAAATTCATGACAATGCCTATGTTGTTGATTTTTCAAAAACCATGGGTATTTCCAAAACCTTCAATGTTGATGATATTTATGAGTACCATTTAGCAGTGCCTCTTTATCCAGATTGCAACTCAAGGATGAGATCTTTTCAAGTGGGAGGGACTGATGTAGAATAAGTTGTTGAAGCATTTGTGAATTCCAAGCAAAAGTACTAGCAGATGCAGAATTGGTCGGTTATGTTTTTGGGAACTAAAACTCTACATTGACTCAAAATGGCGAGACGGACAATACCTATGGGCTTTGCCCATGGCCTAAGCTGG
This sequence comes from Nyssa sinensis, assembly GCA_008638375.1. Classification (NCBI taxonomy): domain Eukaryota; kingdom Viridiplantae; phylum Streptophyta; class Magnoliopsida; order Cornales; family Nyssaceae; genus Nyssa; species Nyssa sinensis. Next base: position 1,364,184 of record CM018032.1, on the reverse strand, counting down.
ATTTTAGCCAAATTCTTTTGTTTAGACCTTCAATTATACTTTTTTTTAGCATTTATAATACGTTTTAGATTTGCAATCACTTTATCTAGGAAATTCTGAATGAGATTCCATTTGAAACTATGTTTTTCTTATTTTACCTAGTTTCTAATTTTTCAAAAGCCCCAATTTTTACTTATTCCAAGTTTTTACTATTTTCGGGATTTCTTAATTTCCTAATTATAATAGTTTTAGCATAACACTTAGCGGATTTCTATTTAGACTGGTAATCTCTTAGCTTTATAATATGACGTATTCAGTTATTATTATATATTTTATCAATAATATTTCAATTTCAAAATTGAAAAATTTTTCTCTTTGTTGAGTAAGTAATTCTGAGTCACTTGATTTACAAGGAATTTGATGTGTTTGAATCTCCTTCATGTTTTCGTACTGCATTAACAAGTGAATCTCACCTATGTAAGTAGATGGATACAAAATAGATACCAAAAGATGGGCATTAAAATATTTTTCATTATAAATATACGAGAACCTCAGCCACAGAGAGAGGGGGAGAGATTTTGTAACATTTTAGGAAAAAGGGTAAGAAGAATCGAAAATGATGGAGCATATGTAAGACAAAATGATAGCATACAAAATAGAGAGATTAGAAGAAGCAATCTGTAGTGACTTTACAGGAGGAATCAAAATTAGATTAGTTATTTAATACATTGCTTTTGACTTTGATGCATTCATTCCTACTTGTTTTTTTGTTTTGTCAAAATTTCAACTACTTCATGGTAAAGAATCAAAGATTCTTATCACTTTTTTTCTATTTCTATTCAATGTCGGAGGAGGGAGGGAGGGAGGGAGGGAGGCTTGTAAAGTTGTATTTTACAATTTCTTCTTCTTCTTGTTTGTTGGGGAAAAAGAAATAGTTTCAAACTATTTCCATATCAAGACGGAGGGAATTACATTCAAACCCTCAAAATATGAGAATTCCCTTCCCTTATTTCAAAAGTTATCTTCTTGAGGCCAAGGTACCAGTTAATAGTACTACAAATCCACCATTTGCTTCATTTTTGTATGAAAAAAAAAAATTTTAAGTTGTTAAAAAATGTGTTAATAATATATATCAAGTTTTACCACAAACAACATTAATTTCGAAAGACGAAATTCATATTAAGAAATACCAATTCTTATTGAGATAAAGAGCCACTAAATGACTTGTTTATCATATTGTGATTACTTTAGATGAGGTCCTCTTATTTTTAATATTAATGTTTATTTTTTTATTTAATATTTATATTATAAAACTTTGCTAAATATATATAAAACATATATAGTTTTTTCTAATACTTTGTTTCCTATTTATATATATATATATATATATATAATATTTATATTTTTATAATATAAAATTATAATAGTTTTTTTTAATAAAAGAGATGTATATATTATATAAAACTCTTATAATAAAATTCTTACATAATATTTTATTTTATGTCAACAGGTAACAATACGAAATAAAACACTTTTAATAGAATTATTATTTTTTAGTTTTTTTTAAGTTAAACTTTTATTAATCTTAGACTTATAATTTGATTATATTATAAATAGATAAAATTTGTTTTGGATTATGCTTGACAATTATTTTCAAAGAAAAAAAATTATGCTTCTCAAATTTATATCTCAAATGATACGGTAGAATTACATAATTTCAAGTATGGTCAAATAATTCAATATCATGTTAATATTATATTATTTAAAATAAAAATTTTAAATATAATTTTAGAAAATATAATAATACATATTTTTAATTATTTATATTTTGACACGACATATGAATTGTCATGCCAGTAACGTAAGGCCGTCAAAAGAAAAAGAAGGGGAAAACAAATGAGAAGTGTCCAACCGCGTAAACCCATGTCACTCTCTTGCTTCTTCCCTCGAAAATTCCTCCTCAAGGTCGCGTTCACACCTGTTACACGTTCATCCCCGTGTATCTATCCCTACATTTGTGCATGAATCTACACGGACAAACACATATCTCCGCCTATTTTCCCAATTTCATTTTTCTATTCGTTCACACTATCATTCACGCATTAAGACGAATATTTCAAAGGCGAAGACTTTTCCCCAATTTGTCATTCTATCTCCTCCTCTTCTTCTTCTTCTTCTTCCTTCTCTCTGTATGAAACTCTCATCTTTCTCCGATCCTCCAAGGAAGCTGATTACTCCTACAGTTTCAGGACACACTAGACCAAATGAATGAAAATATTACCAACACCGGTAATAAACGAAAGCGACGAAGAAAGGACCGCCACAACAATGAAGACGACAACGATGGTATTGGATCGAAGCAAGAGGGACACAAGGTGAAAGCTTTGAACGAAATTATAACTTCGTTGATCTTACTTGAGGAGCAAGAAAAGTGTGATCAGGAAGATTGGGATAAGACCCACCAAGAAGAGAAGATGTTACTCGAAGCCAACCATAAGAAAAGGACTCGAGCCATGTTCGACTATTACTCCAACCTACAAGATTCCTACGACAGTGTAGATCGGTCTGATGGGTTGAGGAAGAGAAAGTCACGAGCTGCAACTGCTGCTGCCACCGCCGCCGCCGCCGCCGCCGTCGTTGCAGTTGAATCTGATAATTCGAATAGGAAAGGGGGTGGTGGAGGAGGGGCGGCAGGTGCAGGTGGGCCGCAAAGGAGGTTGTGGGTTAAGAACAGGTCGACGGCATGGTGGGATCAATGTAACAGTGCCGAATTCCCGGAGGAGGAATTTCGGAAGGCTTTTCGAATGGGGAAAGAGACTTTTGATTTGATTTGCAACGATCTGAGCTCGGTTGTGGCGAAAGAGAACACCATGTTGAGAGATGCGGTTCCGGTGAGACAGCGGGTGGCGGTGTGTATCTGGAGGTTGGCCACAGGTGAGCCTCTGAGGCTGGTGTCAAAGAGGTTTGGTTTGGGTATATCTACTTGTCATAAGCTTGTTCTTGAGGTTTGTTCGGCTATCAAGAGTGTTTTGATGCCCAAGTATGTTCAATGGCCGGATGAGGAGGCATTGAGGAGGATAAAGGATGAATTCGAATCAATTTCGGGGATACCAAGTGTGGTGGGATCAATGTATACTACACACATACCCATTATCGCTCCTAAGATTAGTGTGGCGGCTTATTTCAATAGGCGCCATACCGAGAGGAACCAAAAGACATCATATTCTATTACAGTTCAAGGTGTTGTTGATCCCAGAGGGGTTTTCACTGATGTGTGCATAGGTTGGCCTGGTTCAATGCCTGATGATCAGGTGTTGGAGAAGTCTGCTCTTTTTAAAAGGGCCTGTGGGGGGCTGTTGAAGGATGTTTGGATTGTTGGGAGTTGTGGGTACCCTTTGATGGATTGGGTATTGGTGCCCTATACCCAGCAACATTTAACTTGGACTCAACATGCCTTCAATGAGAAGATTGGGGAAATTCAGAGGATTTCTAAAGAGGCCTTTGCAAGATTGAAAAGGAGGTGGAGTTGCTTGCAAAAGCGAACGGAGGTGAAACTTCAGGACTTGCCTGTGGTTCTTGGTGCGTGCTGTGTTTTACACAATATATGTGAAGTGAGAAATGAGGAAATGGATCCAGATTTGAGAATTGAACTCATTGATGATGAGATGGTTCCTGAGGTTGGATTGAGATCGGTAAGCGCAATGAAAGCTAGGGATGCAATTGCTCATAATCTTTTGCACCATAACCATGCGGGCACTTCTTTTCTGTCATGATTTTGATTTTGATTTTGCATTTTGGCATCTGAAATTGTAATTTTCTTTCTTTTGCATGTTTGTTGTCATAAGTGTAGTGTAGTGTAGGCATTCATCACAATTTGTGGAAAGGGAAGGGAAGGTGGCTCTGTAGAAAGAAGATATATTTGCCCCTCCTGCACTGCAAATGGATGAATAATATCTATCTTTCAAGTCTCAAGTTATATACACACCACCACATAGAATTATAGATGACAGAGAGGTTGTTGTAACGCAGATTCTATAAGAAGATTTTATATGTTATATTGCCTATAAACACATTTATTTCTTGTTTTTCGCCAAGCAAATGGCATGAATAATGTGGGCTCTTTTTAATAAAAAGAAAAAAGAAAAAGAAGAAGAGGATCTCTGTCTTCTCAATCAAATATGTATGGATGTATGTATGTATCAGGATTCTTACTTGTATAAATCGATTGGGTCTGAACCATGTGTTTGATGGAATAAATAATTGCCAATTCCTGTCTTGAGACTGTAATTGCTAGCTGAATTATTTGTGTTTTATTTATTTTTGCGTTTATGTCGTGTTTCTTCAGAAGTAGCTTGAGTTGAGTGCATCAGGTATGTAACTGGTTGGTATAAGGACAAGATGCATGGCAGTAGGAAATCACTTTGAGTTGATGATAATGGTTCTTCTTCAGCTTTGATATTCAATTCAACTACACTTGTGATCTCATCTGATGAGGTTGCAATATTTTTTTACCCTTTAAAATCTGTATAAAGCTACTAGTTTTGGAAATCCAAAGCTAACATCAACTGAATACGGGTTCTACATATAACAAATTTACAAAGTTTTCTGAATTCTGTGAGTTTACTTTCACACCACCAACATCAATCAAAGATTATTAAAAATGGGTTTGGTTGCATCATGGTAGTTGGGATTCCAGCTTCTTCTTCTTTCTTTTTCTTTTTTTAAATTTTATTTTTAACATTTAGTTGTTTATTTAGATAGAAATCTGGTCTTGGCAATTTAAAAAACATTGTAAGAGATCTAATATTATAATAATAGAGATTAGAGAGTGATGGATAAGCAATTGGGCAGGATGGTGCCCCCAACAACACAAACTTCCCTTTCACACTGGACTGACAGGAAGAATGATGGAATTTGCTTTTCCAGATTTCATTACTACTGTAATGCTGTGGAAAGATTCCTTAAAACTTGTTTTCTTGCATTCCATTACTCTTTTAACACTTGATTGTCTGCAGTATCTAGCTGCTTTTAAGGGATCCAGATTAGTGAAAAATTCATAGACTTAATGACAACCCATTATGGTATCATTTCAGTAAGAACACTTTAATAAAAAAAAAAAATAGAAAAAAAAAATTGCAGTTTGGCTATGCAAACCAAAGGGAGCTTTAATTTCTAATTTTATTCAAGTAGGAGAGAAAATATGTAAAAAAAAAAAATTCTTTACCCTTTTCCTTTTCTGTTTTTTTTTTCACCAAATCCACAAATCAAATAGAGCCTAAAGTATCTAACTGAAAATTTGTTGTGGTTTTTGTCAGTCTGTCTTAAAAAAAAAGTAAGAGATAATTAGTAATAAGTCTTTACTTGGACTTTGTGGGAGCATGGGTACAGTGCTTTACAATTTTTCATCACAAGTCCACTTGCACGTGTGTGTTTTTAAGTTTAAATCCTTTGTTTATTAGCTGATAGACATTTATTTTTCTATATGATGGTTTTACTCCTAATCCCTATTTCACTTTCAATCTCTCAAACATAGATCTCTCTCTCTCTCTCTCTCTCTCTCTCTCTCTCTCTCTCTCTCTCTCTCTCTCTCTCTCTCTCTCTCTCTCTCTCTCTCTCTCCAGTAGCGTAGAATGAAGATGGGGTGTTTTGCTCTCAATTCATCTCTCAACCCTTATAAGAAACGTTTAGGGTTATAGACTCCTTGTTTTTTCCACGAACACCCCCCACCCCATTGTTTTCTTAACCTTTGATCATTGTCGAAGATTTGTTTCACCACTATCTTCATCGTTGGCACCATAGCAATGTGTCAATCAATCTATGTGGTAACTGGTTGGCGTTACGGAACACTATCTAATTTTGATAGGATTAGATCCCCTCTAACAAAATTGCCCATTATGATCAAACGAGATTTAATCTTATCAAATTCGGAGACAGGTCCTTTTTTCTAGAGCAAAGTGTCCCAGATGTGATCGAAGTTGTTTATCGGCACAAAGTATAAGCTTCATGTTTGCACAGATGGATTTTCTAGTGTTTCATGGGTCTGTATTTCCAATCATTTTTTTATTTGAAATCTCATTCTTGAGTGCACCAAAGAATCGCATCACATGAGGGGTGTTTGTATGAGGCAAGAGTTAGTGCAAAGCTTTCGAAAATAGTAAAACTTCACTGTTTAGGAAAATAGTAAAATTTTACTGTCTAGGGAAATAGTTAAATTTTACTGTTAGTCATATTTATATATGTGCAACATTTTTTATTCTTTTCAAATGAGTTGTGCATTTGAAATTTCCACATGAAAACCTTCCTCTTCATAAAAAATAAAAATACAAATAAAATTTGAAAATCACGACAATGAAATTCAAATAGTGAAAATTAATTGTTTCATCAAAACAGTGGAATTTTATTATTTTGTTGAAATAAAATCTTGTCAATTGTTTAATTAAAAAAAAACATTTGGGTACTTGAATTGTTCTTTTAAAGTTTAGGTTATATAGGGTTTTGATGTGTCTATGCTTATGCACTTTATGAAAACTTTAAATCCAAGCAGTGAAAATTCACTACTTTGACTTGTTTCTTTTAACTCATTTTTTGTTAATTCTTTTGTTTTTGGCTATCCAGACTTTGTTTTGAAGTTAATACTAACCGGTTGTAAAATAGTGAAAATTTTACTGCCCATTTAAGTATTTCAGTTGTTTGATAATGCAATTTTTTTGTGTGTTTAAGAGTGAATTTCTTTTATTTTATGAAGTAGGGAAAGTTAACTGTTTCACAATGAAATTTAACTATTTCCCTAGAATGAAATTTTACTATTTCATAGCTATTTAAAAATAAAAATAAAAATCATATGCAATATGAATCTTTTTTTATAAATCTCAATTTCTAGAATCTAAATATATGATTTTTCTTTAAAATGAATTTATATTTTGTGAATTATTGAATTTTAAAATTTGAAAAAATAAATTTGGGACACGTGTCAGTGTTCCATTAAATGGTGGAGAGACATGAGAGGGTATTCCGTGAATTTTGGTTAAAAAAATGACCTTGGACCCCATCTTAATTAAAAACATATTTGCAAATCTTTGACCGAAAAGCTCTAAAATAAATTTTAAAAAATACTAAAAAGTCCCTAAATTAAATTTTTTAATCCAAAAAATTCAAGATACATTTTTTCTATTTAAAAAGTCCAAAAAAGAAAATTTTGATACAAAAAATACCAATTATTAACTTCCATCATAACACCGTTAAAAAATATTACTGATTATACTAAAATGGCCGTCAATATACATTTTAGAAGAAAAAAATGCTAAAAAATATATAAAATAAATTTTTCAATCCTAAAAAATCATAACATTTTATAAAATAAATTTATTTTTTAGATATTCTAGATAAATAAAAAATGTTACGTTTTTTTTAAAAAAATTAAATAACTTGTTGTATCTATTATTTAGTATTTTTTAAAATGTATCTTGAAGGTTATCTTAACCTAATTAATAATATTTTTTAACGATATTAAGATGAAAGTTAACCATTAAATTTTTTTATATTAAAAATTTATTTTTTAAATCTCGTAGATAAAAAAACATATATCATGAATTTTTTGAATTGAAAAAATTATTTTAAGAACTTTTTAGTATTTTTTCCAAAAAAATATTTACATTTAGGGCATTGTGTAATCATAAGCTTATTTCAAAAGCCTCTCTCCACCAGTTGATGTATATTGTTTTGGATTGACATGGAATCCCCTTGAGTGAGAGACGCTAAAAAACCTTTCCACCAGAAGCTAATCCATGTTCTTTCAATTCAACGCAAATCAAGACTATTTTCATGGCTACAAACAATTGCAAAGAGTTTGGGGAGTCATGTTTTAACATAAAGAGTGATAATGAAATGGGCCCAAGCCATATCTCTTTGTTGATTCGACAAATTCAGCCTGCCCAGGTTGAGATAGAGACAGAGAGCGAGATTCATCAACATTGCATCATGTAATTAAAAGTATAAAAACAAAAAAAAAAGTGCGCTGTGAATGAAACATTCAGGAATGGAGAAAAATTGGATCACTCACAACCAACCCTTTTTTAATAATAGTCAGAAGTATAAAGTTATGTTCCCATTTGATCACACACTGGTAGTGGTAGAGCAGCAAAACATAAGCTATAGGAACATACCACACACACACACACACACACAAAGGACAACTATATTCTGCATTAAACTCCTTTAAGACCTCTCAGATTGATCTCAGCATTCTGGTCATCGCGGAACTCCAATCCGTCGCTCCTCATGATCAGATAGGAGACGGAAAGGAAAATGTGCAAAGTGGATCCTCAAGACTGGGGAATCAGGTTTTTTGTCATCAAATTTGTAACCTGCAGAAGAAGCCAGAATTCCCAACCTCATCAAATCATGTAATTCCAACACTATATTAAATAAATGGAGCATTCCCATGATCTCAAAACTCTCTGAACAACCCCCAACACCAAATATAATAAAATAAATATTAATATTGTACAATTTAGACTGAGGTCTATTCAAATTAATTAAATTCAATATTATGCATAATGATTGACTAAGAAACAAGGACACTCTATTTTCGCTCATATGTCCGTGTCGGACACCAACACTCTCGGACACGTGTCCGGACACTTGAATCATGGATGTTGATGATTAAATAAAGAAGTTCTTTAATTTTTATTTAATGACTTTATTATTTTAATATCTTAATAATATTTTTTTTAATTGTGTGTTTTTATGCGAAGTTTAATTGAAATAACATTAAGTTTTTATTATATGGTCATATAAAAAATATAAAAAAATTATATATATTCAACGTGTCCGTGTCTTACTTTTTTGAGAAATAACGTGTCTGCGTGTTCGTATTGTGTCGTATCCGTGTCTCGTATCCATATCCCTGCTTCTTAGATGATCGATGTCAAAATGTATGATAAGCATATACAAGAACATAATTATAATGTCCACGGAATTCAGTTGCTTTATATAGGACGCCAATGTGCACTTTCTTTGTTTCATCATAAATAAGTCCCAGAAAAATGTTACCAAATGTGGATACATTTTCAACACACAAATTGGTAGAATTCATCCAATAATCATAAAAAAAAAAAAAAAATCAAGATAAACATCACCTTGAAGAGCTTCCAGAGCAGTAAGAGCACACTTGGCATCATCAAACTCAACAAAGCATAAAACCATACCCTTATCTCCACTCTGCAATTTAATAGTAATTGAATATTTAGGAAAAAATGGTAATAAACATAAAAACAAATTCTTTTTATATATGCAGTAAAAAAACATAAACCTAATGGAATTGGAAAGCTTAAGATGACATCAAAACATCATAAACAAGATGGGCAAGCTCCTGGCTTATGAGGAGCTTGGGAGTATGAAGACCTTCCGTCACAGATTCTCTTTCCTCCATTATAGAAGAAAAAAAATCAAGAAGAGTTCCGTAACAGATTCTCTTTCCTCCATCATAAACTAATGGGTTATTTCCTTTCCTTGTCCCAACAGTACCCACCTCCTTATTAAAAGCCTCTCCCATCCCATAAACTTAAACTGACCTAGTCCTCTCGTTATTTACGTAGTCTATAACCTTTTAACCCATCTCCCCTTTTGCCTTTGTCTGACCCATTGATTTCTGGCCCAGCCCAACTTTGTCACCCCCCCCCCCCAAAAAAAAAAAAATTCTTCAAGACTTCGATTTTGAAAACGCCCGCCTATCCTTGTCTCTTCCATCAGAACCAGGCAGTGCTCCGAATGTCAGCCCATTCCACCTACCCCTGCTCTCACACCTGTGCACTTCCCCAAAGGGAATCTCACGCACTTCATGCATCCCTGTCATTGCCCCCTTACCCCCAATTTTTTCCATCTCTGCAACATGTTGTCTGGCCCCCTAAAAAAATTTAAAAAAAATGCTGCCTCTGCTCATATTGAATAACAAACCTCCATGAGCCCATAACAACAGTTATCATAGTTGGAGAGAGCTTTCTGGACATTGACCAGTACTACGGCCCACTGGAGTTGCGATCTACCCGCAGTTGCATCGTCTACAACAACAAACCCACCACATAAATCCCCTAATTTTTGAAGACCTTAAAGCACCACAGGTGAATCAAAAATCCCAAGAACCTTGCCCACATGAACCAAGGACCGACCCCTGCTTTGTAGCACCCTGCCGGTGCCCACTGTTAGAATAGCATTGTATTTTAGTTAGCCTCCCTCATTAACGGTAGTTTAGTATTTTGTTCTCTTGTTAAACCCTACTATAAAAGGTTCTTTATTATATTCTGTTCTCTGATCTTTTGTAACTGAGACAATTGCAGTAATAAGATTCTTCTCCTCCTTTTTTCTCTATATTATTCTGTTGTACAATGTTTACAAGTTATCAAAACAAGGTTCAAGCGTCAGATTCCAGCAAAAGCACTGTAGAAAACATAGAAGAATTCAAGGGCTTCTGTTCGAGTGCTGACATCATCATCCGTACAATGACGACAGCAAACGTCCTCAGTTTCTGACAGCCGATTGCATGGTTCAGTTCGTCTCTTCCTCCGAAGAGTTGTGATTTTTTCAGAGCTTTTTGATGACATCTAGTAGGGTTACTACACTACCCTTAATGAGGCTAACTAAAATACAATGCTATTCTAACACCAGCCGAGAAACACTGGCAAGCCTTCAAAATCCCATCTTCTCCCTTTTAAGATTCTTCTGGCCTCATCCTCCAATGGGAACTCAAATAAGAACTCATATTGAACACCTTAACCACTATAGCCACTCGCCACATCCAATCACATATCTCTGAACTTTTATCTTTTGTGGCACCCAAGTGTCAATCGCCCCAAATCTCCCCCCAAACATTTCTTAAAGAACATCAGTCGTCCCTTGCACAACTCTTAGTCCACCACAAATTCATTTTCTCCTCCATTAGCTTTTGCTCAACCGTCAAAGGCGTCTCCAGCCACCAAGCTCTCTGAGCTACCTGCAGATACAATCTTTCTTCCCATCTCTGTCACTCTTTTCCCCCAATCCTGCCTTCCCGGAATCATCTCGCTACCTCTGTCCATCCCCTTTCCTTAACCTTTTCTGGTATCACTATGCTGTGCACCTCTTCTTCCCAGGAAGCCTCAATGTACATGAAACACGCTTCCAAATTGTTATTCCTTGCTGCCTTAAATCTTCTGTTCTTTTTACTTTGCAATTTGATAAAACCCCTCCTCCAATCCTCCTTCGAAGCATGGGTTTAGAACATCGCATATCCACCTCAGATCTTCCTTGCCCACCTGGATCCTCCCAACATACCCCTCTCCTCATTTGATAACCTGTAACAGATCACTTTCCTCATTTGATAACCTGTAACATACTCCTTTCCTCATTTGATAACCTATAACAGATCCCTACCTTCGGTTCCTTACTCCGGATTTTGAAGGTTTTTCTTTGGTTTTGAACAATCTTCATCTTTAGTCAAGATAACCATCAGAAACCTCACTGGAGAGGGTCACCATTTGTGATAACTGGCCGGCTTCGGAATTCCACAAGAATTAGGAGATTTTAAAGGATTAAAGATTGAATAGTTATCTAAAAGGTTGTTGGACTTCTCCTACCTAGGTCTGACTCCATAACAAGTAACTTCAAATTTTTTAATATTAACACCATTCACCCCATTAAAGACCACAAAAAAAAAAAGGATCCTTGAACATGACATAAGATAGCACCCATAAAGCACTATACATCCCAATATCAGCAAATATAAAAATTACCAAAGTACATTGTACTCAAACTCCATAACACATAAGTAAAACTATACCAGTAGCATATTAACCTAAAACATAAAAAAGCACTTGCTTCAACCAAAAATGGAGTATAGGACTAAAGCAATTCTTAATGTGTGCCATCTGTTTTTTATCACATCAACACTACTAAATATTTTAAATTATGCTTGAGATAGGTCTTTCCAGATTAATTTGCAGGTGGATCTAAGGTTGTAATAGATGTTTTAGCTTCAACATGTGCAATCTAGTTTTTGAATTTGAGCATTAGCCATAATATTTTTCTATGCTGAAGTCAGCAACATATACAAAATTTAAAACACAACTCCATATGACTTGTTGAAAATACCAAATTAACCCACTTGCAACCCCCCAACAAACCTGGTGATTCAAAAAACTGAAATTACATCCTATGAGTAAAAGTATCATTTAAAAGGCACCTCGAGGGGGGGGGTGTTGTACACATATAGAAGACGCAACCAATATGAAGCTATAGCTACATGTTACTCAAGAACTCCTCGAGAGATTCTATAACCAAAAAATTCCCAAAATGCAAAATACTTCCTCTTATACAAGAAAAATATCCATCGTCAAACTCGGCATCACCCACTGCATCCATAAAAGACTCGACAACGTCTCCCACATATCTCTAGCTACCAAGTAGTGTAATAACAAACGATTGACAAACTCTACATTCCGATTGCATAAGCAACACCAATTGATTATAATCTATGTCCCCTTGATAAGATTAGTCAAGAGCCAAGATCCTAAAGTAGCTAGCCAACCAAAGAAAGTCACCTTTAAGGGGGCCTTAGTGCCCTAGATCGCGTTCCAAGGGCGCCCCACAGAAACCAATAGGACCTAACTATTGAGAGCTTGATATACATTGTTTGTTCATTCTCTAACAGCTTAAGCTTTTAGAGCATTAGTGGTCTAACATGGTATCAGAGTCTTAGTTATGAGAGGTCTTGAGTTAAAGTCTCTCCATTTGCATTTATTCACCATATGGTTTGTGTTAGATCAGCAATTGCTCCAAAACCTTAAGTTGTCAAAGAATAGGCCAATAATATATATCAAGCTCTCAAGCCTCCCCCACACGTGCAACCCCAGACTCGCACGTGGAGAGGCAAAGAAGTCAAAGACAAATGTAAAGTAGAAGAGAAAGCAAATGCAAATGAGGAATAAATGCAAATAGAGAGGCTCAAACCCAAAACCTCTCACAACCAAGGCCTTAATACCATGTTAGATTATCAGTTGCTCCAAAAGCTTGAACTGTCACAGAATAGGCCAACAATGTATATCAGTCTATCAAGCTCACAACAGTTTGTTTGTGTAAAATTGTACTTTGGTTTCTTTCTTTATCCATGCACGAGTCTAAGGTCATATGTGAAGGGGAATGTTGAAAGGTTAATAAACATTATTGGCTCATTCTTTAACCGCTTAAGCTTTTAGAACTCCTGGTGGTCTAACATTGGTCTCAAAGGAACCCCTCAGTGAAGCAATCCAACAATGGAGAATCATCCTCAAAGGAAACAATCAACTGACTATGCAAAAGGGACAAGAGATCCCCCGACCTCCTTTAACTGCCAATCATACAATGGTCTATAAAATCGGAAATCCCACACACTGCCACTATCAGAAGCTTTATAGCAATCAACCATCATGATCTAACAATGATCCACCTAGAATTTGACTTCGAGACCACACCCACCTTCCATCTAACATGCTTGGAAAACTAATCACAACCCCTCCTAATGCTTTTCCATACCCCCACCGCATATAAGAGACAAAACAGCCTAAAAGGCCAAAACCCCTATTGCTCCTATATTTACCCTCCACTACTCTCCTCCGCAAACTTCCCCTCTCCACTCCATACCTCCAAAAAAATTTCCTGATTAAACACCTGAAGGTTTCTCACCCTAATCCACCCTTCTAAGTTGGGAAGAAACTATCTTGCAATCCACCAAATGATACTCAAATTCCTCCCCTAATCCACCCCCATAAAAATACCATGAAACTTCTCCATTCTTTGGACCACATTAGTTGGAATAGGAAACCAAGACAAAAAAAATAGATGAGCAAGCCGGGTAAGGTGGTTTGGATAAGAGAAATTCTCCCTCCATTTGACAAATAGTGCTTGACCCATCATGCCAAATCTTTTCTCACGCCACTCAATCACACCATCCAAAGCCTGCGGTTGCTTTAACTGAAAAGCCAAGAGCATGGATTTAAATTGCGGTCGCGGGATACGACTATGTCACGGTCGTGATAAAACAGTATCAGGAGTATCAGGTCAATCATAACGAGAATCGGAAACCACAACCGTGAATTTTTTACAAATTTTAGCAAATCTCTTAAAAGTCACTAATACACATATCTTGACTACAATTGTCACATTTTAATATTTTTTACTATTACATTTCAATTTTCTAACACCAAAAAAATATTTTTCTTATAAATAACACTTAAGAAGATATGCTATTATTTTATATAAATTTTTTAAAGTTAAACTAATGAGAAGTATCATTTAATTTGAATAACATTACAACAAGTAATATAAATAATAACAAAAAATGATTATAAGCAAGAAAATCAATTTAGTGTGATTAGTTGTGGAATAAAAAAATTTAAAAAGTTTCAAGGCCAAGAAGCCTTTTTGAGTTCGTATTGACTCAAATATTTTGGTAATCCATTTCACTATTTTTGGATTATTTTGTTAAGTATCTCTCTTGTATATAAATCTTATAAAAATAAAAATCATACGAATTATGCAAAAATTAAAAATTAAAAAATTGAAAGAAAATAAAAAAATTTCTTTAAAAAAAAAACTTAAAACAGTAGTAATGGCCCTGAAACAGTCGTAACAGTCCAGCAACGGACTGTAACGTCTGATACATAACGGTATCGGCCGATTCGGCTATAAATTTTAGTATTTCTCTCGTCACCACTGCTAACCATGTCTCGATAAAAAAATCTACATAAAAAAAAAAAAAGTTGTAGGAAACTTACGCGTCTAGGCTCCTTATGAACAAGTCTGATATCTTTAAAGCCAATGAAAGGACGAAAAAGATCTTCAATTACACGTCAAGGAATAAAATTTAGGCCATTGGGCATGAATAGATAAATCCAGTTTCAGATCCATAGCATTTGCAGGTGCAAATCAGATGACTACCCCTATAGGCTATAGATGCAACCATGTTGGCTAGTAAACAAACAAGATAAAATAAAAATCTAGTGGTACCAAAAGCCCCCTTAATATACTTCAATAAAGTATTAGGCACTAAAACACATGCATAGCCAAGATACAAGGATACGGCCTACTTCTCTCCTTGAACAGTCATCTGGAAGCCCATCAACAAACAGAATGTTTGATTCCCCTGCTGGGACTGGAAGGCCATCAACCTTTCTCAAAGATCCAGTCCTTTCATTAATTAAGTCTGGGATGCCTGGACTAATTCTTACTGCAGCATCTTGTCTTTGGTGAAGTAAACTTGGATCTTGCAGAGGAGTGGGGTAATCTTTAATGCCTGCTCCCACTGTTAATCCACCAATGCTAGGTTCAGGATGAACACCAATTCCCGCAATATCATCTAAGCCATAAGCCCCAGGCCGCGATAGTAACATCTAAAAGTAAAAACAAGTCCCGTTTGTGCATTAACTATAATTTCAATATAACAACTTGAAAGTCAGTGATAAGTGAACTTCTTACATCTTTCTGTAGGTAATCTGAGGAGCTACCCCGCAAATCATTAGAGCTCCATGGATGATGAGATGTTAACAGTGATGGTTCAGACGGCAAGTAGCCAGGGAAGCTAGGTCTTGGAACACTGCCTGATACAGCAAGGGTGACTAATCAAGACACATGAAGAGAAAAAAAGAGTAGCCAATCATCCCAAGAGAATATATAATATCAAAGATTTCTATAACGTGGAAATTTAAGAATTTATAGTCTAAGTTGAAGACAATAATATTTTTTCATTGTTTGTCCACTATTTCATCTGACTTGGTTCATCTCTCTCTCTCTCTCTCTCTCTCTCTCTCTCTCTCTCCAATTCATAGTTACCACAATTCGCAACTCAGAGCGAATTGGATCACACGATCCAAGTTTTGGATCGTTTGCAATTTGGAATATAAGATTTAGTATTTCAATCTAAAATATTAAAAACCCCAAAAAATCATACAACAAACAAAAAATACATACATCGTTAGAATTTTTATTTTATAATGGCATGGATTCTTTAGAATTTTTCCAGCGTTTGTGTGTGTGTGTGTGTGTGTGTGTGTGTATTATAAACATGTTAGGACTATTAGTCTATGTGTTGGCTAATCCGTATTGAAAAAACTATATCGAGTTGTTATGTATCCAAGTCACGTGAGTAGTGTTCTCAAGCCTTATGTTCACTCAAGCATCCGACCATCATGGTCAGCTTCAACAAATGCAGTGTTCATAATGGTAAGCAAAAGTAACGGTTTAAATGCACTGGATTTGGTTCACACACTCGCATCATGCATAAAATCTTTTTAATTTAAATTTGACTTGAAAACATCTTTATAAAGCTTAGAAGTTTATTTTGAATAGTTTTCAACATTTAAACATGGTTTCATTACTTTTTGGAAGAAGGTCAATAAAAATGGATTTCAAGAATAACCTATCTTTAGTGTTTTGAACATAACTCGAAAAATACATTTACTTTTGAGGTGAGACCAATTTCATATGAAAGTAAACTTCAATACCTTCGAAACGATAGGTAGAACGCCTCAATCAGAGTTCATATGAGTGAAATATCGCTGTTTGAAGTTGGGGTGTTCCATCAGTGAAAAAGTTCGTTCGAACGAACCTAGAGTTCGTTTTAACAAAAATTCCAGTAGTTTTTCCTTTGATATTGGTGCCCACGAATTTTAGTTCGTTCAAACGAATTTCACGCAAATTAGATTCCTAATTAGATTTAAACAACGCGTTTTGCTTTCCAAAACCTATCCTATATAAGGATTTGATCCCTATTTCGTGATAGAACTTTTTGCTACTATCAAAGAGAGCTTCTAAACTTTTCCAAAAAGTTTTCTCCATGTTCATAATGCACACATAGATCAAATCATTTGCATAAGAACCTCAATTTCATCTTCTATATTATTCTTGGAGTGCAAGCTTGTGAAGTTCAAGTTTGTGCAATCGACGGAGTTCGAGATTGCGTGAAGTTCGCAATTGTGATTAGAGTTTGCCATTCGTGGAGTTCGAAGTGGCGGATACACTTGAGAGTACTTAAGGATTCGAGTTTGAAAAGATTCAGATCGTCAACAAGACTTGAGGGACTAAGTCGGTGTTTGTACGAAGTTTGTAATCATCAAACCTCTTCGAGTGGATTCACATCTGGGTCAGCGCCCTGGGGTTTTCCAAAGCAAATATGATTGATCTGTGGCAGTTTCCTCGTCAACAAATTTGGTGCACTGTCTCTATCTTTTTACTATTGCTTTATTTATTATTGTTATAATTAATCATTGCATGTCACTAGAACATTAATCCTCACTTAATTGAAGTGATAATTTTATTCTCCTTGAAGCAAAATTAAAATTGGCCAAAATAATTTTAATTTGCTAAAGAGACCTATTCACCCCCCTCTAGGTCTAATATTTATTGTCTAGACATACATTGGACCCCTCAAAGTGGTATCAAGGCAGAAATCTTAGGTATTAGATTGATCTTAATTTTTGTCTAGATGGATAATCGTGAAGGCGGATCTATTTCTCACTCTCCTTTGTTTGATGGTACTAACTATGCTTATTGGAAAGCTAGGATGAGTACATTCCTTAGGTCAATTGATGAACATATGTGATTGACTGTTGTAAGTGGCTGGACATCTCCCATCACTATTGTTGATAAACCTTCTGAAGCAAAACCCGCTTGCAACTGGAATGAACTTGAACTTAGAATGAGTGGGTATAATACTAAAGGGTTGAATGCGATTCTCAACGCCGTTAGTTCTAATGAGTTTAGGCGTATCATTATATGTGAAACATCGAAGGAAGCCTGGGATATCCTACAAACTACCCATGAGGGTACTACTGCTGTCAAGAGGTCTAAACTCCAAATGTTGACCTCTAAGTTTGAAACACTTAGGATGGAAAAATATGAGACTTTTGATGAATTTTATGCCAACCCAAGTGATGTGGTTAATTTTTCCTATAATCTAGGGGAAAAAATAAAGGAACCAAAAATTGTAAGGAAAATCTTGAGATCTCTACCGAAGAGGTTTCAACCCAAAATCACTGCTATAGAAGAGAGCAAGGATGTTGACTCTCTTAAAGTGGACGAGTTAGTGGGGTCTCTTTAAACTTATGAGTTGACATGTAGACAACCTAGGAAGCAAAAGAGTCTAGCACTAAAATCAATCCAAGAGGAAGATAAAGAGAGTTTTGACACTGAGTCAACACCTCTCAATGAGGAAGAGTTTTGACAAGATTTAATAAATTTTTTAAGAATAAAAGATCAAATTCTTCAAATCAAGGAAGCTCATCCAAAAAACCTACATCTAGTTCGAACAACTCTAAGGGCAAAGTCACTAAATCTTCCTCAAACAGTGACAGGAAAATGTCATCTAATCATCCATCCAATCAAACCTTTAACGTTGAGTGCTATGACTGTCACAATTGGGGACACATAGCAGCTGATTGCCCAAACAAGAGGAACAATTGAAAGAATAATTCTAAGGCAATGAAATCCATGATCGATGATGATGAATGTGAGGGTAATGACGAGAGTGAAGGCAATGATGATAATGAAGAAGAACAATTTTTAGCCTAAATAGTCACCACAGATATAATAGATAGTTCACGACCCCCTATTGATAGTGAACAAGATGATGATGGTGATGAGACAGAACAGAGTGGGAATGAAGAAGAAGAGAGTTAGATACAAATTGCTTACAAATTGCTTACAAGCAATTGTACTTAGAATAATTCAAGCTTAAGAAAGCAAATTTGAGTTTAGCTGCAAAACTCAAATTGTGCGAAAAAGAGAAGAGTGCAATGCAAGCTGATAAAGCACTCTTAAGTCAACTCAAGGCTCAAAGAGCAACTCCAACGTTGAGTGTTATGACTGTCGCAATTGGGGACACATAGCAGCTGATTGCCCAAACAAGAGGAACAATAGAAAGAACAATTCTAAGGCAATGAAATCCACGACCAATGATGAATGTGAGGATGATGACGAGAGTGAAGGCAATGATGATAATGAAAAAGAACAATTATTAGCCTTCACAGTTACCACAGATATAATAGATGGTTCACGACCCCCAGTTGATAGTGAACAAGCTGATGATGGTGATGAGACAGAAGAGAGTGGGAATGAAGAAGAAGAGAGTGAGACACAAATTGCTTACAAGCAATTGTACTTAGAATCGTTCAAGCTCAAGAAAGCAAATTTGAGTTCAGCTGCAAAACTCAAATTGTGCAAAAAAGAGAAGAGTGCAATGCAAGCTGATGAAGCACTCTTAAGTCAGCTCAAGGCTCAAAGAGCAACTCTATTTGAGAAGCTCAATATTGTGGAGCAAGAGCGAAATTCCTTTAGTTGGGGAGGTTGAAAATCTAAAGAAGATTCTAGACTCTAATGATATTGAAAAGAAAAACCTCCAAGCAAAAGTTCAACACCTTGAACTCTAGCTAAAGAAAGCTAAGGAAGTCAAAGTCACTCTTGAGGACAGAAATAAAAAATTGAGTAAAATGTTAAACACTGTCCAAGTCGAGAATGAAAAGGTTGGTCTAGGCTGTGACTCTTTCAAAGATACTAAAATGCCTACTGTGACCAATCAAGCCAAACAGGCTACTTTCAAGCCTGTGGTGTTTGTCCCTCCAAAACAAAAGGCTAAGGAGATACCTCAACCAAAGGCATCCTGTTGCACATATTGCAAGGTTGATGGTCACCCTAGGAAGCATTGTAGAGCTGCTAGGATGGAACAAACACAAAACGTGCCTAATGAGAAAAAGCTTAAGTTGTCTAACTTAAAGCAGCAGTTGAACACATTAGTTCAGAAATCTAAGAATCTAGCTGAAAAGGTCATGAAAATGTCCAATGCACCTAAGTCCCAAAAGACCTCCAAGATTGAAACTAATGTAAACAAGATCAAAGCTAAAAAGGTCGAACCTAAACCAAGCCTGCCTAAAAGGATTAGGCAAATTTGGGTTAGAAAGGATAAATTGAAGGGTCTTGAAATTCATATTGTTGATAATCCTCACAACACTAATCAATCCAAAGTTGATAGTGGTTGTTCTAGGCACATTTCACAATTTGCTTCTTCTTCTAGGGAAGTAAATTCCTCACCTGTGTGATTAGGTGGGAGTCCAGTAGTTTAGGGTTCATGTTTTTCATGCTTATCTAGCTTTTCTCTCTGAACTGCTTTGCATCTTTTTGCTTTAAATTTTCTTAGGTTTTATTTTCTTGTATTTCATAGAAAATTGCAAAAAGAATTGGTCATACATTCATAGTCTAGGTTATATATCATTGTCTTATTATATTCCTAGGTTTATGACTTATATTTAGGATTTCTTGTTTTTTGTTCCTAGATTAGTTTACTTTTCTTTATTTTCATAAAACAAAAATCCAAAAAGATTTTCTTTTAATTGCATGGTTAATTTGATACCCCTAAATTTTAGAAGAAAATTTCTATTTTTATGCACAGAGAGTATTGGAAACTATGATACAAGGTTTTTTTTAATTCTTTTACTTCACATGTAGTCTTTTATACTTAGTTGCATTCAATCTTTCAAACTGCACTATTTCTCATTACACTTACACATGCACAGTTGTTTCATGAGGACTTGTTGAGATGTTTGAACACAATAGTTTCATGTTCAACTTATAATGAGTCCATGGCTAAAAAGATTAACTTAGGTTGATTGTCAAAAGGACAAAAATTGTACAAAAGTGAAATTTTTAGTGTGCAAGGAAAGGGCTACCTATAAGATAGTGTGTATGCTATCAAAGGGGTTGGTGCATCTTTAAAAAGAGCTGCCTACTCAGTAGTATAAAAGCCACCTTGAAAAATGCAAAGCATTGAAAAATTCAGAAAATTTTGAAGGTTGGCAACAATTGTGGAGGAGCTTGGTCGGATAACATGGTCTCACATCACCTAGGTTGATTCACTATAGTTGTTTGTGCTTATTGTTTGTCAAATCATCCAATACAATAGTGAATGCATTGAGATAAGGATAACTCATGGAATGAAATTTAATTTCCAATGTCAATTCACTATGAGGGAGTGTGTTAAGGGGAAGCTTGAATGTGATTTAAGTGTTCTAGAGTTAATTGTGGATATTTAGAAATTAAAGAACATTGATCATTGCCTCTAATACACGTGTCCAAATCTGTTTTTGAAAATTTTGAATTTTTGGAGATATTAGATTTAACTTTGTAATTAAAGTTTTACCTTTTATCTAATTTTCAAAATTTTTATAGTTATCTCTCTATTTTCTTCTATATATGCATGTGTGTTATATTGATGTCGTCTCACCTTACAGTATTCTATGATTTTCATTGACATTCTATTCCTTTGTCATCCCATGATAAAAAGGGGGAGAAGTTTTGGAAAGTACATTGTCAGGGAGAGTGGATATTGGGAGAATTTTAGAGGAGATCACACACTTGTCTTGCTTCATAAGATCATAGTTCTTCTCTCTAGTTGATGTTTTATATTCTCGATTCTATGATTGCATGCTTTACATCTGACTATTTTATGATTTCCATATTTGTGTTACAATTGGTTATTTGTTTCTATCATTCGAAACGTTTCCCAGGGTATGGTTTAGTGGCTATTTTGCAGGTCTAACAGGTGTTCAACATCATGAAGGCAAGAGCAGTGTTGCAACAGTCACAAGTCTTGGTTCGAATTTGTAAATCTTTTTCTTTCAGGTTTTTGGGGGTTTACATTTTTGTTCTTTTAATATTCATGTATTCTGTTGTAATAGTTTTGTCACAAATTGCCAAAGGGGGAGTTTGTTAGGACTATTAGTCTATGTGTTGACTAATCCGTGTTAACAAAACTATATCGAGTTGTAATGTATCCAAGTCATGTGAGTAGTGTTCTCAAGCCTTGTGTTCACTCAAGCATCCAAGCATCATGGTCAACTTCAGCAAATGCAGTGTTCGCAATAGTAAGCAAAAGTAATGGTTTATATGCACTAGATTTAGTTCACACACTCACATCATGCATAAAATATTTTTAATTTAGATTTGACTTGAAAACATCTTTATAAAGCTTAGAAGTTTGTTTTGAATGGTTTTCAATATTTAAACATGGTCTCATGACTTTTTGGAAGAAGTTCAATCAAAATGAATTTCAAAAATATTTTCAAGAATGACCTATCTTTAGTGTTTTAATCATAACTCGAAAAATACATTTACTTTTGAGGGGAGACCAATTTCACACGAAAGAAGACTTCAATACCTTCGAAACGATAGGTAGAATGCCTCAATCGGAGTTTGTATGAGTGAGATATCACTGTTTGAAGTTGGGTTGTTCCGTCAATGAAAGAGTTCGTTCGAACGAAAATTCCAGAAGGTTTTTGTTTGATATTGGTGCCCACGAATTTTAGTTCGCTCAAACGAACTGAAGTTCGTGGGAACAAATTTCACGCAAATCAATTTCCTAATTGGATTTAAACAGCGTGTTTTGCTTTCCAAAACCTATCCTATATAAGGATTTGATCCCTATTTCGTGATAGAACTTTTTGCTGCTACAAAAGAGAGTTTCTAAACTTTTCCAAAAGATTTTCTCCATGTTCATGATGCACACATAGATCAAATCCTTTGCATAAGAACCTCAATTTCATCTTCTACATTATTCTTAGAGTGCAAGCTTGTGGAGTTCAAGTTTGTGCAATCGGCGTAGTTCGAGATTGCGTAGAGTTCGCACTTGTTATTAGAGTTTGCCATTCGTGTAGTTCAAAACGGTGGATACACTTGGATAGTGCTTGAGGATTCGAGTTTGAGAAGATTCAGATCGTCAACAAGACTTGAGAAACTAAGTCGATGTTTGTACAGAGTCTGTAATCATAAAACCTATTCTAGTGGATTTACATCTAGGTCAACGTCCCGAGGTTTTTCAAAGCAGATACGATTGATCTGTAGCGATTTCCTCGTCAACAAATTTGGTGCATTGTCTCTATCTTTTTACTATTGCTTTATTTATTATTGCTATAATTAATCATTGCATATCACTAAATTTGATTGCACCCACTAGAACATTAATCCTCACTTAATTGAAGTGATAATGTTATTCTCCTTGAAGCAAAATTAAAATTGGCCAAGATAATTTTAATTTGCTAAATAGACCTATTCACCCCCCTCTAAGTCTAATACTTGTCTAGACATACATTGGACCCCTCAATACATAAATATTATTACAAATACAATCAAAAAGCATATCATGTTACAAATAAACATATTTCGTTCTAACAAAGTGATCCAAAGAAGCCCAACCCTACCGAATCATGTTCTACAAGAAGTGACAATTTACGTTCCCATTCCACATACCATAACAATTCACGTTTCAGGTAACAATGATTAGGCTAAACAAGTGGTCCTACTCCTAACCCAACCCATAATTCCCTCCAACCAAGATGAAAGCAAGATAGGTCTCTAGTATGACTACCGAGAAACTTTATTAGCTAAGCTAGCTAGAACCTTCATCTTTGACTTAATTTTGCCAAAAATGAATGGAAAAGGTTGACAAGGTAGCATCACCTACAAGGGGTAGCATGCATGGATTTAAATCGCGGTCGCGGAATACGACTCGGATGCGGTCAATGTAATGATATCGAGAGTATCGGGTCATTGGTAACGGGAATCAAAAACCGCAACCGTAAATTTTTTTCAAACACTAGCAAATCTATTAAAAGCCACCAATACACATCTTGACTATAATTATTACATTTTAATATTCTTTACTATTGTTTTTCAATTTTCTAACACTTAAAAAATATTTTTCTTATAAATAACATTTAAGAAAATATTTTATTATTTTATATGAATTTTTTAAAATTAAACTAATAAGAAATATTATTTAATTTGAAAAATATTACAAGTAATATAAATAAAAATAAAAAATAATTATAAGCATGAAAATCAATTTAGTGTGATTAGTTATGGAATAAAAAAAATTTAAAATTTTTTAGGCCAAGAGGTCTTTTCGAATTTATATTGACCTGAATGGTTTAGTAAACGATTTCAATTTTTTTGTATTATTTTGTTAAATACCTCTTTTGTATATAAATTTTATAAAAATAGAAATCATAAGAACTCTACTAAAAAAAAAAAATTAAAGTAAAAGAAAACTAAAAATTTGAAGAAAAAAAAAACATAAAATAGTTGTAATAATTCTATAACAGCCATAACGGTCTTGTAACGGCCCATAACAACAGTAATGAACGATAAGTAACAGTATCGACGAATAAGGATGTGAATTTTAGTCATATCGATAAATCAACCAGTATTGGTATCGAAAGATCAAAAAACAAATACATAACTGCTGATACGTAAGGTAACGGCCATTATTTAAAACCATACTAGCATGCGATTCCATCACTTTCATGTGTTATCATCTATCTTAGCAAATGATATAGATCTACTACATATGAGAAAGGGCATAGAAGATGATGGGTTTTCCTCGTTGTGAATGCTTGATGAACCAAAATGTAAAAATTTTGAAGGTATAGAAAGAAAGAAAAAAAAAAGTCACAAAACAATAAAGGACATGTACGATGGGACTGCGACTATCACAAGGAGAACTGTTAGAGAAACAAGTGAAGTTCCGATCACAATAGGCCTACATTAGAGGTTAGCATTAAGATCTTACCTTTCTCCTTTAGTAATGGATGAATGACCGAGCATATACAAAATAAAGTTCCATGGTGTATGCATTTTGCTAATGACATTGTTTTAATGATGAAACTAGAAGCGAGATAAATGATAAATTAGAGGTCAGGAAAAAGGCTTTAGGACGAAGAGGGTTCAAGATAAGTAGGACAAAAATTGAATATCTCAAGTGTGACCTTAGTAAAACTGGGAACACAAACGGGGATGTAGTGAAGATCAAAAATCAAGAGACAACAACACAAATTTTAATAATTTTATGAACTCAAAATACCTCACCCTCCTTACAGCCACAGTTTGAACCATTAAATAGGCTTATTTTCTAAACCTAAATGTACCAAAGACACCTATCTTAATACCAATACATGATTAGATACAAGATTGGTAATAAATCCCTAAATTACTTCCAAAACGAGACCCTAACAGCTAAGAAAATCTTCTTATAAATTTCCAGTACAAAAAAATTTCTAAAATAAACTCCTAAAATTAAAACACAGCCCTAAAAGTTTAAATTCTGAATCTAAAAAAACATTTCCAAATATTACATTTTTAATTGCATGTTAATAGGTCCATATTGATACATCACATAGGCATTACATCGAGGTTAAAATTGCATTATACAATTCCAAAAAAAATAAAATTAAAAGCCATTAGAATTTCTCTAAAACTTGTTCTCCATTAAATTGAAAACATTTTTTGTGAAGTAAAAAATATCATTAAAAAAAACACCAAAACAGGGTGTATCCATGTATACATAATGCATACAAAAGAGATTTATATAAACTAAACTACATCTCTCCTTGAAACTGTACAAAAGAGTCTATTAACAAAGGATATTCTACCCCTTCGAATGACCTCCTATTCCTCGCACTCACTCCAAATGCTCTACCTAAGACAAAACAGAACGACCTATCAAACTTTGCTATCCTTCTCACTCAACAAACTCTCAAACTGGCAATCACCTCATCTTCAAATTAAGCATTACACAATGAATCCCAAAGAGAGAAAGGATAGGGCTTAAGAATTGTAAGGCGTTCAATTTCCTTGGAGAATGCTGTGGCACGCCAGTGTTCCCATGAAGGTCACTTTTTTTGCTTAGGTGGCTTCGTGTGGGGCTATTTTGACATCTGATAATCTTCAGAGGAGAGGTTTCTAGTTAGCTAGTAGATGTTCCATGTGTAACGAGAAAGTGAAAACAGTTGATCATTTGTTGATTCATTGCACGGTGGCAAGTGATTTGTGGAGGCTCATTATGTCTATTTTTGAGTTGTCATGGGTGATGTTGGCTAGATTGGTGAAGGTTTTCTCCGGTTTTTTTTTTTTTTTTTTTTTTTGGGTGGGGGGTTCAAGCAAGGAAGGATCTTAAAAGAATTTGGAGGATTGTCCCTCATTGTGTGGTTTGGTGCTTGTGACGGGAGCAGAATAGTCGTATTTTAAGGGTAGTGAAAAGTCCCCCTTTTGTTATAAAGGATGTCTTTTTGCGTCTTTTGTTTTTTTGAGCTAAAAAGATCCACCCTTTGGAAGAAATGAACCTGATATAAGATGAAATAGTTTGAGAGATGTAGAAAATGACAAGAGGTGACTACAAGCGACGAGGAGAAACGAAGGAGTCGGGGACTGAGACACAACGATGCCTATGGAAGTCGTCATCAGCCATCGACCAATGGTAGATCTGGCCATTGAGGAAGGAGATTGGTGGGTATTGACGAGATTTTTTAGGTGGAGATCCCTCATCCAAAAGGCCAAGGGAACAAATCAAGCAAGGAGGGAACAAACAGAGGCTCGTGTTTCGAAGTCTCGCACAAAAGCATCGGCAAGAGGAAGGACTTTCTATAGATATGTTTGGTCAGCAGATTCTATCGAGAAGTCAAAACCAAAGACCAAATCGCGACATGGGCTACAAAGGTTCGTGGTGTAGCTACTGATGTGGGATTGACGGAATTATCAGATTCTCTTCTCCTCTTCAAGCTGCCATCCCACGCGAAATACATTAGGGTTCTAACGGGTGGTCAGCGAAGGTGGGGAGAGGCCACGCTACTACTGGAAACCTGGTTGTTCAAGGTGGAAAGCTCTGGGATTCTCAGAAAGAAAAAGGAACTCAGTGTAGTCATTTAAGGGCTGCCATTGCATCTGTGGAGCTGGTCCTTATTTGAAGCCATTGGGGACTTCAAGGGTGATCTTGATCGTTAGAGATGGAGGAAGAGTTCTTGAATCGATCTATGTCACCGATGAACACTCGTACTTTCGAATCTTCTTGTCGGTGAAGAGGTCATTGTTCATTGTTCTAGATCTAGACTGGGAGGGATTTGAGTGGCTCAAGTTTGAGGGACTAAGTCCTAATTCGAATGGCAGAGACCAGTTGAATATCGGGTAAGAGATCGGAGAAGATGGTGGTGGAGATGATGATGTTCACGCACGAATGGCGCAAGGGGGGAAAAGGATTTCAGATTCACGTGGTGTACGGAGGTTGATCCTGGAAGCTTCCAGGAAGGTGAAATTTCAAATTCAAAATAAAGACAACAGGGCTGGGCCTGGGGTGGATTATCATGAAAATGCTACGGCCCATTCTTTAAATGCGAAAAAGATGGGCAAGGTTAATTTGGCCCAAGGAATTATGGGAAGGGGGCTGATTTGAAAAATGGGCCTGACAATACTAGGGCCAAATCTGGAGCGATAAAAGAAAGATCTACGAGCTTTAATAGGCTCAATTGGAAAGACGGGAGGCCCAGCTCGCAACTATATAACATGAGATGGCTGGAGAAAGGGAAGTGGGCTGAGCCCAGGGGTGAAGGCCCTAGCTCTGACCCAATTAAATCAGGAAATATTGGGCTTGCTTCGGTACAAAAGACTGGTCAGTCCCAAAGTGATGCTGGCCTTTCTAAGACGCTCACAGATCCTGGGGTTTTATTTCCAAAATTATGGCCCTCTATATTGCACTGGTGTAAGACGAAGGACCAGGGGAAGAATGAGGCCACCTCGCTGATAGTCAGAAAACTGCAGGAAGATAATGAAGAAACTATCAGTCAGTCGATGGAGCTGGGAGAGGAAATGCAGCAGAATGTAAGCGTGGTTGATGGTTTCAGTGTAGATTGGGACAGCAGAGTTGGGAATGGACAGGGGGATAAATCAAGTCTGGAAGAATGGTGCCCAGAGATGGAAGATTCTGAAAGGAATGTTGTCGAACGACTCGAACATATGGACTTCACTCCTCTTCGGGTTATTCCACCAGACAGGGGATGCAGACATGGGGTGTTTGAGAAACATTGAGTGTGAAGTCTCAGCATGGGTAATAAACAACATAGAAGGGGTGAGCAAAGAGCTGGGATTAACCTACGAAGGCAGGAGATGTGACGCAATAAGATTATTTGAAGCCATTGATTTGGAATGGGAAGTCAGAAAGGGCAGAAAGGGAGGAAAAAAAGGTGGGGAGCTGGAAAGGGGAGAGGGAGCTACGTAACTTGATAACTGAAGTAAATTATGAGGTACGAGTGAGAAAGCGCGAAGTAGGAAATAGAGGAGGGGGGGAGAGGAAGCCTGGGTATCTCCATGAAGATTAAAATTCTGTCATGGAATGTCCAAGATCTAAATGACTCGAACAAGTGGTCAGTGGTGAAATCAATGGAACAGAATTGGAAAGCAGACATTAACTGCCTTCAAGAGACCAAGCTCGAACAGCTTTCTTCTGAAGTGATCAAGTCGCTGTGGCAATGCAGGTATGCAGATTGGGTTTCTCTTGATTCTATTGGGGCTGCTGGGGGGTGGCAGCAGTCTTATGGGATAAACAAGTGGGTAAGAAAGAAGATGTTAGGGTGGGGGAGTTCTCCATCTCTGTTCGATTTTCATTTTTGGAGGATGGGATGAAATGGGTTTTTTGGGGGTGTATGGCCCATCTGATGACAAGGACAGAAGCAAACTGTGGAGGGAGCTGCAGAAGATCCAATATGTGTGGGGAGACCCATGGTGTATAGGAGGAGACTTTAATGTCACCAGGTTCCCAAGTGAGACATTTCCTTCTGCATGGTCTTCTCAGGCTATGACAGAGTACTTAGAGTTCATAGATGGCAACAGGCTAATGGACTTGCCCTTGGTGGGTGCTCGGTTTACATGGTCTAATAACAGACAACCTCCATCCCTATCGCATATTGACAGATTTCTGGTTTCAACGTGTTGGGAGGAGAAGTTTTCTGATGTGTGTCAAAGGGCGCTTCAAAGGGCAGTTTCTGATCATCTCCCCCTTCTGCTGGATAGTGGAGGTGTTAGAAGAGGTAGATGCCACTTCAAATTTGAGAATATGTGGCTAAAAGAAGAAGGCTTTGTTTCTTTGGCGGAGGGATGCTGGAGGGAGTTTCAGGTGGAAGGAACTGCTGGCTACAGATTAGCAAAAAAGTTGAGTTTGCTGAAAGAAAAGTTAAAAGAATGAAATAAAGAATGCTTTGGCATTTTAAATTGGAGGAAATCAAATACGTTGAAGGATATCAGTCGCCTAGATGGTATAGAAGAAAAATATGGTCTGAAAAGTGATGAACGGCAGCAGTGCGATTAAACCGCTGTTCTGGAAGAGGTGAGTTGGAGACAAAAGTCAAGGGAAATTTGGTTAAAAGAAGGAGATAATAATACGAAATTCTTCCATCAGCTTGCTAAGGGGCATCAAAGAAATAACTTTATTGGCAAAATTATAATTAGGGGACAGGAATACACTGATGAGGAAGATATTAAAGAGGTCATTTTGAACTTTTATAAAGATTTATACCCAGATTTTGATGTAAGGAGGCCACGGGGAGATGGATTGGAACTCAATCAAGTTTCAGAAGAGGAGAGGGATTGGTTGGAGAGACCCTTTGTGGAAGAAGAAGTGATGGAAGTTTTGAAGAGTTGTAATGGAGATAAGGACCCAGGACCCGATGGAATGATATTGATTTTCTTTCAACAATGCTGGCCAGTGATCAAGATAGATGTGATGGGGTCTTCAAAGAGTTTCACTCTTTGGGAATGTTCAAAAAGAGTTTTAATGCCATCATATGGCAATGGAATTTCTATGTGGGTATTCCCGTGTACAAAGGCCTAGTGTTGAACCACATTAATTCTTTGTGGATTGCTTGTTGTTTGTTTTCCTCATTCTCCAATTTTCTTGATTTGTCTTGCATAAGGATCCTCAGAGTGCTGCAGGTTACCAAAATCAATAAGCAAATTTAATTTGGCAACTTCATTCCACCACCAGGATTAACAACACTCTCTCCTCTTTCTTTCTCATCTTAAATTTAATAAATAAAAGAGAAAATATATTTTAAAAAAACACACACACACAGATACCCGCAGACCAAATGTTCAGAATATACATATACATGAGCAATATGCATATATATAAAATGATTGC
Source organism: Nyssa sinensis (assembly GCA_008638375.1). NCBI lineage: Eukaryota > Viridiplantae > Streptophyta > Magnoliopsida > Cornales > Nyssaceae > Nyssa > Nyssa sinensis. The sequence continues at coordinate 1,334,195 of CM018032.1, read as the reverse complement.
CCCATATAGATTCAAGTGTTAAAAAAAATTGACATTCATTTAGACGCGAGGTTATGAACAAAAAATGATTGAAAGAAGTGAATTGAGAATCAATGCTCCGCAATCAAACATGATGCTGGATTTTCAGGATAACGGAGTTCTCGGCGGCGGAAAAATTATGAAAAAATAGAATAATATTAGGGTTTAGGGCAAAGAAGAAAAACCTGTGCCAGCAAAAGCACCGTATCTCAAGTAGGGATCCCCCATTTGGGTCTATCGCTCTCTTGTTTTCTGCTGGGTGAATTCGATTCGACAGCTGAGTCCTCTCTCAACAGTCAGCAGTGTTGCCCATCACCATCCCCATCAAACGTGGTCACGTCAGATTATGACACTGGACTCTGTAAACAATAATGCTTGGGCTTCGTTTGATAGAAGGGAAATAAATACTAGAAAGTAAAAATACTTAGAAAAGAAAATACTTTTCCCTATATTCATTTCGTTATGAAATAAAATATAAAAAATTTACAAGAAAAATTATATTTATTATTTAAAAAGTATCAAAATAAGAATAAATTTTTATTAATTATCTCTATTTATAAATGTTTTAATTTTGTAATACTTGTATAAATTACATGTCACAAACTCATAATAATTCTAATAACGATTCATCTTAATAAAAAAAATCTAGTGTTTTATTTTTTAGTTTTATAAAAATCATCCAATTGTCCTTCTTTATATTCGATTAAATTATTTTATAAAAATATAAATTCTTCTTGTTAATCTATTGGATAATAAAATAATAAAGATACAAATCACGTTATGGAGCTAAGTATACAAATCCTAAAAGTTCTTTAACACTTAAAAAGTAACGTTGTAAATTTATATTATCCAAAAAAATGAAAGTTTCCAATCACTATTTAAATAAATAAGAAATTGATTACATATAACTATCTATATCTATCTATCTATATATATATATATATACACATATACATATTAATTCTATATTACAGAATTCATAGTAATTATACATATTAACTATCTACATATCCAAAATATACATTAACTATATATATTGTATTAACTATTTATCTCTCTCTATATATAAACGTAACTGCATATATAGATATTAGTTATTTATATATCTTCAATATATATTAACTATACATGTGTATATATATTGTTGTGCCACTTTGAGTCCCACATCGAATAGAGATCGAGAATTGGTGTTGCTTATAAGCCCCAAGTTGCTATCTTCCTAGCACAAGGCCTCCTCACAGCGGCTACCTCGCTCACAGGAACAAAGCCCTGTGCTGGCAACTTAAGCCCAGCAAAGGGGACAATATTGTACAGCTGAGCTAAGATAACACATCTCTCATCTATAAGGCATTTTCCTCCCTGAAAGAACAAAGTCGTGCAAACCGTTAGACCTACGGGTAGCCAAAGCAGACAATATTGTGCTAGGGAGCCTACGGTGTGCTAGAGCGAAAAAGTGCAACATCAGTTTAGCGCCGTCTGTGGGAACGCTTGGGCCACGTGCCTCGTTCCTGTTCTCCACCAGTCCTAACTAGAGGGAGTAGCTGTTGTGCCACTTTGAATCTCACATCAAATAGGAGTCAAGAACTGGTGTCACCCTCCACCAGTCCCGACTAGAGGGAGTAGCTGTTGTGCCACTTCGAGTCTCACATCAAATAAGAGTCAAGAACTGGTGTCGCTTATAAGCCCTAGGCTGCTCTCTTCTTATCACAAGGCCTTCTCACAGCGGCTACCTCACTCACAGGAACCAAGCCATGCGCAGGCAACTCAAGCCCAACAAAGAGGACAATATTATACAGCTGAGCTAAGATGGCACATCTCTCACCTACAAAGGCTTTTTCCTCCCTAGAAAAATAAAGCCGTGCGAACCGTAAGACCTACAGGCAGCCAAAGCGGACAATATTGTACTAGGGAGCCTACGGTGTGTCAGGACAAAAAAGTGCCGCATCATATATCTATACATATCTTTATAACTAGTTAATATATATATATATCTATTTATTGTATAACATATGAGATCCATTATATATATATATATATAAAAGAATTATAGGATGAAAGAATTTCTATCACCAGTGGAAGAAAATAGAAGTTGCATAGAAAACATAATATTGGATAAGATGGGAATATAGACTATCTACAAATATTTTCACGAGAAACATAATTTTTCTATGTTTTTTGCAAGGAATTAGAAGTCGTCTTTTAGGAAAAAATAAGAAATTACATTAATGCGATTTTTACAGGGATTTTTCTCTTCTTGTTAACCAAATTCCTAATAAAATTTATTTTTTTTTCTCTTTCCTTTCTTATCTATCACTTTCCACCTAATCAAACGGAGCCCTAGGGAATACATTCAAGTGGTTTGTAAGTATAATAAATACTTTTACTAAAATGTTTAATAAATTTGGTACCATTATGTGTAAAGTTGTTTTAGAAGTAATAATATTCTTAGCGTTATTTTTTGAAGAAAAAATTAGTAAGTGGTTTTGTTTATACCTAGATGGTTTTGAAGCAACCGATTACTTTTTTTCCTTACCAGTTATATTATTAAAATAATATATGCACCAAATAAAATAATTCAAAACAAATAGTATAGATGAACATTTCTAAGGGTACTAACTCATTTTAAATAGTACTAGACTCTTTAGCAAATTTAAATGGTATTTAAACATTACTTAATATTGTACTTAATTATAGTTATATTATGGTACCTAATTACTTTTTAAAGGTATCGATGTACATTGTAATGGTACCAGGATGATAACTAATAATTTTATCTATGAAATTTACTCACTCCAAATTTATTCATTCTTTCAAGAATTGCAACCGCTTTCATGAAATCTTTGCTTGCTTCTTTAGCTTCCATCTCTTCAACTTAAGGAGACTTTATTTATTTCTTTAAGCATAATGTCAAGAAAGATTTGATCCCTCCTGATGGAGTCAAAACGTGTTGACATTTTGCTTACAGAGAAAAAAAAAAAAGCCTTCCTAGCATTTCTCACACCTTACTGATTCAGAACTCTTTCAAAACCTGTATAAATGGTTACACGAAATGTTTTCATTGTTACATTCAAGTATCAACTAGTGGTTAGTATAAATATACCGGGTGTTGGAATGAAAGACTATCTAAACCAAAGGAAATGGTGGGTTTTGAAAACAGCGTGAAGATGATGGAGATGTGGTGTCACACCCCAAATTTTCATAAACCCGAAGTGGACTTATTAATTAGAAAAATGAATAAATAAATTTAAAACATCCTTTAATTCTCAGCAAAAAACTCATTATTCCATACTTTAAGGTAATTAACCAACATCAGAAGAAAAAAAAAATATTTGAGAATCATTTGAATCCATTCTAAACTTTATTTAGGCCTTTATACCTTTCATGGTTGATTTCAGCCAAACATATTTGAAGTCTTAAAGTGCAAGTATTATTAAACAAAAGTACTCGTTGAGACAATCAGTTTAGACATTTGAGTCACTCGATTCAGATTTGAAATGAATTTATTTGAAAACCGAAAAGTTTTCAAAAAAAAAAATTTATTTATTTTGGATGAACAGTAACCCGAGCAAACCAGTAGCTAAAAGTAAACAGTAACATTGAAAGTTACTGTTCACCTAGAGCAAAAGTTCAGCTTCAGAAAAAATGTTGCGCCTAACCCTCTGATTCAAATCGATTTTTCTCTCAATCTACAGATCCAAATGTAATGAAATATGTGCCAAAATCTTCCTTATTGAGTCTAGTTTCTATACCATTTTGAATCACTCAAAATTTCTATGTAGAACTCAAGTTATGACGAAAAAATTACCCATAGGTCAGATATTGCACACTTGACGCAAAATCAATATAACTTTCTCATTTTAAAAGCTTTCAAAGTTTGTGATATATAAAAATAAATTTAAGAGATAGACTATCTAGAAATGTAAGGCACTTTAATTAATTCAAAAAGACCAAAAAGTTATAGTCTCATGAAGTAAGCTGATTTGCAGAATCGAAATTAAGGCATGTTGTATACCATTTGACATTCCTTCTAATTCTTCAAACTATTTAACCCTAACTTTTTAGTACATTTTTCACCTATTTAAATAGTGTTTTACGCACTTACTTCCCCCCTTAATTCCACAAAATTTTTAACATAACCTCCTTTGTTTTCTAAGTATTTTTTCACCTAATATTTTGCAACCGTTCATATATATAAACACATCACAATCCATACTCACTTGATGGCCACAACTTCATAAAAATTAAACATACATCATTTAAATATTGAATCTATCATATATACACATGTACTTGAATTCCATAACATCACTATCTCATGCTCATTACAATATATAGGGCATTGCCCATTGTTTTCATAATATACAAGGTGTGTACAAATAAACACACATGGTTCCAGGGCTTATGCCCTTATACAACTCAAAAATAATGCCCCAAGGGCCAAATCTTCTTCATGGTCTATTTTCCTTCCTTTCTTTAAAACTTCAACAAGCCTCAAGTACCCAGAGCCTTATCTGAAATATGATATCCCACGAGGGGTCAGCTCAACTACTGGTATGACATAATGCTAATGCAAGGAACAAAGTTAAGGCGTGGCATGTGCAAGTGTACATTTATAATCTACATACCTTCCAATTCATCAATACAATGTAATAGAAATATGCGTGACACACCCATGCAACTCTATGCCATACTCATGTCTCATTCACGGATCGCTCCTATTGGGTCAGAGTACCAATGTCTCATTCACGGATCGCTCCCGTTGGGTTATAGTGTCACAACCCCAAATCCGGCCCATGCTGATCGAGGGCTCGTGATCGGCCACCGAGGCCTTTTCTGATTTCCATTAATCAAACGCAGCGGAATAAATTTCTTTTTCTATTGCAAAAGCGTCAATCAACACTCAAGTCAACATTAGTCATCTATTTATACATTCGGTAGTAATTACAAAAAGTACATGATGTAATTTTTTCAAAGCCTGCTGATGTCATATTCGATATAGAGTCCAAAATTTTCAAAAGCGGCTACATCATGACTAGCAAAATCCTATTACAAAAAGGGTTCATAGCTTTACAAGCTTCCAACTAGTCTGACTGAACCTGCTATTTCTTTTCCGATATCATCACCTGAAATAGGATAAAAATATCCTATGAGCTCAACAGCTCGTGAGTATCCCAATTCGTGAGCATTCCATAACATACTAAGGGTTTCAAAACTACTATATAATTCAATATAAAAATGTCAATGATCAAATATCATATGTTATCTTAATTTATAGTACAAGATAACGGTATCAAATTCGCTTTCAATAAATCTCAATTTAACGATAATCGTAAATCGATAATCAATAACATAGTTCAATAAACCAAAATCACAGTTCAATATCATGGTTCGATAATTCATAGTTCAATAATTCAAAATCATGGTTCGATGACCCAAATTCATAGTTCAATAATTTAGATTCATGGTTCGATAACCCAAATTCATAGTTCAATAATTCAGATTCATGGTTCGATAACCCAAATTCATAGCTCAATAATTCAGATTCATGATTCAATAACCCAAATTCATAGTTCAATAATTCAAATTCATGGTTCGATTTTCAATATTCATATTCAAAATGATATATTCCACTTCTATGGCCAGCAAATTAGAACCTCGCTGACTGAGATCAATGGGCTAGCTAGTTCGATATGCTGTATCAACACCGGCTCACCACAATATACCCTGTGAGATGGGTTTGATAAATCACAACCTATTCGATAGTGACCAATCATAGAAGAGTGTTCTATTCAAAGCATCAAAATCATATCCAAAATCAATAATCATCAATAGCAGTTCAATTACTCAAATCAAAGTTCTTTATTTAATATTTAGTTAAAACAGTTCAAACGTTTATAAGAAGATCATATAACATTTGAGTATCTTACAAACACATTTTCTTAAGTCAAAGAAGACAAAATAGTTGTCAATAGGTCATTCAAAACGTATACAATATAACTGTTAAACAAAGGCTATAAAAGAAAACGATTTCATATGTCGATATATCATAACAGAGTTCAATATTTATATCTATACTGAAAATATCTACCCCAATATGGTATGAAATACTCACTTGAATTCCAAAAGCTTAATTCCAAAAATCCTTCCTTTGAAGTTCCCTAAAATCACATTCAAAGTCTAGTTATATTCCATAATATCACTTTGACTTAATTATCATAAATTCTTTTTCCTATTTTAGTTACATTTCTGGAGTAGCTTCTTTAAGCTTTTAAAGTTCTATTACCTTACACGTTTATGTGTCATAGTTTTCTGTACCTTATTTCATAATACGGACCTTACCATTAAGTTCGGAACGTCGAAGAAAGTCAATTTGGACTCCCTCTGACTTCCATTTGGTTTCAGAAGCACTAAGGGCAATGTGGTAATTTACACTTTAACGTGTCTTATTTTTTTCAGAGTCCCATATCATGAAAAGGATCCCACCATTGGATCCAGAACGTCCAAAATAGTCAAAATACACTATTTGTTTATTTTATTCGGACTTTGTTTGACTTGGTTTAGGATTCAGGGCATTTTATAATTTTCTTTAAAAATTATATTTAATTATTTATTTGTTTGGGCCACAATAGAATTTTTCATAAATGTTGGGGTCGGTTTTTAATTTCAAAAATGTTGGTCTAAACCAGTGGGTTAAGGGTTAAAAACCCTAAACCGATTCTAGACCTCACTTAACCGACCGGTTCAGTTTAGACACAATGACCCCCTCGTTTTTCCGTCGTCTTCTCCGGTGAACTTCCCATCGCCGGCCACCGGAACAGTGAACTACCACTGTTTTTTCCCATTTTCTCATAGTTTTCACGTCCAAATTTCACGATTCTTATACCAAATGAATTCTTGGACTTCAATAAAGATTTTTAGAATAGTTTTAGCCCTCGAATAACTAGATTCATGACACCCATTTCCAAATTTTCCAGTGATACACCAGTGAAGAATAATTGGCCATAAAACGGCCGTTTCTTTATCGCTTTTCATGATTCAAGTTGCGTTGGGTTCCTGAAGTTGTTTCCTTTTGATTGTTAATCTCAAGATCAAGGTTTGTTTGATGGATATAATTCCACCATGATTGACTGAAGCTAAATTCCTGGTTCAGGGTTTGTCATTTTTGAGTGTTTTTAAACTCTGATTTCATATTTAAACAAGTCTAAATATAATCTAAACATTGTATCTACATAAATAACTTAAAAATAATTCATGTTCATGCTTAAATTCTAGAGAGAGAATTTGAAAATTTTCCAAAAATCTCACCTTTTTGTCGTGGGTTTTATCTCTTTCTCTTTCTGGTTTTCTTCCTCTTCTTCTCCTTCAGTTCTTAGCTTTCTTTTCTTTCAGAACAAGCATGCAATGCATGCTTGTCTCCTTTTAAAAAAAAGAGCAGCCGACCTCTCTCTCTCTCTCTCTCCATTCTCTCTCTCACTCTACACGTTTGCAACCTATCTCATAGCCTTCATGATTTTCTTTGTTCTTCAATTAATTTTGTTCTTCCCAATTTTCCTCTTTGCATTTAATTTTTCTTGGCTTATGTTTTGATATTTTACATATAATATATACATATATATCTACACATATATACACTTGACAACACATACACACACACCTACACATCACTGCTCACACTTATTTTATACACATATACATATATAGATATTTAATATATTTATGTACATACATACAAACATACATACTTGATCATATGTTCATATACATAACACACATTTCACGTGTGTAATTGTGTGCCATAATAATTAATCATAATTAAAAATGATTATCTTAATTAATTAATTTAAATAATTAATCAATTATTCTCTTGAGTGTAAATATATTTACACTACTTTTCCTTAATTTCGTAATACGTGCCATATGACCCGATATTTCGGGTCGAGATATTACACATAGTATCAATGCAATGGCCAATTTTGGGTTTTTCACCACATGATCTACACCCTCATAATGCATAGCACCAAGTGCTCAACCCACATTATGTTTTCAAAGGATTCACCATATGCCAATATGCTTTGATTTCACCATGCAATAATGCAATCTCAATGAAACATTTTATCAAACACATAGGGCATGCTTTAAATGATGCATTATACTTAAAGTAACAATAACTCTTGAACCATAAAACTTTGTCTACATGAACGCAGCATGTAATTCAATCAATTATACATATAAACATATCACACATTCACAACCTTAAACATTCTCAAAGATTGCACAAATACACAAAATACCAAACACATTGAATAAATCATAACATCCAAACTACAAGATTTTTTTTACATGAACATAAGCTGGAATACAATGAATTATATTTATATAGTTATGGTTCATGTTTATCACTTTGCCAAATTCTCAAAAAATACATAAGTACATAAGGTATCAACCCTAGGTTTTCAAAGTAACTATAAGCTAGGTAGTTCTCTAACAACAAATAAGTATGTAAGTCATACAATCAACTTATAAAAACACTCGTAAACTTAACTCTATTCCTTACTTAGCAAAATATCATACCTAAATGGATTTTTCTCAACCCTTGGGAGTTTTGTTCGCTGTACAGCCGAACCAGTCGGTGAGAATGTAGCCCTTGACGTGGGGAACAACTTCCTAGAAGGAAGTAGTGTGAAAATCCAAGCCTAGAAGTGTGTTTTGGAAGTTTGAAGATTGGAAAAACCTAGGTTTCTTTCTCCCTTTTCTCCATGAACATGCAGCTGCTGTATCTCAGACCAAAATAATGAAATTATATCACTAATGGGCTGTATTTATAGTAAAGGGTCAAAATGACCATTTTGCCCTTAATGAATCCGGTACCCTGTTACACTACGACTCGTCCCGAAATACCTCAATTCGACATTTTTCTTTAGCCAAAGTTCATAAAATTATTTTAAATGAAAATTTTCCTCAAAATTTATTTTCGCCTGTAGCCGGGTTTGGCTTGTTCCACCCGGGCCACTTGATGCCCTTTTGGTCCAATTTTTCAAACTATCTCCAAATAGGCTCAAATTTTTACAGGATGTGTATTTTAATATTCTAAGCATATTTATCTTCTATGGAATACTTAAAACATGCTTCTAAGCATGACTCATAGCTAAATAATGTAAATGTAATGCCTACCAGCAAACGATGTATGAATAGTGCCTTACCGGCAAAAATGAAAAATTTATCCTCAATTTTCAGGTCTCTACATGTGGAGGTATGAAGACAGATCTAGGAGATGATGTCTAGGAAATTTAAATCCACCAAGAAAGATGCAAATATTCCTTGATTGATTTATTTTGTCACAACATTATTTCATCATGGTTGATACAAATCGTGCAAACGTAACATGAGTCGAACGGTAAGTATTGGTTAGTATACCATTAAATAGCAAACCAAAATATAGCCTCTTTCATTGATTAACAAACCAAAATACATATTCTTTCAAAATAATGATCACTTTCAAATTCCTGTTTAGGTGGTCACTATTAAACTCAATAAAAAAAAAGCCAACTACATTTCCAACAGAGACAACATGCAACATACAATGACCATTGTCACGACCCGAAATCCACCCTATGCAGATCTCGTGTCGCGGGGCCGACCCGAAGGCCGTCCCTACTTTTTCCATTCCTGTATCATAGTACTAATATGCAATGTGCTAAAAATTTTAAACAATGAACAGCGGAAGTCTTTATCAATTACAGTAATCCAGCGGAAGTCTTTTTAATAAATTAAACAGCGGAAGTCTATTAAATACATGACATAGTTCTACATAATTCAAAATGAGAACTAAAACGTAACCAGCACCCGGGGGTGGTGAATACATGGGAGAACTAACATAGACTGATACAGTGCTTCAAAATGTCCCCTTACGCTCTCAGACTCCTACTGGGGTCTCGCAGTGTCATCACCTGAAATAGGGGGTAAGTGGGGTGGAATGAGCTATGAAGCTCAGCAAGTAAACCAGATCTCCGACACTGGTATCGATGATTATAAAGAACATGAATCCATGAATAAAAATATGATAGCCAATCATAAGAAGTAAGTGCTGTGATAGCCAATGAGAACAGTTGCCATGATGGCCAATAAATAGTGGGGCACAATATACAATCAGGAGTAATGAATAAGCAGTGATAAAGATTTCTCAACAATAACCCGTCACAATAAAAGTACTGCCACAATAAAACGATTTCAATCAAACCAATGAACAACGTAAGATATCCCATAAGAAACAGTAATCCATAAGGAACAGTAACCATTCAACAATATATCCATAACAATAATCCAATGGAGATGCTTATAATCTGTAGTAGGGGATGGCAGTCCCTCTTCGTAATTCGAGGCCCGGCATACCTCTCAGTTAAACTCACATCTTTTGCCACACGTCCGTTCACGGACTAGTTCGTCACAGAAGCATCGGATGGATATTGTGACTGAGCACAATTCCAGCATTTATAAACATAGCATGATCATTTGTGATTCCATAGGGAGTATGAAAATGGAATATCCTATACACAGTAAAGCATAACAGTAAGCCTTTCAAGGCATGGTTCAATATGATAACAATAGTACAATAGTCAATAAATGTCCACAAGATAGAACAATATCACATTGTGGATAGCAATAACATGAAGTACTTTCAAGAGTACAAGTTTGGCAGTAATGAATAAACTTGGCTTTGGAAACACCACATGGAAGAGAAAGTGATCCACTTACCTCTATCGCGATTCTATCTCAGAAATCCGTGAGTATACCCTTGCCTTTTGAGTTCCCTATATATCAGTGAATACGTTTCAGAATAAATGCTATTCATCAAATTTTATGCTTTTCTATCATAAGTATTTCAAATACTATTTTAGACTTTACCATTGAGTCCGGAATGCCGAAGAAAGTCGGTTTAGGCTTTCGCGGAATTCCATTTGGACTTTTGTACTAAAAAGGGCAAAATGGTCATTTTGCACTTTTACGGTATTTTATACTTCGGGGTCTCATCTCGTAAAACGGACCCCACCATTGGACTCAGAACGTCCGAGATAATAGGTTTTGACTATTCATTTGTATCGTTTGGACTTCGTTTGACCCAATTTTGAAATAGGGGCATTATTGTAAAAATTAATATTTAATTAATTTTTTATGTTTGGGCAACAGTGAAATTTTTCAAAACATTTGGGGCCGGTTCATAAGTTCCAAAACCTGCGGTCTGAACCAGTTGGTTCAAGACCAGAAACCCTAAACCGGTCCACCCTTCCCCTGAACCAAACGGTTCAGTTCATTTGAAAAACTGGATTTCAATAACCCTGATTTCCTATCCCATCCTTGGTTTGGATAACCCCAAACCCAATTCCAATTTACTATCCGTGTAACCAAACAAGCCCAAATCCATTTAATTCAAAAACCCAAAACGACACAGCTTAACTTACCCATTCATATCCGGTCGGGCACCGACCCGATCCGAACCCGAACCCATTCCAGTTTTGACCCGATAGCCCCCACGACTTTCCGGTCGTCTTCCCCACGTCTCCGGTAGGGTTCCGGCAGTGCACAGTGACCTTTTCCGGCGACGGTCACCGGTTTTCGATTGATTTTTCCCCCATTTGAATGCCATTTCATTCCCCTTTTTATGTAGATTATATTTCCAACCTTTGTTTTCAATTTGAACTATCAGTTCTTCACGAAATAGAGTTTAAATGTCTCCGGCCGATTCTCCGACCAAGTGACAGTTTCCATTTTCATGGCGTTTTAAGCACTGTTTTGACCCCTAATTGCTTCTAACAGTTTTCTGCATATCATAGGGTCATGCTAGGGTCGATTTAAACAAGGTTTAATGCATAAAGTGACCCACGGCCGATTATTCTCTATGACCTGCAACTTAGATTTTCTCTATGGTTTCTTAGCCATTTAACTTCATTCTTTTTGCAATAAATTCCATTTTTCATGCTTGTTTAGACCCTATAATTATATATAAGCTTCATGCTTTAAATCGTAAAAACAGAACTAAACTTGCTTACCTGGGTGTTCGGATTTAGCCCACTTTGACCCTCTAAACTTCTCTATTTCTGAATCAATCTTTCTCTCTTCTTCTCCCCTTCAGTTCCTGACCTTTCCTTTCTTTTCTAACCTCTCATCTCTCAAACTCGTATACATATATAAAGAAACTCCACCGCCTCTCTCCCTCTTTCTCTCTCTACCTTATCACTCTCTTTCTGCCTCTTTCAGTCAAGAATGACTGCAGAGAACTGTCCCTTTAATCTCCTCCATCCACGTACCTCACATATATATACATACATACACTTACATATATTCACACACCACCTTTATCAAGGTCGGTTGGTGTGGTTTCCCAACACACACAAACACACAGTGATGCACACACACACACAGTGATGCACACACTGATATTTTGTTGCTTGGAAGCTTCCTTTCCCCTTTTTCTTTATTTTATTTTAATCACTTGTATTTATATATCTAATACATCACATATATACATATATGTACATATAAAATACATAGTTTTTATACATGTCATTATAATCATATATATACGTATAACTGTATTTTTAGTTACGTACACATACACTAATATTTCGTGATCTATGCATGTGTATGTACGTATGCATGCATGGGTTGCATGCATGCACGCTTTTCGAGGTAAGGTTCTGAGTTGCTCGGGTGTTACCCGACACTGGCCATACTAAGCAAAACATTTATCTTTTGAAATTAAGTTCAGTTCCATAATTTATTGTGACATAGAGTTTAAGATAGCTCAGGTTATGCTATTCAGTCGACTTTTCTCGATAAACGTGTCGTAATCCCGGGTCGGGATATCACAACCATTAGCTTGAATTTGTGGATAGTGTTTTAATTGAAGGATGTCAACGAGCCCCTAACTTGCATGTCTAGGTGGGTATAATTTGCCTCTATATGTTTTGACATCAAAGCTAGTGATTTTTATTGCAGCAATCAATCGCACAAGAAGGGTTTTAGTACTTGAAATCGCCAAAATCTCCATTGTAGGATGTCGTAGAAGACATTGAACTTGGAAATGCGTTCTATATTACAAATTGACTTTATATATGGATACATAAATGTACACACACATTGAACCATTGTTTTATATTTGAAGTTAGAGAAAGGTAGGCGGAATTATTACAAGAGAAAGATTCAAAATCATATCGTTTAAGCTGCAAAATTTATCTCTGCAATTGAAATGGAGAAAACGAACCTTACCAATTTTCTAAACTAAATTAAAGCAAAAAAATTCAACAATCTTATTCTTACAGAAAACATGCAATAAATTGAGGTTCGATGACCGAATAAGTTTTGATAAGACATTGAAGTCCACATAAACACAACTGGGAACCATCACCATTGTTCGACGACCGTTCAAGTATAGTTCTCGTGCTATTAGGAGGCACATCCAAAGCAGTATTCCGACTCAGATGAGAGAAACAATTGAGAACTATGCTTTGGATGCACCTTCTATAGGATAAGAACTCTACTCTATAAACAATTAAACGTTCCTAAGGTTTGATGCATTTCCCAATAGATGCTCGATAGGATGTAACACCCATGACTTTTATAATCTAACCACTATTGATTAGATGCAATCCCTATATATTTATACTAATAATTTTCCTTTTAGTCATCCAAGCCGAATTAGTATTACTGTTCAAGCCGTCGCCTAACCAAATATCAACAGTTAATATTTTGAAATCATAACCTTGACCATCTCTAGTGGTGACTCAAACTCAAACTCAAACTCAAACTCAAACCCAAATTTCACTTTAAATTTAAGTAAATGTTGGTTTTAAGTTACAGTTAATATTTGATGCTACAATAGATTTGGGTTTTAGTTTGAGTAAAAACAGATTTTGTATGAGTTGAGTAACAGGTTGGAGAAGGCTTTTTTTTTTTTGTGAATTTAGACTCAAATTTAAATTTGAGTTTGAGTAATCTTGCAAGAATAATTAATTACAACCCTGTATATTGTAGCTGTATTATATTAAAATTTAATTGATTCCAAATCCAACGAGCGGGTTTTGGTAGGTGATAAATTTACTTCATCTCAAATCCAATTAAATTTCGTTGGAAATCCAACGAGCGAATTTTGGTAGGTGAGAAATTTACTTCATCTCAAATCCAATTAAATTTTCATTTAATTTTGTCTTAATTTGCGTGTAGTTATGGTACGACCGGTACCACTAACTTTTTGAACAATGGTACCATTAATCTATGGTAATATCTAGAGTTAAAAAATTTGTAATGAGTGTGAATCCGTCTACTGAGGTGCCCCAATCTAGCCCAAATCTTTTGCGAATCCAATTATTTTGGAAGAAATTAAATGGATGTATAATCAATCAACTTTGGGATTCAATGTTGGGATAGAGATGTTGGTCTTAGTTTCTTTTTAAATTATCCAAATAAAAAAATTGAAAAAATATGAGACTCCGAATTCAGACGCTATGGTATCAAATTGATATGGACATTTTTTTTGGTTCGAACGATATTCAAACGCTTCTTCGGACTATGGAGAGGATCAACGGTCGAAATGTGTTTAAAAGGTATAATTATTATGAGTAATGTTTTATAACACAACTAAAACTCAGCACAACTACTCACATGGGTATGGGTCCATGTAAGTGTCTAGTTGTGTTAGATTTTAGTTGTGCCACAAAACATTACTCCAGTTATTATACACACTATAATGGTACCAATATGCAATAAAAGGTACCAAAATTGACTGTAATAGTATCAATTTGCAATAAATCACGATGTTAATCAAATGTATACCATGGATGCATTTTTTGGGACTCTAGGGAATTTCAATGGTGTTCAAGAATATCAATGGTCGAAATTTGTTTAAATGATATAGGTATTATATACACTTTAAAGGTACCAATATGTAATAAAAGGTACCAAAATGGACGCTAATGGTATCAGTCTATAATAAATAATGCTAATGTATGATACAATGTTGCTAGGATAAACAGATGGTTGTTTGCATCAAAACAATACCTAATTTAAACCTAGAAGTCTACTACAATTCACACTTCTAGTGAAATGGACAATGGCGAGAACACACACAAAGTAACCGAGTGGGATGAAAACTTTTGGGAGATAAAAACTCTGATATACTTCTTTCATGTTAGTTCTTGCGTGGGCTTATACTTCTATTCCATAGTTAGCATGAAGAAAGTACGTCGTAAGGAGTGGTAGGGTGAAAGAGCTGAGCGATTTTGTGGCTCTGATTTTGGCAGTTGGGATGACACGCATTTTTGTGGCCTTCCTGACTCCATCTTTCTGAGTTGTGCTAGAAAGACCAAAAGAGCCTGATTCTCCTTTATCCATACCTACCACCCCTTCCACTTTTAATTTTTCATCTTTTTCATCAATATCCCCACCTTTTTTTTTTATTGAAGTTGAGGAAAATGAAAGACATGCATGTTTATTGTGGCATGAAGATCATAAGATGGTCATTGTTTGATGCATGCTGTATTTTTTGGCTATCTTGTTGGCTTGGCTTGTTTTGATTTGAGTTCACAATTCATTTTCTTCAAGCAAATTATGATTATTAGTCAAAACACTAATTGACTTGATTGTCGAAGGGTAGTTTACCGGGCCCTTGCCTATGAATTATGATATTTGATTTTTCGAGGTCAATTGGAAGTCTTTGGTTGAGCAACTTTTGACGACATCACTCATGCAGTTTTTTCATTATTTTCTTAACACATACAACTTTTAGAGTTTCTTTTGAAGAAATATTTTTATTTATGTATTTTTAATATTTATATGCATTTTTTGAAAAGAAATTTTTAAAAACTTCTTTTCAAAAGACCCATTTTGAATTGAAATGTGAAAGCTTAAATAGTAGTAAATTATGAAACACCGAACAAAATACGTTTTTTTCAAAATATGTTTATGTTGAAAAAATTGTTTCAAGAGTATTTTTTTAAAAGATATCTTAAAAAATAAATGGCTCAAAGAAATAATGAAAAAACTAAAAATTTGAAAAGAAGGGTACGAGTGAGGTAAAAAATTCTGAATGCAACAGTAGATTTCAAGTATCAGTCGGAAGGAGGCGTGTATAATGTAAATGAAGTGACACCCGATGAGTGACCAGAGAAATAAATATATTTACATCCTTACAAAGGCATGTGGGCAAACATACCCACCAATCAAATATCAATTGGAATGATGTGGTCCTTCCTTAACACCCCCCCCCCCCCTCTCTTCTCCTCTCTCTCTCTCTCTCTCTCTCTCTTCCTCTCCTTTATTTTTCATCAACTAAAAGTCTAAAACCAAACTAACTAAAAATATGTTAAATTGTCACTTTGTTCTCTTCTCTCTCCACAATTTTTTTTGAGTGTCTCTCACGCACATGGATCCGCGCGTTAGTCCATCGCTCTAACCGCTGACAACAATCGAAAAACTTTCTTGTCGTTTAGTATAGAGTTTTGGCACTATACATGGGCGGAGTAAATATTATTCCAACTTCTACAAGGCCACGTATGCAGAATTAGCCACATGTCACGTAACAGTTTGGTTATAATAGGTTCTCCTGGAGTCATCGTGGATGCATTGGATTAAAACCTCGCTGACACTTAGGTTGGAGCTGATGAAGTATGACGGGGGGCCAGACGGGACTTCTGAGGTTTTCCTTCCATCTCCTCGTTGTTGCAATAAATATTAGCTGGCGAAAGAGAGAGAGACGGAGGAGGGTTTTCTTGTGAGAGAAAGATGGAGGAGGAGAACCGGGATGAGGAAGTGATGGGCTCCAGCTTGACAATGGAGAAGGTGGCTGCAGCCAAGCAGTTCATAGAAAATCACTACAGAGCTCAGATGAAGAACATTCAAGAGCGCAAAGAGAGGTATTTCTGAAACAAACACTAGATGGACTCTTTTGATTTCCATCAACATTTCTTCTTCTACGAGATCTAATTTCTTATTTGATTTTCCATTATACTGCGATTCGTCGCCGAGAAAAAAATTTGGATAAGAAATTTAATTAACATTTTGGGCCTTAAATTTTATTATATGGGGCGTTGCGTTTGGTTCACTCAAGTGAATTCGTCAATTTTTTTTGGAAATCAAAGCAACAAGGAGCAAGAGATTAAAAATTTTGTTTTCTTTTATTTTCGGTCATTTTCTCAGCAACCGTGCTTATACCTGATCAAGCTCGATAATGCAGTTCGTCACTGTTATCCTTTGATATTTGGTAAAATAGTAATCTTTGTTCGAGGTTGTCAGAGATAAACAAGAGAAAGTGTTTATTCAACTAGGTTAGTTGAAGAAGTCCACATTATTGAAGTAATGATTTAGTAATGGGGGCATCCAATGGAAGGATGGTTACTAATTTGAACTTCAAAGGCAACCCTTGTAAAGTGAGGAAGTCTAAGGATTCCTGTAGTTGAGGGAAGACCGTAAGACTGGAGTTAAAGAGTAAGAAATATTCTCTCAGATCTGGACCATCTGGTAGAGAAGGGGGATGCCTCCTTAAAAGCGGGGATGGAGTTAAGATTTTATCTCCATGAGGCAACCTAAAACTCACTAATAAAATAAAATTTGACTCCAAAAGATCTACAAAAGTAAATTGTTTCTACATCTATCTCCAATTATAAAAAATGACAATTTTTAAAAGTTTGATGGTAACATTTATAAAAAGCATATACTTGCAACATTCGCACATGTTTTGTACGAAGGATTCTCCCCTTGGATGCCTTCATTACATTTTCTACTATTAAGTATCTTCACACATGATTTTGACACTGCTTGCACAAATATATTAATTCCTATTTTCTAATACTTGTTTAGAAATCTTTCACCCAAACAAAATATTTTAAAACTGAAATCTCAATGCCTCTTTGACCCTCAAATCCCTTCCCAAACGTCTCACCCAAACATAGCATAAAGTTGATGATTTAAGACCCTAATCTACAATAAAAATAATGAAACACGAATATAAGAAAATTTCAATTAATGCTTAAAATGTAAGTGAAATGATAAGAAATTAATGAAAATGATGATTTCGAAGAAATTTTTTACATCTTCTATATTGTTGTAATTTCACCAATATATATGGAAGATCTACATGACTCGGAAATTGATAATAAAACTATCCAATGTGTGCTGTGTGTTCCACTTTAAGTGATTAGAATATTAGAGTTCAGGTATGTAAATAAAATAAAAAAACTAGATTTATAAGATAATAATAAAACATAGTCAACAAAACATGAAAGAATATAAGATCGGAAATAATTAGATAAAGAAAAAGGTAAGAAAAAGTCTGGCATGTGAATAACTGAGAGGTACTCTAAGGAGTGCTGAACTGACATAAGCTGAAGACCCTCCCTACGTGTAGGTATAATAGGATACAGTCAGCTCTATGTACAACCCAAGAGGGCACATTCACAGAAGAGCGACATTTCGGTTTACCAAGAGACGGAAAGATTTCAGCCGTTTCGATGGAAAAGAAACGAAAATTTGATCCTTGGCATGTCTAGAACCTCAACTCCAGCAGCAACTCCCCAATGACGATCCCCCCACTTCCACACTCTCTCCTTTTCTAGCTACGGAGAAAACAATGAACCCCATCAGCCTACTAGTCATCTTTCCAGAAATTGAAGATGCCCCTGACACGAATTAGAAAGGATCGATATATCTTCCCATACTCCTCTAAGCCTAGGATAGACCATCAATGTTGAGTTCGGCCACCCCCTTATCCGCGCAACTTCCTTATAAGAACCTGCACTTTGCTTGGACTGTAGAGCTTGATTCAACCCCAAATTGCATAGAGCCTTTGCTGCTGGAAGCCACCCACACACTTTATCCACCTTCGGTAGATAAATACATCACGCTCATTTCCCCTATCATGTCTCCACCTTCATATACTCCCCCAAAGCATTCGATATCTGCCATAGCCACAAATTGCGCCACTTTCCATGTATCACCTAGGGTATATCTGCTTCCTCTTCTCCATTGAGGCCTCTTCCAAAGCTACACGAAGCCATTCTAGCTTGGATTTACTCAGCCAAAATCGTCGAACCACCCCCACTCCTCGTTTGATCATCTGGAACAATATTCCCCACAATCTCCATTGTCGACAACCTAATAGGTTTTCTTGCCAAAGAACTATCGTTAACACAACAGCTGTTCCAAATTCCTTTAATGGAATTATGGAACCTTGATCTTCCCTATTCCTTTTGTACTATAGTTCAAGTTCACTTATTAAAGGAAAAAAAAAATTATCAAGAAAGGGAAAATAAGGCTACTCCAACGAGCCATTCACAAGGATGAAAGTGGACTATTTGGGGATATCCTACATTACATAGTGTTCTCTACGTATTATAATAGGGGAATTGCACGTTTTTTATGTGAATATTGTGTCACATAGATTTCATTGAACTAGGAAGTAGAATGAAAGTGTACGCTAGTCTGTTTTCGTTGTTACACATATTATGTATAGGGTTTCTTTTTTTTTTTTCTTTCTTACTTGACCAGGAATGAAAATGGTTGGATAGTCTTTATTGGCGTGTCTCCCAACTTCAAAATGGTCGGACATGGTTGAACTTCCCCAAAAAGGGTATTTGGAGGGCTAAACCTCCTTTGAAGGTGTCTTTTTTATTTTATTTTATTTTTTTGTTTGGCTGGCTACGTGAGAAGTAATATCAACTCTTCGCAATCTAGGTAGAAGGGGGGAAACTCCTACCCAACTGGTGTTGCGTGTGTTGTCGGGCAGGGGAATCCCCTAATCCATGCCAGCCTCTGTTCTTGCGCTAATGGCCTGTTGGAAGGAGGGTTCCCCTTGGAGAAGAGTCTGTAGGGTGTGGTTGATGTACCTCATTAAACAATGTGGAGTATTTGGAGAGAACGAGACAAGTGCCCTTTTGAGAATGTATAGACGGCTGTCCATAGACTAAAAAAGATTTTTCTTGATACTTTTCACTTTTGGATTTAAGGATGTTATACTGATACTATATACACTTCTTGTTTTTTTGGAGGACCTAAATTGTATAGGAGCTAATCTTTAGCTCCTATTTTTTGTATATGAGTTGCGCCCCCTCCAACGCCTTTTCTTTCTAATACAATTAAAAAAAAATAAAAAATATTTTTTGATGATTTGGAGAGTTTGGTGCTAGGACTGGCTAGCACTCTAGTAAGTATTTATAGTTTTGTTGTTGCATATAGGATTTCTCTGGGATTTCAGTCCCAGACTATTATATAGCTTAAAACTCAATCTGATCAGCCTAGTTATGTTCAATCCAGTCAGCATATATTATGTGCTTAATGTACATTTTTGTAAAGCTTCTTTAGAAATTTCACCGAAACCTTATTTATTTTTTAGAGATGTTTTTGTATGCCATATTTTTAAAGCAACCATCTCATAAGACACTAAAACTTCAATTTGTTATATAATCTGTTGCTGATTTTTTCTGTCAACACATTGTTTATTGTTTTTTCTTTTTTCTTTGTCACTATCGCCCACATGTTTATTGTGAATCTATGAGAGTGTTGCGGGCTTGGCAAATGGTTTTCCAATCCACTGTTTCTACTTGCTTTATATCTTCAAGTAAATGGGTGAATCGCATCATACGTCTTTTGTTATCTTTTTTTACATTCCTTCATTCATGTTTATGTGCTACTTACTTATGGTTCTGCTTAAATCAACATTTATTTACCCCAGCCAGAACATTGATTGAAGATGCAGATTAGGACCTTGTTAATTGCTGACATATAGTGCTTTTATTGCAGGCGATGGGTGTTAGAAAGAAAGTTAGCTTCTTCAGATGTGCCTGAGGAGGAACAGATAAATCTGATAAAGGATTTGGAGCGAAAGGAGACAGAGTTTATGCGACTTAAAAGGCACAAGATATGTGTTGATGATTTTGAGCTTTTGACCATCATTGGCAGAGGAGCCTTTGGCGAGGTTAGAGATGTGCATGACAAACTTGAAATCATTATCATATTCTTGTTTCTCTATTTATTTTTTAGTTTTTTTTGAATATTGGAATGTGCAATTGGACAAGTTAAATATTGCAGTACAGTTGTTTGGAGCAACACTTTGTGTTTAAAGGTTCTGTATTTAGAACATAATATGTATTTGAAGATGTTAGATCCAAATTTCATTTTTTATAAATTTTCATTTTCTTTCACCTCTCTTACACATCTTAGCCTACATATTTTGTACCCTGCTGATCCTACTACCCCGGAGTTTCTCTTTGGATGTCCCAAAATATGAGTCATATTTGAAAACTCTATTCATAACATATAGATGGCAGGGAATTAGTAACAGTGGAGATAATATGGTTTGGAAGGCCACACCAGATAAAATCTTTACAGTGCGGTAGTGCGGTCGTTCTATAGGAGTTTATTGCTTGACAGGAAAGTCCAGTTTCCTTGGAGTTTGATTTGGTTCTCTTGTGTCCCTACCAAGGCATCTTTCTTTGCTTGGGAAGCCACATGGGAGAGCATACTGATGACCGATAATCTGCAGAGGAGGGGGTTCCACCTAGTTGGAAGGTGTGTCATGTGCAAGAATGTGGAAGAGACGGTAAACCACCCTCTAATTCACTGTCCAATGGTGGGGGACTGCAGGAATATGGTTTTTGTTATTTTTGGCTGCAGTTGGGTCATGCCTGCAACTCTAAAGAGCCTTCTTCTCAGCTAGTCGGGTTTTAAGATTCCCAAAAATATTCGAAGGGTTTGGAAGATGGCTCCTATTTGTTTGGTGTGGTCAATTTGGAAGGAAATGAATCATAGGATCTTTGAAGGGATCAGAAAAAATCACCCCACCCTCAAAGACGAGTTTTTGTGTTTACTTCATTTTTGGGCTAGAGAACCCTTCCAATTGTATGTAGGCAACCTTGTAGATTTTTTGGGGAGCTTAAGGCTGTAAATTGTAGACTCTCCTTGTTTATGGGTTCGCCCCCCTTGTGCGCTCTTTTTATATAATTACAGTTACTTACCAAAAAAAAAAAAAAAACATATTGTGAAATTTCACTTATAAAAAAAACATATATTGTGAAATTTCTAAATTTGCACCTATTTGATGTGAGTGTGGTAACTAGTAACCAATGTAAAAGGAGTTTAGTTTTGTAAATTTTAACTTTTCACTCATCTCCTCAAGAATTGGTTTTCCACAAAAGGAACTGCCCCCACAGCTCCCTAATTACCTTAAAATGCACAGAAAGATGATTATTTGTTTCCTCTTCGCATTTGCACGGGCTGCAATGATTCACAAGCATAATTCCTCTTGTGAAAAGCTTATCATTCTTACGGTTCTTTTCGTGAGATGCAACGATTCTTGGAATCTAAAATTTCTACAAGATCCAAAAGAATTTCAAGGGTTCGGCCTCCTTGTTAGCCAGTTGAATGGTAAACCCAAAAACTCATTTTTCAGCTTATTCAGAGAATCAACTCCTTCAAGAGAAGGCCTATTCTTTTCCCTCCAAATACATCACACCAAGCAAGGAGGGGCAGTATTCCAAGTCTTCCTTTTCCTCTGATTAATTCCACATCTAGCACCATAAGGGTTGTTCATGTCCATCATTACCCAATCACCTGCTTGAATTGGAGAGCACACTAAGTTCTATTCAACCAAAGGATATTTAAAGTTGTCTCCCGACCCTCTCCAAAGAAGGTCTTTTGGTAATTTTTTTCAGTATTTTTTTTTTTCGGGGGGGGGGGGGGGGGGGGGGAATTTGGGATGGAAAATATAAACATGAAATACGTTGGGAGATTAGACAACATACTTTTTATCAAGGTTAATACATACCCTTGAACCAATAATTCCAGTTTGACCTGCCAATCCTTCTTAAACTCTCCACTACAGAATCCGTAATTGTGTTAGCCTTGAAAGTGGAACTTAGTGGCAATTTAGTTGTGAAGTCAGAGGAGACACCACTCTTCACCCCAAAATAGAATTAAGTAAATCAAAGATCATTGACTTCTAACAAGGATTAATCTCATCTTTCCTAGATTCGTTCTCAAATGCAACACTACCTTGAAACACAAAAGCATGCATAGTGAGCATATAATTTGCACCACATCTACAAAAAATACTGTCTTCTATACATAGAAAATGTGACACCCTCTCATTCGACCCACTTGAAATGTTTCCTTTGATTGTCTTAGTCAACATCCAACTAAAGGCTTCCATTACAAGAATAAACAAAAGGGTCGAGGGTGGGTTCTCTTGCCTCAATCCTCTTGGCATAGTAAAAAACTCAGCTATCCATTAGTCAACACAGAATCTGACTCTTGAGATACATGACAAATTGAAAATTTATGGAGCTAGCGGAAAATTATTGTTAATTAGTGTTACACATGTAAAAGGGATGAAGAGATTGTGAGCCGCATTGACATCCCTACTTGTGGGCTCATTTGCATGCTCTTTCTGGAGTTTCTTTGGGGTGATTCCTTGGTTGACGGAGGTTGTTACTTGTGAATTGGCAAGGTTTTAGAGTAGCTGATAGAGTTAGAAAGTGTGCTGGGTATCTCCTTTGTGTTTATAGTGTTGTATATGGAGGGAAATAAACATTTTCTTTTTCTTTTTGATAAGTATCATTAAAGACTCCATAAGGGAAGGGAGGGGAGGGAAGCGGGGGGGAGCAAAACCCATGTACATAAGGAACACACAAAAAATCACAGGAGACCCCTTCACCAAAAAAAAATGGGGCATCCACTACCATATAAAACTTAAAAGCTAACTCAAATAATTTTAAAAGATACAAATCTATCTATAGACCAAGTTGATCCCCCCACGTTAACGAAAAATATTGTGTGGTAACTGGTAACACCAAAGCCTTTACATTCCAAATTGGAGTTTCCACTCCCTCAAATAATCTTCGGTTCCTCTCTCTCCAAACAAGCCACCAAATGCAAAGTGGCGTCATTAGCCATGCCTCCCTTAGGACCCTCACCCTTCTTCTCAACAGCAATGCCCCTCACCCTTCTTACTCCACTATGTCTTCACATAGCAAGAAATAGGTGATCTCTCGATAGCGTAGAATTCTCTTCATTAGCAATTGAACTTAACATGTTATGCTAACTCTTCTTTTTTCAATCACAGTGAGTTCCACTTTTTTGTTAGACTCTTTTGGAGAGTTTCTTTGTTACACGAGGCTATAGTTTGTATAGTTTTGTGTATACATCCGGTGTACATGGGAGCACCCCCTTTGGTGCAATGTATTGAAAATACCTTAAAAGAAAAAAAAGGGATTTCCACTCCTTTGCCTGTAATCAAAACTCTCATATGCCTTTATCATTGCATCTAAAATTTGCTCTGCCTCCCAGGGGAAAAAAAAAGAATTGACATTCAGAAACTATACTGATGGGGAATGCAGAAGCATTGGATGACTATTTGGATTGTAAATTAGGGTTTGAGATTTATTCTTTGAATGGGTTTGGGCTCACATGGTTACTGGACTGGTCTTGGGTAAGAAAGGTGCTGGGGTTTGGGTTGGGTCTGAGTAAGTGTGTGTGTGTGTTTATTTGTTTGGTTTTTTTTTTTCTTTTGTTTGATCAAATGGGTTTGGGGTGTCTGGGCTTGGGTTTGAGTTGTGGAGAAGGATCAGTGTCACGGGTCAAAGCTGGGTTATATGGGTTAGCTTCAAATTGTGTCTTGACTGTGTCTCCTCTATGATCAGGTCCTAGGGTTCTCAGAACCGTACACACAGCGGTGCACGATGATGCCACCAGAAGGACGATGACCACCAGGGACTTTCCTGCAACATGACATCAGGGTTAATCATTAATGCTTAGAGAGGCTTTGTCGCTGATTTCTGTGATGCTACAGTGATGTTGATAACAGCAATTGGAACAATGGAAGGACTGTGAGTTGAGTTCCTTGAACAGCAATATTGACGATGATTGAAGGGATGAATCAGCAAAGTTGAAACTTGTGATTTGCGATGATGGTTGCATTTGATTGCGCAATGGTATATTCTGTCTGTGAAGTGTGAATAGTTGTGGAGTTGATGTCAACAATGAACTGTGAATGGGACTGGATATTTTTTTTTTTCAAAATCCAGAATGGACAGCAATGACGAAGATGATGACAGTGTCGGATTTGTGAGTGAGCAGCAGCAATGATGTTGATGAAAAGTAACTGATATTTTTTTATTGTAACAATGAATAGTGCAATGGATCAAGTTTGGGCTCCGATACCAAAATTGCATAGGATATTAAATTACCAACTCATCTAAAAGCTTAAGCTTTTAGAGAGGGCGTAATTTTATTATTATATTTTCTAACAAGATCCGTAGAGAAAGAGTAGAGGACAAGAAGAATAGACTAAGAAGAGAGGGAAACCAAAGGAGGAGAGAGATTTGATGGTGAGAAATCACAGAGAAACTCAAATTTCAATTTTTGTAATCAAAGCCAAAGTCCAAAACTTTAATACATTAAGCCTATGGAAACCCTAAAATATCAAAATAGTAACAACTACCAAAATTACTAATTAACACTAAAAATATGAAAATATAAAATAACCAAAAATAAATCCTAAATCCTATTTTACAATCCAAATAGTCATCCTTGTCTTTGCATTCCCATCACTCAGTCTGCCACTCTCTTTAGTCTCAAAGCCAAACCTTCTCCCATTAAATTGTAAATACCACCCAAAAGGAAGGCTGAAAGTCCCTGATGTTTATTGCCCTACCTTTATAGGGAATTAAGACAATAAAAGATACACTCCAGCTTCTTTCAAATTCCTTACATTCAAAAGAAGATGACATCAACCTCAGGACATCTTCCCTTAACACACTCTTTGACATTTTTGAAAAGACATCACAGTCATCTCATACGACCGTGAACCTTATCCTCACTAAGCAAACCAAAGCCTTCCACAATCTATCCCTCAGCAAATGGCCTCTCTGACCGTTCTCTGTCTTCACTTTCAATGCTGTTGAAATTCATACCTTCCAATCTAGGATGCCTCTTCTTGGTTCAGAATATAATCCTGCACTAAACTCAGCACACTTTTACTATTGCTTTTAAAATATGGAGCTTTTACAGACTTGAGCAAATCCTTACTCTTCACTCAAGAACTTGTGACTACCAACTGTTGCTACTTGCTACCAAGCAACAACTTCTTTAGTGACATTAAAGAAACCGTCTTTTGTTCAGTAGTGATGTTAAAGAAACCTAATCTTTAACATCGTCAAAACCAATGGCGGACTCAGAGGTTGTCATGTGTTGGGGGGCAAAAAATATATAAAGCAGGGCTGTTATAGAAGTATTAAAATTTTTGAGGGGGGCAATTTCTAAATTATAGTAGAAAATTTTTTTTTCTCAAAATTTTGGAGGGGTGGTGCCCCCCAGACCGCCACTGGTTAAAACAGTAATCTGCTGGAGAGTTGCAACTTTTACTTGTAAACTGATGTCATAATGTGCCTTTTTTTTTTGTGAGAAGTAAACTGTCATTAGAAAACTCCCAAGGGGATTGAATGTAAGCAGTCAGGTGTGTTGTTATTTTCTTTTTCATTAGGTACTGCCGTACTGGAAAATAGAGTGTGGGGGATAGAACATTTTAAGGTTTTGATAGTGCTTCTAAGAGATTAAAACTTATTAACTGGTGATGTGGGGTTAACAGTTATAGCACATTTTCCAGGCACATGAAACAAAGAGCACCCACAACTATAGGAGTGGAGTGATGCCTATGAGGCCTGAAAGTTCCTTCATTGTGACCTTTAATGTTGCCTATGTCCCATGAGATTTCTTGATGGCCAACCATTAAGTTTCCAACAAGACGACTCAGCATGACAAGTCTCTCCACAGTAATTACATTTTCGGTGGGTATTTCGTTCACAAAATACATTTTCAGGGTGATGATCTCCTCATTTCTTTCCATCACTTCTGTTCTCTCTTTGTAAAGCAAGGGCTGATCTTTCATAAGACACAGGCTGAAGCACGTTTCTTTCCTCACTGTATATGGAGATCTATCTGATTAAGAGAGGGAAGATCTTTACTAAAAAGCCTGAGCTTAGGCCGCCTCAATTTCTGGGTACAGTCCTAGTTACTCCGGAATAACTCGTCCTCCTAGCTTCTTAGTTGCAAAAGCATTTTTCAGGCAATATACTTTTGCCACCAATAACATTGCTAAAGGTTTGTCTCCATGCATTGTCCTGTGTATTTCCTTATCCAATTTGAAAAGTGAGCAACATTCATCATTTTTCTATATGCTCGTACTGCAGCATTCCAATTTTTCTAACATTCTCTGGAAAAAATACCAGTATTGATATTGGATTGCATTGGGTGAAGCAACCAAGATATTGCAGAAGAGCTCTTGGCTCCCAATGTCTCAATTGTTATGGGTTTGTTGATTTTCTCCATTCAGGTAACCCTGTTTTTTTTCCTTCTCTCTTTTAACTCTTATCAACACAAAGTCTAAACTAGTTCCACGTCAGATGGTTTTGCCATCCAACTTTACCCTTGTAAAGTGCAAAGTAGGGTTCTTACTTTGGTTGGTAAGCACATACTGTCTCTATTAATGTCCACTATTAGATTGGTTGACATTAGACATGTAGAAATCAAGTTGAAAAGCACATAAATCCAAGAATGGAGGGCTCCAAACACAGAGAACATGTCCGAAAATGGACTAGCACCCATAGGAGTCAAAAGACTGAAAATTCATCTGGAAAACACGTTCATTAGCAAAGAAGGGTTGTATTTGTATATATTGTTTCCATGCCTTCTGATACCATGCTGATTTTACTTGTAACAATAGAGAGAGAGAGAGAGAGAGAGAGAGAGAGAGAGAGAATAGACGAATTTTTTTCTTTCTAGGGAGAGTGTAGTCCTTGTTAGAGTTGTTACATATGTCAAAAGGTGTTGAGGGGCTATTTTGTAATTTTCTTATTATTTATATATAAAGGGTTATCTCATCATTCTAGGGTGAGAAACCACTTCCTTCCCTAACCTTTTTTTTACTCAATATGGTATCAGACTCTAAGAAATTAGGGTTTCTAACTTTTTCTTTGTAGTATTTCTTCCATATCGCTCCATTATTTTTCATCTCAATCAGTAAAGAAAAGACTAGATCTTCCATAAACCAAGTCAGGAACAGGAGAAGAGCACATATGCTGCTGACATCATCATGACGTCATCTCTGGTTGGTTGCTGGAAGTAAAAAAACCCATGGTTTAATTTGCTTGAATTTTGTGGATTTTTTTGAGGTTTTTTTTTTAATAAGTAGATTTTTTTGAGGTTGTTTGATAGGGTTTTTCATTTTTTGAATCTTTTTCGGATGAAGGGAGCTTTTTTGATCCATCGATTTTGGTACTTTAATCTGTTTCTTTGGTTCTATTCCATCAAAAGTGGTGCGTCCATGCCTCTAAAGTCTTTGTTTGAGTAGTTGGTTGGAGATTAATCAAGATCTAAGCAATCTTTCTACAGTTGGGTGTCCGGGAGTCTCACTGGAATGTTGGATCTTGATGGTTCCTACTCTAGTTCAGTCGTATAAGCTCCTTTTTTTGGTTGGGTCATTGATAAATTGCAGCATATGCCTTAGTTGGGTGCTACTTTTGGTATTTGATCCTTTGTTTGTTTTTTGATCGGTTGGTTGAGTTGTTTTTGGCAGGGTTGGTTAGCTGAGTATTTTTCTTTCCTTTTTTGTTGACCTTTGGTGATTCATAATGACTGAATCTAGTTCCGGGAAATTTGTTCCCGTGCCATCATCTGATGCTGTCAATATGCAGATTACTCCTACAAAGTTGAATGGGTCTCCAATTACTTGTTATGGGCACAAGCAATGAAAGTAGCTTTGGAGTCGAAAAATTATGTTGTGATGTCTTAGTTATGGAATAGTATGGAATCATCTGTGAATTGTAACATTATGTTCTTATCTACAGCTAAGGAGATTTGGGAAGAAGTATGTGAGATGTATTCTATGCAACAAAATATTTCTCGAGTTCATGATGGTTATCAAAACTTGTTTCTTCTTCAGCAGAATGATAAGCCAGTGAGTGAATATTAAGCACTTTCAAGTATTTATTAGATGAGTTGAACCAGTATCCCCCACTGACTAATGATATTGAGCTTCTTAAGAATCAATGCGAGGAGTTTTATGTGTCTAAGTTTCTTTCTGACCTTCATCCGACTCTCTAGTCCGTCAGAGCTCATATTTTAGCTAGGGATGGTAGTCTTCCATCATTGAGTAATGTCTATGCTAGAGTGCTTCGAGTCACTACTGGATCCGCATCTATCCCAAAGACTTCAGGCAAGGATAGTTCAACTTTTGTGGCTTCTAATGGATGACATGTCTCCTCTGGTGGTAAAGGCTTTACAGTTAGTACTTAGTAGTTTTGGAGGATGTGGTGGTAAGTCTAGTTCTGGAGGTCGTGGTTTTGGGAATCAGGTGTTTGGCTTTGATGGTGTTAGTAGAGGTTGTGGGAGAGATGGTAGAGGTCGTGGATTCCGTAAATGTACTCATTGTGGAGGTGAGAATCATACAGTGGATTATTGCTATGATTTTCATGGAAAACCCTCGGCTAATTCTTCTACTCAGGTCATGTACTCTTCGACCACACCTCCTATTGCTGCCCCACAGGATGTCAAGTGTTCTCGCTACTTTTGCTGCATCTACTGCATCTCCTACTGACATTGTCACTCTTATCAAAGAGGAATATAATGCCTTGATTCACCAGCAACAACATTATCCTTGTCTGATACTGCTTCCTTTGCACATTTAGGTAACATAGCATGCTTTTTTTGTCTTTTTCTACCCCATGAGTCATAGATTCAGGGGCTTCAGGATATATAACTGGTAAGTTTACTTTGTTTTCTTCTCTAACTACCAGTCTCCTAAATCATCAGTTGTTCTAGTTGATGGTCGATCATGTCCTATAGCTGTTACTGGTACAATTCATCCTACTACTTCCTTAATTTTATCTTCAGTACATTACATTCCTAAGTTTTCTTTCAATCTCTTGTCTGTTAGCAAACTTCCTTAAGCTCTTAGTTGTTCAATGACCATGTATTCTTCATATTGTGTCAGGATCTCGGTTCGAAGAGGATGATTGGTGGAGGTTGTGAGCGGGATAGTCTTATTATCTTGATCACTCATCTGCCTCTACGAAGTCTACAACATTACTTGTCAGTGTCTCACTTAATCAGTGGCATTGTCGTCTTAATCTATCACTACAATCTTTGCAAGTTTTGTTTCCATTTTTTAAGTTTGTGTCTAGTTTAGAGTTGAAGCTTTCCATTTAAGTAAGCATCATAGGGTATCTTTTCCTTTAAGGCAAAATAATTGTCGGTCCACTCCTATTTAGTTGGTTCATTATGATGTTTGAGGTTCATCTAGGCATAAGAATCTATTAAGATTTTCTTATTTTGTGGATGATTTTTCAAGAATGATAGATATTTTTAATGAAAGACCGATATGAAGTTTCATCTATTTTTCAATTATTTCATAAAGAAGTTGAAACTCAATTTGGTCATCATATTTGTGTTTTACAATAAGATTATACTCGAGAATATATCAAAGACTCTCTTCAATCTTGTTGTGATGCTCATGGTATTATACATCAATCTTCTTGTGCTTATACATCTCAACAGAACGGTGTGGCTGAATGTAAAATTTAACATCTTCTTGAGGTGGCTAGAACTGTTATATTTTAAATGGATGTCTCTAAACATTTTTTTTTTTTGGTGATGCTATTCTTACTGTGTCACGACCCACATCCCACGTAGGATGGAGTTATGGTCCATGACTGGCCATTGAGGCCTCATACAGAATCAAATGGGCTGTATAATGGATAATTTATTAATACAGCGGAAGCATAACATTTTTAACCTGTTAGGTTCACATCAAACTCATACCAACGACATTCGATCAGAACAAATCTAAGTTTAGTATCAAACTCGCACTTGCAAAATTTATTACAAGTTATTTACATATACAACTGGCCAACACACAGAATGGTCTACATAGGCTCAAAAGAGATATTTGCAAGTCTCGCTATACAATTTTACAAACTCTTCTTCCTTAAATTCTCTTCCCATCTTAAGCTTCATTATCTAAAAAATTGCTTGGGAAATGAGGTGAGCTAACAAAGCTCAATGAATAATACCAATGCCTTGTCATGGGTTTTTATAGCAAAAGAATTTTAAATAAAATCATGTATATCAAGCATTACTGAAACATTTCAAATAAATTTTCAGAAACGGAATTGCTATTTAAACATTTGAATAGCAAAAAGTAGCCCAATAAAGCCCATAACAGATATCAAATATCATTTAGCATGCTCATTACAACAGTCGGAACGGAAGAATCCGAGTTGACTCGAATTCTGAACGGAATGTCATATATAATGACAGTCACTTATAGTGACACTGAAGAGATCTCTGGCCTACTTACAGGGGCCTACCGGCTCTTGGTCCCCTGGTAAGGACATAATAAAAGGGGCCCGTGTAATGGCATATACAAAAACACATTTTAAATCATGTGATTTTTTATAGATTTGCAAATTTAGTTATCAAACATACTTGTAAAATGTAATTCAATTTCATCAATAGAGAATATTGCATAATGTTTTGCTTGTTAAAACATAGAATAATATGTTTGACAATATCGCATTCAATTCACCATTTCAAGGAACCAGATTACTCACCTTGTGCTCTTAAAGCACTCCTTGATTCTCTTTCTCTCCTAAGGAACCCTACATACATATAGTTCATATTAGAACCATATTTGAGGGAAATGTAACATTATTTAGTTACGCTTGTCCCATTATAGTTCAAATTACACAATCTGTGATTCTAATAAAATCCCTCATATTTTAATTCCATTGGAGCTTCCTTTGACTCTTGTTATAATTCATTTACATCAAATATAAGGTTTTTAAACAATTGGGACAGTACCTACACCATTCCTATTTATTTTGCATATAAGCTTCATTTTTAACTTCCAAGTATTGGTTGTTTTAACACTTATATCTAGCATCTTGAATCATCATTTAGACTAATCATTTAACTTTAATTAAGGTGTTTTCCTTTAATTTTCAGCAGCATTTTTCTTTACCATTTCTCACATTTAGAGTTCCTTTGATAATCTAATCATGCTAATTATAACCTAGGTAGTGCTAGGGTTGTTTTAACACTATTAATCATTAACCAATTAGTTTAATCAACACTCATTAATCATGATGCATTCTTGTACATCATATATGTTGCTCTTGTATCCATGTAATTACTATTCCATGCAAAACTTGTTAAGACTAGTTTAGAATTTCATTCAATTCTTAATTGAATTTGAGTTCGTAGTTATTTTTAAATGTTTCTTTTCTGATTAGATGAAAGAATAAGAGATTAAGACCATAATTCATACTTTGATTGTTCAAGAATTCAACCTCTAGGTTAGTCCTCCTTAAGCTTCTTTCTTTCTCCTTGTTCTCTTGTTTTCTCTACTTTCTTCCTTACTTTATTATTCTGTTCAACACATTTTAGAGAGCTTCTTGCTTGTCTCTACTATTTATTTTGCAAGGCATAATAGATACAAACATGTATCTATATGTGGGTTAGGTGTCACTTTGTGAATTCCCACATATTTGAAGTGTCTTGCTCTTTTAGCTCTATATTTCTTCTCTCATACTAATCTGATTTTTGTTCCTTTCATGTATATATATATATATATCATATGTACAAAACATACATATATATATATATATATATATATATATCGACACATATATATAGACAAATGTCTACACAAGCTCCTCAAGAATAGTCAACAATGGTAAGCTAGATATTCCAAATTGTGGGTCCCTTACCCATGTGAATAATTGTCTTTTATACCTTTCTCTAATCAAAATTAATTTGGATAATTATAAGGCTTAGGTTATAACTTAGGATTAGTACAAGTCTGCCTCACTTAAATATCCTAATTAACCCAATTAGGATTAACTTAATTCACTAATTATGTATTAAGGTTACTAATTAAACATAAGTAGTTTAGATATAACAATTTTAGGAACCTTCCAATAACCTATCACAAACTAGTTTAAGTTAGTTAAGTATGCTATAATTATGTTTAACCTTAAAACAAGGATTAACCTTTAATCATGTTTGAGCTCAAGAATTATTTTAAAAGCCTACTAGAAATATCGTTTTGTTCCTGATTTCTCCTACTAAGATCTAAATTATTGCCTTACTATCCATACTAGTAAACTCATTATTTTGAATCATATAATCATGCTTAGGGCATACTCTAATCCACACTTTATCATTCTTTGAATTGGATTCACATATATAAATAGAGTATAATGAAAATAATAAGATTTAGGATATTACATATTGCTTGTTATCTCATTAATCGTATGCCCGTTTCTGTCCTTCGTGGTGGTATTCCCTATTCTATATTGTTCCCTAATCATTGTTTTTTCCTTTACCTCCACGTGTGTTTGGTTGTGTTTGCTTTGTGCATACTTTTACTCTAGGGCATGATAAATTGGCTCATTGAGCAATTAAATGTGTCTTTGTGGGTCATTCGAGGACTCAAAAGGGATATAAATGTTGGAATCCTCGTTCTTATCTGTTGAAGGTATTTATTTTAGAGAATGAAAAAGATATATTCTTCTCGCTAGGAGGTCAAGATTTATAGTCATAATTTACAAGTAAATAAGGAAACTATCCTAAATTAGTTCTTACAGTTAATACAATCAATCAATCTAAATACCTAAATTAGCTCAATCTAATGCCTAAATTAAGCTACAGATTCAGTCAATATTTACAATCAATATTGACAACACTCCCCCTCAAGCCAGAGAGTATATATCTATAACTCCTAACTTGCTACAAATAAAGTCGATGATAGTCTTTGGTAAAGTTTTGGTGAAGATATCGGCAAGTTGATTACCAGAAGGAACAAACGGAGTGGTGATTTCCTTGGACTCTAGTTTAGATCGAATGAAATGACAATCAATTTCAATATGCTTGGTCCGTTCGTGAAAGACTGGATTGTTGGCAATATGAATCGTTGCTTGATTGTCACAATGGAGAGGTGTTGGACCACGTACTGGAACATCAAATTCTTGCACAAGTGTTCTTAATCAAGTCAGCTCACAAGTAGTATATGTCATTGCTCGATACTTTGCCTCAGCACTAAAACGTGCCACAACCGATTGCTTCTTGCTTTTCCAAGTCATAAGATTACTCCTAAGAAAGTACAATAACCAGTTATAGATTTGCGATTTGAAGGTGATCTTGTCCAATTAATATCAGTATATCCCTCAATTCGAAGATGTCCAGATGATCGATAAAGAAGATCACGTCCTGGGGCATTCTTAAGATACTTCAGATACAAGTAACTACATCCATACGAGGTACTCGAAGACTAGTCATGTGTCTAAGGGTGAGTGTTGTTACAGGGAGAGTGTAGTCCTTGTTAGAGTTGTTACATGTGTCTAAGGGTGTTGAGGGATTGTTTTGTAATTTTCTTATTATTTATATATAAGGGGTTATCTCATCATTCTAGGGTGAGAAACCACTTCCTTCCCTAACCTTCTTTTTCTCTTTGTGCAACTCAACAGTCCTAACACCCGTTATACTGAATAAGCATTATTTAATAGGAATGTTACTATAAAATGGTAATAATTAGAAAACCAAAAAGTCATAAGACACTTCTTTTTTCATAGTCATTCTGAAATGTGGAAAACCTGTTATCAAATTAAGTTTTCATAATCATTTCGAAATGTGGAAAACCTTTTGTCATATGCTTGTCGAGTGCAATATGGCTTGTTGAGAGTTCCTTGCTGTTGGTTTTTCATATTGCTGGATAATTAGTTGTTGTTTGGGGAATTACATACACTGTCCTGTTTATGCCATATAATTTTGTTATGCACTCGCAGATTGGAATTAACTTCTACTAATTTGTTCTCACGCTACAGGTTCGACTGTGTCGGGAGAAGAAATCTGGCAATATTTATGCCATGAAAAAGTTGAAGAAATCTGAAATGCTTATCAGAGGACAGGTGAGATGAAACATTACCTTCTATATTGACAAAACTGCCAAAGCTTGTTCTCAGGAGACTCTTTCTAGTTTCTTCAATCTTCATTCAGCTATTATTGACCCATTGCATGAATGCTTGTCACCATTTTTTTATGTATATCGAAATCTGCTGAAGTATGTGATGTGTTTATCATATGATCCAGCCCTTGGACCAAAAGCAATGGTAAATAAACAGCCAGTTTGTTGATCTTAATTATTCATTGCAATAAATTATTGCCAAAATGGTCCTGGCATAAAGCACCAGATCAGTGGCTTGGTCTGTCTTTGGGCCAATATTAGGTGTTGGGCATGGCCAAAGGCTGGATACCATATGGATGTAGAGCAGCCTGACTGCCTGAGATGAATTGATGACAGCAATATCCATTTTCTTGATGATGGTGGCAGCCTTGAGGATATTTAGTGCAGTGAATTACCATTGTGAAGCATGATAGAGAACTTTTTGGGGGTGAGGGTTGACATTATTTAGAGCATGTCTTCATCTTTTCTCAAATTGGCTTGAATAAAAAATGGACTTGTGAATACTGTATGGCACTTTTAGTTAAAAAAGAAGAAGAAGAGCATTTGTGAATACTATATGACAAACTCAAGCACAAATGTACTGTGAGCTCCTATCTCTAGGAGGCACTTGCATGACTTGAGGTTTATATCAGGCTATCAGCCAACTCTCATTTAATAGGTTCCCAATGAGTGATAGATTGGTTCCTTTCTTGCTTGGTCAGTGTGGAAGTCCTTGGTTTCTCACAAGGTTGCCTCCTATTTTGTTCATCTCTCTGTCTTTTGTTCTTCTATTTTTTGAAGGATAATAACACTCAATTTATTAATGAAAGATAGAGAACACGTACAATATTGGAACTGCTGGCCACTTGATTTCTTAGAGTTGCTGATACCTAGTTTATGTGTTAGATGTGATCGAGGAAAGAGTACATGGACAATTTATGAGCTGTGGTTGAACAATGCACATCTATCCTCTCATATCATCTAAGAACTCTACAAAAAACTAACAAAAAATGAGGGCTCCCGATGTGCAAAAAATCAGGAATTCAACATTACAAAGTTTAATAGGCCAGATGGGAGATCCAATGGAATCACTCAAAAAAAAAAAAAAAAAAAAAATCAGAAAACGAAGTTATAGAACTTCGAAAATTCCTTTACACCCAAAAATGAGAAGTATCTAGCAGAACTTCTTTAATCATATACGATGGTAACTCTAAATCTTCAAAAGTTTTCGTATTTTTCTTCCACCAAATACACCACATGAGGCACAATGGAATTATCCCCTATGGCTTATGAACCTTTCTAGGGAGACAACCACCAGTCTAGGGGCTGATTGTACAACACAACCCACTGAATACCAAACCGGGAGAATATCAAACACCACAAATCCCTAGCCACTGTGCAACGGAGAAGTGATTAGTAGATTCCTCACGCTGGTACACATGCAACACCAATTAGGAAGACATTTACCCCTCCTTCCAAAGTTATCCAGTATCAAAATAGCCTCAAAACGGTGGTCTACACAAAACGAAACCTTAGAGGGTACCTTAACTTTTCAAATGCCCTTATGAGGAAAACAAGTTGCCTCCTATTAATGATTAAAAATTGAAATTATCTTGATTGCTCGGGTTCCACCTCAAAGCATCCTCCCTGGTCACTGCAGATTGGATAACTGTACAATTGCTCCATAGGAGCCTCGATTGAATCAATCTCCCAATCCTACAAATCCCTATAGGATCTCAAACCACTTCTCTTTGAATCTTTCACATAATTTGCCACCAAAGCCCATTCTTACATAAATTTTTTGGAAAAGGCTCAGAAACATGATGTAAAATAAGTGGTGGATCGTTGATGACCCGATACTACCAAAAGAATTTTTTTGGGACCTGATTTGACCCTTTTTTTGAGGAATTTTGATTTCCTAATTTTATTCGGATTGGTATTAATAGTTTCTTAATCGGATTAGTAGAAGGAATTAGTTGTTTCCTATTCGGATTAGTAGCTTCCTAGCTCTATAAATATGGTGTAATAGGTCTATTAAGCTTTTCAACAATATATCAGATTTCGAATTTAGAGATTTCTTCTCTTGTTGGGTGAGTAATTCCCGTGTTACTTGGTTTCTAAGGAATTCGATGTGCTCGATTCCTTTCACGTTTTCGTGTTGCATTAAAACACGTCTTCAAGGAAATACTCCCACTCTCCCACAACAAATGTCATGCCAAAACCTAAACCTATGAGCATTTCCCACCGCATAGTTCAAAAAGTTAAAGAGTGATTTGAGAGGAGGTTAGCGGGTAGGAAGAGAGTATTTTATCAAAAGGGGGAGGATCATGCTTATAAAAACACTTTATCTAGTTTACCCACCTATTTATGTCGTTTTTCCCTGTCCCTATTGCAGTGCTAATAGGTTAGAGAAACTTTAGTGGGATTATTCCCACATCACACATTGGTGGGAGCCTTGTGCTTTGGGTTACCCTTTTTAGGTTTTGGCATTGTGTGGGACATTTGCTTTCTTAGGCCCTTACCATATTTCAGCTGGAGGAAGTTGTGAAGTTCTTTGATTTTTATACAGTCAGGTTATGGAAGGGTGCCAACTGGGCTTCGTGTATTCGTGAAGTTCCAGATCTACAGAGGATTACCAAGTGGGCTGAGAAACATTGGAGGGTGCCGACTGGGCTTCGTGTATTCGATATGCACAGAGCTTGGTTCTTGTTCGAACTTCCCTCAAAGCTAGAGGATTCTAGAGTGCTAAGCAACCATTGGTCCTTTGAAGGAGTGCCGGTGACTCTGCAACGATGGAAGCTGGACAGATGTGGGGATAGATCCTTGGAAAACAGAAATGTATGGATTCGGTTCATAGGTCTTCCGGTTTTCATGTGGTGCAAAGAGATGTTTAAAGCCCTGGGTGAGTGCTGTGGAGAATTTATCATGGCCGACGAAGCTACGCAGAGTAGACAACACCTTAGATGGGCTAGAGTGTCGGTGAAGACCAATCAGGATTCAATTCTGGCAATGGTAAGAACGGCGGTCAGGAACTGGAGGTTTACTATTCCGGTGTGGTCGGAAGGTGGGCCGTCAGTTGCGGAAAAACCAGTCTTTGATCAGCCCAGAATCAGAGAGTCCATGGAAGGCAAACTGTTGATAGAGACGTCGGAACACCCCATGCTTGGAACACGTGGAATTAAAGGCAAGAAGCCTTTTCAGAATTAGACGCAAACGTCAGTAGACGGGACGGAAAAGCTGCCCAGGAAAATTTAAATGCGGAAGCTTCGAGAAGGGGTTTGATTTTTCGAGAGATTAGTCTTGGGTCACAGGGTTTTGAAGGGCCCAATAAGCATCTTCATCAAATGGGCTCTAGCTTTGGTGCAAGTCGGTGTACTAATAAGCCTTCCAACGAAGGCAAAGGAATCTCTAACCAGAGGGGCAAGGGAAACCATAGAGGCCCATTCAGCCACTTGGGGGGGGGGGGGGGTAGATAGCGTCAAGCTCCTACGGGTCCAATACCGCAGAAATTAGGCCCAATCCGGAGCGTTGTGTTTGCCACATTGAGAGAAGGACAAGGGAGGGGGATCACAAGAGTTTTCCAGAAGCATCTCTCTCTGTTGATCTTGGTCTGGGTCTCAGCGAAGAAGGGTTTCTCGCTGAGAAGGCTATTATCAGGGAAACGAGGGAAGAGGAGATGGAAGCCGAGAAGAGTACAGAGAACCTAGATATGCCAGCAGCCGAGGCTATGAAAGAGGCAGAGCTGACACATGGGGAAGGCTCGATAGTGATCCGGAAGTCGACAGACCAGAAGGGCAACGGTCCTTCATGCGGGATAGTCTGCCTTCCCTCCATTGGGGATTTTCAAAAATCCTTGGGTGAGATATCTTCGAAAAAAGGGGTCTCAGTCGACCAAAGCCTGGGCAGCGACAAAGATCATGATGGTACAGGGACTAAGTGGAATTGGTTGGAGGATGATCACTCTAATGGTGAGACCTGATGGTGGGGGGGGGGGGGGGGAATATGCGGGGGATAGAACCTGTCATGTGCCTACCTCTGGTTACTGTCCCCCCGGCAGGTGAAGGTAGTCTGAAGATCCCGGGTCGTCAACAACTACAAACATCAAAGTGGGTTTTACGAAAGAGCAAATGGGTCAGTAGGTACCTAGGCCTATCACCAATGGAAGCTAAAAAATCTGGGATCAGATGAGAACTCAGTTAAAGACTCTTCGGCAAGGCGGATGAAGAGGGAACTTAGGAACCTGGCCTGCACTGTCAACTATGAGGGCAGAAGAGGAAAGCAAGAGGGAGAGGAGGGCAATGAGGAATTCTTAAGACTAGTTGCTCCATGAAGACAAAGATCATCTCATGGAATGTGAGGGGCTTGAACGATCAAGACAAAAGAATGGTAGTTGAGGGGCTCTTGAGAGAATGGATGCCTTCAGTGGTTTGTCTTCAGGAAACTAAACTAGACTCAACTCCCATCCAGTTGATTAAAAGTTTGTGGGGCTCAAAAGGGGTGAAAGGGGCTGCTCTTGATTCTAGAGGGGCGACAGGAGGTATCCTGGTGATGTGGGACTCCTGGCAGATCAATTGTTTGAATTCTCAAGTTAGTGAGTATTCGGTGAACTGTTATTCAAATTGCAGAATCAGAATGGTGTGAAGTGTCTCTTCTCTGGTGTTTATGGTCTGCAAGTTGACTCAGCTAGGAGAGATATGTGGTGGGAGCTTCATTCTGCATCTAAGCTTTGGAGGGTCCCTGTCACGACCCAAAACCCACCCTATGCGGATTAGGGGTCCGTGACCCGGGTTTGCGGCCCGTGGGCCGTTCTCCGTCCAAAAGGATCTGAAATGCTGGGTAAAGTTTTAACAAAGCATTTCTTAATCATTAAAATGTCTGGTAGCACAGTCAGTTCACCATTTGATGCATGTCCAAAAATTATAAGTGTTTAAATACAGATCCTTCAAAAACAAAACCAACAAACAGGACCGTGGTGACATGGGAGTATTAAGACCTGACAATATTTAACTTAATACAAAACTCGCCAAATCAGCTACTAGTAACTAGCAGCGTCTAAATCCCTGGAGCGCCTGAGGGTTCCCCGACTTCTTGTTGTCCTGAAAAATTTAAGGGAGGAGGGGTGAGCTAATAGCCCAATAAGTAATTTCCTGGCTTTAACGTGGGTTCAGGTTTGTCCAATGAAATGATGGAACAAGGAATAACAGATAGCCAAATGGGTAATAATGAAGACGTGGCCAGTCACCAAAATGTGCAAAATATCGACCCGAAGGTCCAAAAGGCATATCCCACAATATAACACGAGAGTCAATAACAAAGCCAAATGAAATTGAGATCTAGCCTATCATTATGGATTGCTGCCACAACAATACGTTAGCCAATCAAAGATATACCATGCTTGCAACAAAATGATCATTTCACAGGGTATAAAAATATGACCATGCAATGGAAACAAGAATAAGTCAACATCAAGTTCAAATAACCCAGATATACGTGAATCACCCGGGGCCCGGCATACCCCACTAAAACGCATGCTCAGACCCGCCACGGTTCCTCGGGCTCTCTGAAAAGCGTTAGAGCTCTTTTCAATATAGGTCCCGTAGGACACAACAGACCCTAATGGGTCTTTTCCCACACGCAATCTGTGAATGGATGGGTACCTACTGACCCATGTGAGCACAACCCCGAGTACATACCGAATATCATGACCAACAAAATCCCATACAAGATGTACAATCGTACCAAACATTTGATATCACTGACAACAAAACACAAAGTGTATGGAATCAGTAGAATGTATCTCAAGACTAGGTCATGGTACGATAGTGCAATAATATTCAAATATCAATGATCAATCTTAAAATGATGTAAGCAAGCAAGTCAAATCCAAAATC
Organism: Nyssa sinensis; assembly: GCA_008638375.1. NCBI lineage: Eukaryota > Viridiplantae > Streptophyta > Magnoliopsida > Cornales > Nyssaceae > Nyssa > Nyssa sinensis. The sequence continues at coordinate 1,293,248 of CM018032.1, read as the reverse complement.
AGGTAAACTGATATCTACAAGTCGATTGGCTCAAATCAAGTGCATCAGGTAGTAATGGAGTACAAATTGGCAGCATATGAACAATAACGTGACTGGCTGGGAATAACCCATATTAAAGCGTTAGAATTACTTACCTCAAAAATGACTCTCAGTAGTTCAACTAATTAAAGTCTCCTTCCCCTTTTCTTTTGACGTGCCTGTCAATTGAAAATAACTCAGTCTATAACTGTAATCGAACCATACTTGATATTCAAATTTGCTAATCTTGGCTATCGGTATCTCGATCACTAATTTAGATGTCGTCATTGTATCCGGAACGTCGAATAAAATAAGTTTAGGCTTTTTCGGATCTTAAATCGGACGTCCGGATTGAAAAGGGCAAAACCGTCTTTTGTACTTTATAGGTACTTTTATTCCCGGAACCTCTTTTTATAATTTTGACCTCACCGTTGGATTCAGTGGGTCCGAGATAATAAGAATACCCATATAACTTGCCTTGTCAGGACACAGGGGTATTTTGGTCATTTTAAGACTTGTTTTCATCGTATTTTAATGTTCGGAGTCCCGTCTCGTAAAACGGATCTCATCATTGGATCCGGAATGCCTGAGATAATAAAGTTTGACTATTTATTCGTCCCGTTCGGACTTCGTTTGACTTATTTGTGACTCAGGGGTAAAATGGTAATTTTACCTATTTAATAAATTATTTAAATAAATTATTTTATTATTTTATTATTTATCAGGGGTGAATTTGAAATTTATTTTCAAAGTTTGGGCCAGACTTGAATTATTGTAAACAGTTGGGGTCAGAATTGAATTTAGAAAAGTTTTGGTTTAATTTCTGAATTTTGTACAATGAACCAAACGGTTCACTTGTGGTAACCCTAGACTGGACCGGTTATGCGCTGAACCAGCCGGTTCAGGCTAACTCAGAGAACCGGTTTAAGGGGTCATGCTGACGTCAGCCCTAATCTTAAAATTTTTAAAACCTTTTAATGAAACGGTGCAGTTTCATCGCCCGTTGGATCCGGTCGGGTCCCGACCCGACCCAGACCCGGATCCGGTCCTGTCTTAACCCGGTATGGCCCCCGACTTTCCGGTGGTCTTCTCCGGCGTGTTTCCGGCGCCGGCGTACGGACGGTGAGGGTTTCCTCACTGTTTCTCACGGATTTCACGTCCGCTTTTCAAAATTTTTGCACCAAAACATTTCTAGAATCTCAAGCATCGTTTTTAAACTGGTTTTGGTTTGATTGGCCACGGTTTTCCGACACCCATAGCCGGTTTTCCGGCGTTGCACCGGCGAGAGAATAATCGGCCATAGAATGGCCATTTCTCAACCGTTTTGAGTGATTCAAATTCCGTTGGGTTCCTAATGAACTTGGCTACCCATTTTAAGTCCTAAAATCGCGATCAAATGGACCTACCAAAATCTGCCATTGTTGACCGAAGCTAGATTTTTCTAGTTTTTGGTTTTCTTTCACGTTTTTCTTTCATATTTTGATCTAACATGTGTTCTACAATATATACAATAACATACTAGAAAACGAACGCATCAAGGATAGATTGGTTACCTGTTAAAGATTTCGGCTCCTCCAAACTGCTCCAAAACTTTTCTTTCTCTCTCTACTGCTTTCTCTCTCTAATTCTTCTTCAAGCGAGCCTATAATCAGTGGCTTGGCCACCTGGATATGGAGACTGTCACACTCTCTCTCTGATTTCCTCACTCCCACACAAGATATGTATCTATATTTTTATATATAATATATTCTTATATTTCTTGCCCCAACCACACTCAACCAAGCATGGCTGACCATACTCCCCACCATGCTTTTCTGATTCCTCCCATACCCCTCTCCATACCTATAGGTATAGCTTAGGTGCGGTAGTTTTGATATTATCATTTTATATACAATATATATATCTTATATTATAATAATGTATAAATACATAATATATACCCATTTAATACACACATATATATATATCTTCGTATATACACGTATATACGATTTTCATAAAATATAGGATTAAACAGTTCTAAGCACAATTGACATAGTGTTGCCCGACCCGACTGCCTCGATATTCGTGCCATTTTGGGTCGGGGTATTACAGTCCCCTGGTGCATAGGTGGGGATCTAAATATTGTTCACTTTATGCATGAAAGATCAAGCAGCAGCCGCTTGACGAGGGGCATGATGGACTTCTCAGAGTTCATCAACATCAATCAGCTTGTGGACTTGCTTATGGAAGGAGGCCAATTCACCTGGTCTAGTGGAAGAGACTCTCCCTCTATGACAAGATTAGACTGATTTCTAGTCTCGTCTTCTTGGGAGGATTCATTCCCAGGGGTCACTTAGTCCTGCCTCCCCAGACCGCATTATGACCACAGCCCAATCCTCCTGGAATTTGGTGGCTTCAGTAGAGGTTGATCTCCCTTTTGCTTTGAAAATATGTGGTTGGGAGTGGAAGGGCTCTATGATAGAGTGGAAGCTTGGTGGCAGGGGTATAATGTGGAGGGTTCTCCCAGTTTTTCTTTGTCCCGCAAGCCAAAGATGCTTAAAGAGGATCTCAAGAAATGGAACAAGGAAGAGTTTGGCGACATCCACAGCAGAAAAGTTAAGATGCTGAATGACATAGTGGCCTTAGACATCAAAGAGCAGAGGGATGGGCTGACAGCCTGACAGAGGATGAAAAGGCTCTAAGGGAAGGCTGGAAAGGGGAGATCAGTATTCTTCTAAGGGTTGAAGAAATTTCTTGGCATAAAAAATCGAGGATCCTATGGCTGAAAGAGGGCGACAACAATACGAAATTCTTCCACAGAATGGCTTCGGTCCATAATAGAAGAAATAGGATTACAAAGATGAAGATTGGTAACCAAACCTTATCTAATGAGGAGGATCTGATTCAGGGGATCACTAATTTCTTCAGTAAGCTTTACAAAGAGCCAAGGAACTGGAGGCCAAAGCTGGATAACATGTATTTCTCTAGGCTAAATAGAGAGGAAGCAGCTGACTTGGAGAAGAGCTTTGAGGAAGAGGAAGTTCGGGAGGCCCTTGAGGGCTGCGCGAGGATTAAAGCTCCGAGCCCCGATGGCTTTACTATGGCCTAACTGCAGCATTGCTAGGAGATCCTCAAGGCTGACATCATGGCTGTTTTTCAAAGTTTCCACTCTCAAGGAAACTTCGAGAAAAGCCTGAATGCCTCTTTTATTACTTTGGTCCCCAAAAAGGAAGGTGCTGAAAGCATTCGGGACTACAGGCCTGTTAGTCTTGTGGGGAGCATTTACAAGCTGATAGCTAAAGTTCTATCTGGAAGAGGCAAAAAGGTGTTGGGTAACGTTATTGGCTGGAACCAGAATGCCTTTGTGGCCGAAAGACAAATCCTCGATGTTGTGCTAGTTGCGAATGAATGCATTGATGCTAGAAGGAAGCAAAGGGTAGATCGTTTAATCTGTAAGCTTGATATAGAAAAGGCCTTCGACCATGTGAATTGGAACTGCCTGCTTTATATTTTGAGAAGGATGGGATTCGGGGAAAAATGGAGGGAGTGGATTTGGCATTGTATCTCTATTGTCACCCTTTCAGTCCTAGTCAATGGCTCCCCGGAAGGCTTTTTTAAGACTTCAAGGGGTCTTCGCCAAGGGGACCCCCTTTCTCCCCTCTTATTTGTGGTGGTTATGGAAATCTTCAATCGGATGATGGACAAGGCCAATGAAGGGGGTCTCACTAAGGGATTCTCTGTGCAAGATAGAGGTGTGGAGGTGCTAAACGTATCTAATCTCTTATTTGCTGATGATACTCGTGTTCTGGGATGCAAAAGAGAGGCAACTGAAGTTCTTGAGATGTATTCTTCTTTGCTTTGAGGCCGTTTTGGGTTTGAAGGTGAACCTAAGTAAGTTAGAGATTGTCCCAGTTGGTGCAGTTGAAGGGGTGGAAAGTTTGGCCGCCATCTTGGGCTGTAGAGTGGCCTGCCTCCCTTCTTCTTACTTAGGCCTCCCAATTGGGGCCCACTCTAAACCTTGTAGAATCTGGGACCCAATCATTGAGAGGTTCCAAAGGAGGCTGGTTGGGTGGAAAGGGCAACTCTTATCCAAAGGAGGTCATTTAACCCTCATCAAAAGCACCCTGGCGAGCTTACCAACCTATTTCATGTCTCTCGTCCCCATCCTTGCAAAGGTAGAGAAGAGGTTGGATAAGCTCCAAAGGGACTTCCTTTGGGATGATTTGGAGGAGTCAAGGAAGATCCATCTAGTCAACTGGAACATTGTGAAATCCCCTGCTGCCTCGAGAGGTTTGGGCATAAAAAAACCTGCACATGTTTAATAGGGCTTTGCTTGGGAAGTGGCTTTGGAGATATGGGACTGAGTGCCATCAGCTTTGGAAGGAGGTCATCACCTCCAAATATGGGGGAGATGAGTTGGGGTGGTTTCCTAGGGAGGTGGCGGGCCCTATGGGCTGCGGGCTGTGGAGGATGATCCAGAGGGGCTGGAAGAGTTTAGTAAGCATATCTGTATTGAGGCGGGGAAGGGAGATAGAGCTATCTTCTGGTTGGAGGATTGGTGTGGTGAAGGTATCCTTGGGGAAAGCTTGTCTGCCATATTTTCCATTGTTGTGGGTAAGGATTGTAAGGTGAGGGATTGCTACTCCTATGTTGGGGAGGAGGTGGTCTGGTCCCCAAGACTTTGAAGATACCTCTTTGATTGGGAAATGGAAGACGGGATTAGCTTGCTGGCCACCTTAAACAGATGTAAGGTCAATGAAAAAAGAGATGATAATTTGATCTGGAAAGCCAGCCATAAAAATCTCTTCACAGTTAAGTCCCTGTATAATGTGATGAACAGGGAGGAGGTGGGCCACTTCCCTTGCAGGCTCATTTGGCATCCGAAAGTCCCCTCCAAAGTGGCCTTTTTTGCTTGGGAAGCCTCCTGGAAGGCCATTCTTACGCTTGATAAACTCCAAAGAAGGGGGTTTCATCTGGTTAACAGGTGCTGTATTTGCAAACAGAAGGAAGAGACTGTGGATCATCTACTGGTTCAATGCAGTTGGGCTGTGATGCTCGGGACAACCTAATCTTTTCCATTTTTGGCATTTCCTGGGTTCAGCCGGCCTCCTAAAGGATCTGCTTCATAGCAGGTTGAGTGGCAAAATCAAGGGCGAGGCCAGGAAAGTTTGGAACATGGCTCCCTTATGCTTGATCTGGTGTATCTGGAGAGAGCGCAATAGAAGGGTTTTTGAAGGAGAGGAAATTGCCACTTTTGTCTTTAAAGATAAATTCTTGTCCCTCCTTTTCTTTTGGTCTAAAAAAGCCCAGTGCTCGGGTGCTGGGTCTTATAGTGAACTTGTTGGGGTCCTTAAACCCTCTTTTGTAGGTTTTTCAGCCATGCTTTCTCTCTTGTAGGTTTGCTTTGCTTTTGTACATGGGTTTCGCCCTCCTCGGGCGCTCTGGTAATATATTTTACTTATCAAAAAAAGAAAAAGAAAGCATTATCCATTTGTGAGTAAGTCTGAGCAACAACATCCCAGATCTTTTTTGCAAAAAAATATCCATTATCAATCTCAGGTTGCATGTAGGGAAGCAACCATGGCATAACAATAGAGTTTTCTACGTCCCATTTCGCAAATATTGGATCTGTATTTCGTGGTTCCACAACAGTGCCATCAACATGTCATTTTTGCGTTGCTCTTAATAAACAATAGAGCTGAAGCATGGTTATTAGTATCATCAAGCTTAGGCATTGTAATATGTGGCATAGGCTTTTCATTTTGGGTATTAACCTGACCCAAAGCACCACTACTAGAGCTATCAGAGGTATGGATAATCTCAAACGTGCTTTCACAACAATGCCAATAATCCAATAAATGGAGAAATCACAAAAAACAATATTCTCTTGCTTTGTAGCCCAACCAATCACGACCAAAGGCTACAGACAGTCCTGGGAAATCAACTGAAGCCTCAAATAGCAAATCCGATACCATAGAGACCAAATAACAACCAAACAAATGAAACCTAGCAGCTAGAAGGCCACCACTCATGTTACAGTGCACTCGTGTGACCTCCAGTCAACTGCCGAATCCTAAGTTCACAAAAAAAAAAAAAACCTCTAATCATGATGGGGTGCAATAAAACCAACTGTTCAGGTCTAGACTTACCCTAATGAGGTAATTTGAAGTGGCTAAAATATTGAGATATCCCAAAAATTCCATATCGCAAAAGCGCTTTCACTTTTTTGAAAAAACATTGAAAAATTGAAAGTCCAATCAGATGGTTGAAAAAAACCCAAAAATTTACCAAAGGAGTCCCATGAACAGACCATCCAAGCTCTAGGGTTTGCTGTCCTTGGATGCTGACGTTAGAATGACTTCATCATCCGTATGATGACATCAACAACTTTGTGGGCTGCAATAAAACCAACTGTTCAGGGCCTTCAGGCCTAGACGCACCCTAATGAGGTAATTTGAAGTGGCTAAAATATTGAGATATCCAAAAATTCCATATTGCAAAAGTGCTTTCACTTTTTTGAAGAAACATTGAAAAATTGAAAATCCAATCAGATGGCTGAAAAAAACCCAAAAAATTTACCAAAGGAGTCCCATGAACAACCAACCAAGCACTAGGGTTTGCTGTGCTTGGATGCTGACGTTAGAATGACTTCATCGTCCGTATAATGACATCAACAACTTTGTGTCCCCATCAAGCACTAGGGTTTGCTGTCCTTGGATGCTGACGTTAGAATGACTTCATCGTCCATTTGATGACATCAACAAATTTGTTTGACCCATGACTGCTTGCTGATGTCTTCTATTGTGTTTTGAATGAAGTTCGGGGAGGATAAACATAGGCTCTGATGCCAAGTTTAAATAGGTTGTTTGTAGATTTTAGGGCTTGATATAAGAAAGAAGAGAGGAGAGACGAAGAAAAAAGATACAGATATTCAAAAATAGGGCAAAATAATAATCTTCATTCTTGCACCCTCTCTACTTATATTAAATAATCAGAAAATTACTGGAATGCCCATTGTCTCAATATTTCTAACATATTTCCCCTCCCATTCTTCAAACCACGACCTCCCCCCCCCTCGAAAAAAAAATTATGATTCTATATCTTGTTTGTCTTCTCATTTCAACTAATAAATCATGAATCTTTGTTGTAATTACTGATTTACTTTTAGGGCTGTAAATCAAATCAAACTACTCGTGTTTGACTTGAGTTTGGCTCAAAAAAGGCTCATTCAAGCTCGCTTAATAACTTAGTGCAGTCGACCTTAGGACTTAAAGCTAAGCTCATTAAAAGGATGAACAAAGATCAATCATGGGTACCTTCTGTTTGGTAAAGCTCAGGACTTGTGAGCATACTGTACATTGTTAGCCCTCTAGTCTCAAGTATTTTAACTGTGGTCAAGGCCAATTTGAATCGGTAAAGTTGTAATTTAAGAACTTCTCAATTGTATTGTTGGGACAGAAACAATTATAATTTTATCAAACGACTGCTTTTCTAGGCAAAAGACAGGCATCTTCCACAATTTTGACCAAGTCAGTGTTCTTCCATTCATTTCAGAACATTAATTAGTAATATTAAAAAAGTTTTACAACAAAAGTATGTACCCCTTATATATATATATATAGACACATATGTATGTATGTATGTTTACATATAAATATATATGTTCTCTGTTATGTAGCTCAACGCCTCACGTCATTCTTAACAAGTTTACTCTCTGACTTGACTGCTTTTTAATTTGCATAATAACTCTTTACCCTATAGGTGGAACATGTTAGAGCTGAGAGGAACTTGTTGGCGGAAGTGGCCAGCCACTGCATAGTAAAACTCTACTACTCGTTCCAAGACACTGAGTACTTGTATCTAATAATGGAGTACCTTCCTGGTGGTGACATGATGACCTTGCTGATGAGAGAAGACACCTTAACTGAAAGTGTGGCTAAATTTTACATTGCGCAGAGTGTCCTGGCCATAGAGTCTATTCACAAACATAACTACATTCATAGGTTGGTATGCAGCTTTTACTGACATTTTAATAAGGTAGTGTCAGAAGCTGAATTTTCTGGTGAATTGAGTTAATTTTGTAATGTGGTGTAAGCAAGTAGAATCTGTCTTTTACTCGTACATTTCTCTGCAGAGATATTAAACCAGACAACCTTCTTCTGGACAAAAATGGTCACATGAAGCTCTCAGATTTTGGTCTTTGCAAGCCTCTTGATTGTAGAACTTTATCTACACTGAATGAAAATGAAACCATGGATGATGAGAGTATGAGGGAACCAATGGATATTGACGGATGCTTCCCTGATGCGGATAATGGACGCAATTGGAAAAGCCCCCGTGAACAGCTTCAGCATTGGCAGATGAACAGGAGGAAGTTGGTATGTAACTATATTATGGAAAATACTAGTTATATATTTTTCTCCAACTTGGTTCCACATTACATCTATATCCATGCATATATATGCCTTTAAAAAATTTGCAAATGATTGGTTGATTTATAGCAAAAAAGAAACATGACTTTTAGATAATGTTGGACTAAATATCTAACAAGGTGACTATATATCTTCATGCCAGTGGGCTTACCCAAAGTAGGGTCAGGTATTTATTATTTTTTACCATTGCTAGTATTCTTGACATTGAGAGCCATTTTGAAATTGTGTTTCAGATATTTGTTTGCTGTGCACTTTTCCCATCCCAAATTTCTGGTATTTTATCTAATTTTTAATTTCATTCTAACAGGATGCTTGTGGGCTTACCTGAATTAAATAAGGTTTTGTTGGGTTTTCTCATTGTAGTTGTCATTACTATTTATTATTGGTGTTACTGAAATTGAGAGCCATTTTGAAATTACATAGATTTTTTTTTGATAAGTAATAATTTCATTAAAGGCATCAAGGGGGTGCACCCATGTACAAAAATACAATACAAAACATACTTACTTCCCATACTCGTCGAATACAAAAAAGAGGATAAAGAATCTATAGACAAATAAGAACCCCTTGAAGCCCAAAAATAGAGGGAATTTAACCCCAAAGATTTTATGGCCCAAATAGGAGACTCAACACCTTCAAAAACTCCATTGTTTCTCTTCCTTTGAATAGTCCACCAAATGTAAAGTGGGGTCATGTGCCAAATTTTTCCCGCTCTCCTCTCAAATGGTCGGCTTCTCCAAGAGTTGAGTAATTGCATCGTGGAACGTGGCATCACCTAAAGGATCCCTAACAAACCCAACAAAAGGGACCAAATAGACCAAGTGAAAGGGCAGTGGATGAGAAGGTGATCAACCGTCTCCTCTCCACATTTACAAAGACAACACCAATTCACCACCACTTGACCTCTCTTTCTAAGGTTGTCTACGGTCAAAATCGTCCCCCAAGCTGCTGTCGTTGCAAAAAAGCCACCTTTAAAGGAGACTTAGATTTCCTAATAACTTTCCAAGGAAAATGTTGTCCCCCCTTAAAAAAAGCAAATAATAATAAGATTTGACTGAGAAGTCTTCCTCCCTTTGAACCCAATCAATTGTATCATCATCAAGTAACGTAAATGAGTGTCGGTACAAAAAATTCTAAAAATTCATAATCTCATCTATCTCCTAATCATGTAACTATCTACTAAAGCTGGCATCCCAAATCATGGCACCCACCTCTCCTCTGAAGTAATCTGCTATCCAAGCATTTTTGTCTGTTGCATTCTTGAAAAGTCTTGGGAATGCTAAGTGAAGAGGCCCTCTATCACTCCAAGAGTTGTACCAAAATATGATTCTAGTTGTTGGGTAAGTCCCTTGGTGTGAAACTAACCTAGAAGTGGGGGTTGAATAGGTTTGTACCAAATTTTCAATTTTTCATCTACAATACTAATCTACAACAAGGATAACATAATATATGAATTGAAATTTCAATCAATAAACACTCAATGTGTTCAATTCAACTATAAGCTCAATCCACCCAATGTAGTAGCCATAGTGTTCGACACACAAACCAATTTCAGCACAAGCCTAATTGATCAACTAATCCAATTCAATTATTAATTTCACAATTCAAGTAGAAATTAGACTATGTGATCAATTCACAATTCCACAATTCAATTTACTAATCCGATTGCTCAATTAAGTTTTCAATTATTCATTTGATGTCCAATTTTCATATTCATGAAAACCTAAATCTAAATCAAGCAGAAGCATTCAAGTAGAGCAAATTGAAAAATGTAAAGCATGAAGAGTAAGAGAGTTTGCAAACCAAAGTGATGACAGAGAAACCGCCATGAAAAACTATTCGGGATGTAAAACTCCAAAGCTAGCCATGCTCATGGAAGAATCCACTATGTGTGAGATTGATTACAACACGATGATGACCCGGACCTAGTTCCTCAAGCTCCATTCTACTCAATCGTCTTCATTCTCCCTTGAATCTACAAGTCTCCACCATAGCTGAAATCTTCATACAACCGCCAACTCCTCACGGTCTCAGAATCCTCTGATCGGCACTCTTCACAATTGCAAACTCCATGCTACCTCGGACTCCTTCGATCGCTCAACAATTGAATCCACAAGGTTGAACTCACAAACTCTTCAGTTGGAATTGAAATAGAAATTGCGGCTCTTTGATTGATTTGGATCAAGTGATGTGATCAAATCAATGAATGATAAGAGTAGAGATGTAGATCAATTACATGTATGAATGTTCACTCATGAAATCCGTGAATACATAATGCAGTAGAGTTTAGAAAGAGGAGGTATGAATTAGATATATTGATGCTACAAAAAAAATAAGGTACAAAACTGTTAAAACAGAAGCAAAATGCTACACCAGAATAAAAAAGCTTGTTTCCATTTATTTATTTAAATTTTTGGTTTTGCAAAGAACATGAAAAATGATGCCACACAGGCCCTAATTTTTTTTAAGAGACCCCCATGCCAAATGAGTGGCTATACCTTTTCTTTTGAACTATATTTTGGTACAGTACATTTGCACTTGATATATATATTGAGCTAACTCTTAAGTTATTAAACCTCTTTGTTTTCATACTAATGACTTTTTGATTTAGGCTTTTTCAACAGTGGGCACACCAGATTATATTGCTCCTGAAGTACTACTTAAGAAAGGATATGGCATGGAGTGTGACTGGTTAGTTTTAATTTAATTTAATTTTTTGATAGGTAAGACACACCACACACGCACACATGCACGCACCTTGTTCTGATTGGGATTTAAACCCTTAACCTCCTCTTTGGAAGGTAGAGGTAGTACCATTCAAGCTAACACTTGATGGTAATTATTTTATATGTATTTCTTTAAAAATCTTACAATTGAAATGTATTGTATGCTAATAACTACTGTGCATGTGTCTTTTTTTTTGTTATGATTTATCTGGATTATTTTTCTTCTTCTTTTTAAGCAAATAATGAACTCTTTACTTTGGAATGCCATGTCATAGGATTTTGTGAAAGCTAACAATGAAAATTATGAAAGCAGGCACTTTTGGCTAAAAACAAACTCTAATTTTGTAGCATTCCTCCCATGAACAGCCTACTTGTGCTTTATTGGTTGTTTCATGGCAAGAGGGAAATTGATAGAATCATCCTTGTTCATAATTTCCTTTATGAAATTTGCTAAATCTTGATTTATCCTTTTTTTTTTTTGATACGTAAAGTCGATATATTCATTAAAAGGCACCAAGGGGGTGCACTCACGTACAAAAAATGTATACAAAGCTTCTATACTCCAATAGACATGCTATACAAAAAGGATACAAAAAAATCTAAGGACATGGATGAACCTTCCCGAAATGCAAAAATATAGGGAGCTCAAAACCGTAGATTTCACAGCCGATATCGGAGACTCAACCCCTTAAAAAACTCTATTATTTCCTTCCCTCCATATACACTACCAAATGCAAAGCAGAGTCATGCACCAAATCTTTCCCAATGTTCTACCAAAAGATCTTCCTCTCCACGAATCGAGCACCTGCAAAGTGGAATATGACATCCCCCAAAAAATACCGAGCAATCCCAAAAGAAGGGACCAAAATAGACCATGTGAAAGGGCAATGGATGAGGAGATAGTTTAATGCCTCTTCGTTACATTTGCACAAACAACACCAATTCACTACAATTTGGCCTCTCCTCCTTAGATTGTCCAAGGTTAATATTTTTCCCCATGTTGTTATCCAAGTGGAGAAGGCCACCGTTAAAGGAGCTTTGGATTTCCATATTGCTTTCCAAGGAAACTGTACTCCATGGGGACCAAAAAGAGTCCAATAAAAGGATTTGACTGAGAGGCCTCCTTTCCCGTGAATCCAAATAATAGAATCCTTTTCAGTCGAAGAAAAAATATGTCCATACAAAAGATCATAAACCTCTACAATGTCTTCCATTTTCCAATCTTGTAGTTAGCCTACCAAAGCAAATATCCCACAGCAGAGTGTAATTCTTATATGTATTTATTATATTCATTGAGGGTGTTTAGTCATTTTGGTGTAATAGGATTTCTTGCTCTTTACTTTTGTTCCTGTATTCAGCAATATATGCGAAGGTTGCACATTGCATCTCTTTCCTATTTCTCTTTTGTATTGCATAACTTAAGTTAACATGGTATCGGAGCCTTGATTGTGAGAGGTCTTGGGTTCAAGTCTCTATTTGCATTTATTGCCTGTATGCTCTTCTACTTCACATTTGTCTTTGATTTCTTTGCCTCTTCATGTGCGAGTCTAGGGTCGCACGTGAGGGGAAGTGTTGAGAGCTTGATATAAATTGTTGTCCCATTCTCTAACAACTTAAGCTTTTAGAGAAACTGGTGATCTAACATGGTGTCAAATTGTGCTTTTGCTCATCTCTTTCTTCGTTCTACTTCTGCCGGTTAAACTGTGCTTCTTCTGTATGTTGATGATATTATTATTATTGGGGATGATTATGCGGGCATTGTCGTTTTGTAGTCTCAGTTACAATGATAGTTTGAGATGAAGGATCTTGCCCTCCTTCGCTATTTTGGTTTCCTTTTTTCTTAGTTTAAATATGTCGCTGATGTTATTCAGAAGGCTCGTTTAATCGATTCTCACATCGATGAAATCCCTCTTGAGCTTAATGTGCGTTACACATCTTCTGATAGTCCTCCTTTGGCCGATCATACTCTATACTGAGCTCTTGTTAGTAGTCTGGTATATCTTACTGTTAGACGCATATTGCCTATGTTCATATTGTGAGTCAATTTGTCTCCTCTCCGACCACTGTTCATAGGGCTGCTGTTATTAACATTTTGCGCTATTTTTGTGGCACTTTATATCAAAGTTTATTATTTCCTTCTATTTCTTTGGAGCTTCGTGCCTTTCTGATGCTGATTGGGTTGGTGATGTCATGGATTGTAAGTCCACCATTGGCTTTTGTGTCTTTTTTGGTGATTCTCTTATTTCTTGAAAAAGCAAGAAACAATCTGTTGTTACTCACTCTACTGTTGGAGCTGATTATCATGCTATGGCTACCACTACCTCTGAGATCGTTTGGCTACGATGGTTACTTGTTGATTTAGCAGTTGTTCTCTTTGTTCCCACTCCTGTGTATTGTGAGAACAAAAGTGCTATTCATATTGCTCACAACTATGTTTTTCATGGGCGTACTAAGCATATTGAGATTAATTGTCATTTTGTGTGCCACATTCTTCAACTTGGGACTCTTTCCTTGGCGTTTGTCTCCACTTTGCCGTTGGCTGACTTCTTCACAAGGCCTCATACCATTCTCCATTTTTGCTTTTTTCTTGACGAACCCTCGATTCTTCCTGCCATCACATCATGAGTTTGAGAGGGGGGGGGTGTGTTAAGAGTGTAATTCTTATATGTATTTATTATATTCATTAAGGTTAGTTTGGTCATTTTGGTGTAATAGAGTTTCTTGCTCTTTACTTTTGTTCCTGTATATATATATATATATATATATATATATATATATATATGTTCTTGTACCTCTGTTATTATTCAAAAATATATGCAAAGGTTGCACATTGCATCTCCTTCTTCTTCCTCTTTTGTATTGCATTAGTTAAGTTAACACATAGAACCATCTTCCCTTCTAACATAATCAGCTATCGATGCATCCTTGGTAGTAGCAATCTTGAAAAGTCTTGGAAAAACCATGGAAAGAGGGCGCCACAATCACTTCATGAATCATACCAAAATCTGTTCTTAATCCTCTTGTAAATGCTCTTCCAAATACTCAATCCATGAGACATAGTGGGCTGTTTTGAGCACCATTCGCCCGCTTCATAACCATACTTCAACCCCACCACTTTCCTCCCCACCACTTTCCTCTACAAACTTGAGGTTTCCATCCCAAACTTCGTAGTAGTTAAAATCCCGATCCCGATCCGGATCTTACGATCCTACGATTTTACGATCCAAAAATATCAAATCGATCCTAATCCCATCAAAAATCCCTAGAGGGTAGAATCCTTATGAAATCCCTATAGGATCATGGAGGGTAGAATCCTTATGAAATCCCTCTAGGATCACTAGGATCCCAAGTTAACTCCCGATTCTACCGATCCTACAATATAGTCATATAATATTATTTCGCACGTGTCTTTAATAGTTGTAGTCTGAGTGTGTGACTTTAGTTAATTTAAGTCATTTAACTTCTTATTATGATTAGTATGGGTTTGATATTGCCATTTAAAAAAACTTTCTTCAAAAATATTGCTTTAGGCTAATTAGCTCTCTCTCTTTCTCTCTCTCTCTCACACATACACACATGTGCAAAAACTCAATAAGCTTGTTTTGTACTAATTGATCTCTTTCTCATTCTTTTTCTCTTTGTTTTCTCTACTTCCTTCCTTGTTCTAATATTCTGCCCCGCACATTTTAGAGAACTTTTTGTTTGTCTCTACACTTCATTTTGTAGGACATAAAAGATACAAACATGTATCTATAGGTGGGTTGGGTGTCACGTTGTGAATTTTCACATATTTGAAGTTTCATTCTCTTATTAAGTCTACATTTCCTCTCTCTTACTGATTTGATTTTTGTCCCTTTTTTATATATATATTAAATCGTATGTATAATGCATATACATACATACATAGATAAATCTCTACATAAGCTTCTCAAGAATAGTCAATGATTGTGAGCTAGATATTCCAAAATTGTGGGTACTTTACCCATGTGAACAATTTACCTTTGTCTAATTGAAATTAATTTGGATGATTATAGGGTTTGGGTTGTAACTTATGATTAGTACAAGTCTACCTCACTTAAACACCATAATTAAACCAATTAGAATTAACTTAATTCACTAATCATTCAATTGGATTTCTAATTAAACATAATTAGTTTAGATATAACAATTTTAAGAACCTTTCAATAATGTATCACAAACTGTGTTAGGTTTGTTAAATATGCTCTAATTATTCTTAACCTTACAACAAGGCTTAACCTAATTAAACATGTTTTTGCTCGAACATCATTTTAAAAGCCTACTAGAGACACCATTTTGTTCCTAATTTCTCCTTATTTGGATTTTAATTATTGCCTTACTGTCCATACTAGTAAAGTTATCATATACTTAGAATCACACAATCATGCTTAAGGCATACTCTAATCCATACATTATCATTCTTTGAAGTGAATTCACATATGACCATAGAATATAATGAACAATCTAGGGTATTGCAGTGGGTGCTTCAGTTTGTCAATCTCCTTTTCGTTTTGAAAATGTCTGGCTGGAGGTGGAGGGATTCAATGACAGAGTGGATGCATGGTGGCAGAGTTATGATGTTTAGGGTTCTCCCAGTTTTGTGTTGACTTGGAAATTGAAGTTGCTAAAAGAGGACCTAATATAGAAGAAAGGTTAATTGGCCGAGGGACATAGCTGATATTGACAGGAAAGAGCAAGCTGGTTGTTTAACAGAGGAAGAAGTCCTTAGGGACGGCTGAAAAGGGGAGATCAGTCTCCTATTGAAGACAGATGAGTTCTCCTCGCGCCAGAAGTCGAGAGTTCAATGGCTGCAAGAAGGGGATAACAATACAAAATTCTTTCACAGAATGGCTTTAGCCTACAACAGGAGAAACATGATCTCTGCTGTGAAGATTGGTAATCAGATTCCGACCCAGGAGGACGAAGTAAAGCAGGGGATCTCTGGTTTCTTCTGTGACCTTTACAGAGAGCCTAGAAGATGGAGGCCAAAGATGGATTATATGCAATTTGCAAACTTAAATGGTGAGGAAATTTCTGATTTGGAGAAGAGTTTTGAAGAGGAAGAAGTGCTGGAGGCTCTAAGGGACTGTGCAGGAGATAAAGCGCTGGGACCCAGTGGCTCCTCAATAGCCTTTTTGCTGCACTGCTGGGAGATCTCGAAGAACGGCATTATGGTTGTCTTTCAGGATTTCCATTCTCAAGTTAATTTTGAGAAGAGCCTAAATGCCTCACTCATAGCTCTCATCCCAAAGAAGGAAGGAGCAGAAAGTATTCACGACTATAGACCAATCAATCTTGTGGGGAGAATTATAAGCTAATAGCTAAAGTGCTGTTTAGAAGACTGAAAAAGGTGCTGGGTAGAGTAATTGCTTGCAATCAGAATGCATTTGTGTGATGAAGGAAGATTTTAGATGCAGTTTTAATTGCAAACGAGTGCATTGATGAAAGGAGGAAGCACAAGGTAAAGGGGTTGATTTACAAGTTGGACATTGAGAAGGCCTACAATCACATCAATTGAGATTTCTTGATACATGCCATGAGGAGAATGAGATTTGGGGAGAAATGGAGGGGTTGGATTTGGCAATGCATATCCACTGTAACTCTTGCAGTTCTAGTTAATGGCTCTCCGGAGGGGTTCTTTCTTGTGGTGGTGTGAGCTTTGGAATGGTTAGTGGAAGCAAGAGAGGGAGCAAAGTTGGCACTGATTGTTCAATATATTATTGAACCATGAAGGGTGGTGGTGCTTTGAGTTGTGAAGATCATGAGGATGGTCTGTGGATTGAGTGAGCTAGCTAGATATGGTGGCTAGTGATTGCCATGATGACAACCAGTTATACCAATGACAAAGCTTGTTTTGTTTGTGGAGATGATGGGGATGATGATGATGATGATTATTATTATTATTATTATTATTATTATTATTATTACTACTACTACCACTACTACTATTATTTGGTTAGTGGCTCCACATTAATCCATATTTTCTGTAGAGTAGTAAGTATCGAAATCTAAGTTTGTATTTCAATTTTAATTTCATACTAGTTGCTGGAACATATATATTATACATAGAAGAAGACAAGACAAAGTGCAAAAGGATGAGAAGGTGGTTGGTGATTGGATTTGGGCTTTTGTGTCCGTTTGAGGGGGAAAAAGTTTTTTTTTCATTTTATTGTATGTTTTATTCGAATGAGAGGCATTATGAACATTTACAAGGTCAACACAATCAACTCATAACCTGGACAACATTCCGTTAGCCAACACTGTTGGCAGGGGAGTTCAGTGCTTATTCTTAGAAGTTAGAACACATGGTGATCTCAATAGAAGTAAGTGGAAAATTTTCCTTCCTCTTGGGAGAGCTGTTAGAATTTTTTTTTTAAAAAGTGGAAACACCAAATTGTTGTTTTCAGTTGTATTCAATAGAAGTGAAAGCATGAAAGCTGATTTGTACAGTTAAAACTGTGGAGCTGTTGCTGGGTTCAACTCTCACCATAAACAAAATAAAGGATTAGTATTTTTTTAAACCCAGTTTTCAAACTATAAATGGAGACTCCCTATTCCTTTCTTCACACATCTCTCTCTCTCTCTCTCTCTCTCTCTCTTTCTCTCCTACACCCACACACACCCGTTCTTAGTTGTTGCCATCTCTCACTCTCTCTCCCTCCCTTTCTATCACTAAAACTACTCTCTCCGCTTCTCTTATTCAATATCATCTTGTACCTACAATTTCTATTGTGTTCTCACTTAAGTCCCCCCCCCCCCCCCCCCCCCCCCCAAAAAAAAAAAAAAAAAAAAACTCTTCCTCTTTGTGAAAATTGCATGGTTTTTGTTTTTAATTTTAAACTAAATCACATTTATCTAATTGCTATTAATATTGGTTTCATATTTTGTAACTAATTAAACCAGTTTTGTGTACCCAGCATCTTGATGATAAAATTCCAGTACCAAGATTATCCCAAATAGTTGGGCTTTTTCATATGAAACATGTTTTGCAGTGTTATTTTGATATCTTAGACTGTCACAAATACATTTGAGTCTGAGAGTTTGATAAAACCCAAATCTTATTGACTGTTCATCATTGTGGGTGCTCTCACTTTGAATTCATTTCTTTAACCAACAGCATGGCAAATTATTTTGAGGCCTTTTAGGTTATTTTGCTTCTCATATCTTCCTCTATTAAAAATGAATAATGCTGTATTTTCATAGCCACGTCTTATTATTAGGACTTTATGCAGGTGGTCATTAGGTGCGATTATGTATGAGATGCTTGTTGGTTACCCCCCATTTTATTCAGATGATCCCATAACCACTTGCAGGAAGGTAAAATTCTTTGCACTTGTTTGGTTTTTTCTTATTTTTATTTGCTATTTTACATGGACTTCAAGACCTGAGTTGTGGGTGGCTGAGTATCCAAGTGTCAGATTTGTTCACTCACTAAATCTTAGGACATGGGATCATGGCCTAATCATTGTAGTAGCCAATATTTCTTTGTGATTAACTTGAGGAAAAATGAAGTTTCTATGCAAAAATGGCTTCACCTAACTCACTTGAAATATCTGTGCAATAAACGGGACAAATTTAGCAGGTATCTTATGAAACTTTGAGTGGATTATGCATTACTTCATTTTTTATTGAAAATCCTGTTAAGAGAAGAATTGGAAAGTAAATGGTTGGACACATATCCTTCACCCATTCTATGTCATCTTTGACACGGGTACTCCACACATATTGAAGTGTCAATGTAAAATAGCTTATCACATAAAGGTATTTGAACACATTTTGAAAACTTTAGTTTTACATTTCAAGTTAGAAATTTGTATCCTTGATCTCAAAAGTGCACAGGAGCATGATTAGGAATTTAATATTGTTTGTTAGTCATTTTCCTTTCGTACCTTAAATTAGTTTTGGGATCGCTTTTCAACTTATAGGTTATGACCTTCAAAATTTTCATGTGAGATAATGAATCCAAAATATCTCATGTAGATAAATGATTGTATTTGGTGAAGTATCCTTCTGAAAGCAAACATCTGGACAGAGATTTGAAGTGTCATAAATGCTTGTAGCTAAGGGACGGAGATCCCTTTTCCCTCTTATCTTTATCGCAGTCATGGGTTTTGTGTCTTATGTTGATGAGAGACATTTATTAGTGTGCTGAGAAGTTTCTTGGTTGGAGACGCAAGTGAGGGTGTTTGTGTTTGTGTTTGTGTCCGTGTCCGTGTCCATCTCTCATTTGTTGTTTGTTGAAGAGATTATCATTTTTTGTGGTGCAGATGATGAGTAGTAGAGGTCCCTCAGGCCTGTGCCTGTTTCCTTTGAATCATTGTTAGGCTTAAGGTTAACTTGGGGAAGAGTGAGTTGATTCCAATAGGTGAGGTGGAAGATGTGGCAGCTTTGGTAGAAAAATTGGGTTGTATGGTGGGGACCTTTCTGGTATGTATAAATTACTTAAAATTTACCAAATTGGTGCATCTGTATACAACTTATCCAAAAAAAAATAAAAAAATTGGTGCATCTGTACACAACTTATCAAAATAAATAAATTGGTGCATCTGTATACGAAAACAAAGCAGACTAGAGAAAAACAATGCCCCCGAGACCATCAATACAAAAAGCATACCCTCATGCTTCTGAAAAACTCTACAAAAGAATCTATAAGCAATGATGAACTCCCTATAATCCGAAAAAAAAATAAAAAAAATAGAAAGCTCAACATAGACTTCTTCGCAACCCAAATAGGAGATTCCACCTATGCTTTCCCTCCACATACTATAAAGTGGGGACTTTGCCAACATCCTACATGGGGCTTTCTTTTGGGTTGTAATTCAAAGCAAAAGTAGTGATGAGAAAAGGTGTGAGAGGAGTTAATTTGGACTAAAGGGCGTAAGAGACTGTATCTGTTGAAGTGGGGGTACATTAACTCTTATCTAGAGTACTCCTTCAATCCTTCTAACTCATTTTATGTATCTTTTCACTATCCTTGCATCGGTGGACAAACAACTAGAAATGCTTAAAAGAGATTATTATGGGGTTGGTATGTGAGGTTGAAGTTTGAATGCCACTTGGTTGAGTGGGATGCTATTTGTTGCCCCATAGAGAATGGTGGTTTGGGCATAAAAAAATTGAGCATGTTTAATCCGGCATTAATGGGCAAGTGGTTGTTGAGAAATGCATTGAAGAAGGATAGTCTGTGGAGGAAGGTGGTACTGGGGAAATTTGGGAATGCTGGAAGTGGGTGGCCTTTGGTATTTATTTTATTCTTTTGTTTTTTGTTTTTTTTTTTTCAGGCCAGTGGGGTTGAGAAATCACACGGTCTGAGTTTATGGAAGTCTATTTTTTTCCCTTTTGACAAGTCAGTTTGTGGAAGAATATTATGAAAGGTTGAGGGGGCTTTTCCGAATATGTTTGCATTGTCGTTGTGAATGGATAGACTATTTGTTTCTGGCAATATGTTTGGTGTGGTGAATCTGGTGATATAGATTTGAAAGAGAGGTTCCCTGTCCTTTTTGAGATAGCAATCAACAAGGAAGCTTTTGTAGGGAATCTTAGTCTTGGTGGAACCTTTTAGAACTGGGTTGGACTCGGTGACTTCTTTTCTTTGGAAATGCTTTTTTCCCTCCATAGATGGATGACTTGATTTGATGGAGGGTGACTTAAAATCGTGTTAGAAGGTGCTTAGGGTTGGAGAGACTCAATCCTTCCCTTGAAAGGATATTTTTCTCACACAAGCTCCTGTCTACCCTTACACATGTAAAAATTGTGTACTAAAAAAAATCTATAGATATTTTAGGATTATAGCTATTGGTACAAGATATGTTATAGCCATGTGTTTGGGAGGTGTATGTTTGACCGTTGAGTGCACAAATGGTTCATGGCAGCAAATTTCAACATTTAGCTAAAGAAGTGGTTGAAACACAGTTCAAATACACAGTTTTAACTTTTTCATCCGTGGGTTGATCTGGATTCTATTCTCCATCTGCTAACCCACGGATTGGAGAGGGAATCTGCACCACTTTCCATCAGAATGGGTATCCTAGGGCATATGACAGTAATGGTTATCGTGGAAATAGTGCCTGCTTCTAGTAATATCTCTCTCTCTCTCTCTATCTATCTCTCTCATTTCTTAGTTATAACCTGTATCAGTGATACTTGAATTGACTGTCTTGAGTAGAGCTAAAAACATAAGAAAATTTTCATAACACTCTGTTTATAAACAACTGTCAGATTGTTCATTGGAGAAATCACCTAAAATTTCCAGAAGATACAAAGCTGACGCTGGAGGCAAAGGATCTCATTTGTAGGTTGCTATGTGATGTTGAAAATAGGCTGGGTACCGGAGGAGCAGACCAAATTAAGGTGCAGTTTTGAATCAATTAGACATTCTTGATTTCTTTCAACTTCTTTTCGTTTTTATGTTTATTACAAGTGTATTGTATCAGGCTCATCCTTGGTTCAAGGATATTGCATGGGATAAACTGTATGAAATGGAGGCAGCATTCAAACCAGAAGTCAATGGGGAGCTGGACACTCGGAACTTTATGAAGTTTGATGAAGTATCATGCAAAACTATCACTTTTTTTATATTGTTTGTGGGTTTCTATTATTGGTCTATAATCTACTACCATTGCAATATTAAAAATGACTGCTAATAATTGTTCTTGATGTAGTTATTGTTTAGTTTGTATTCAGTGTTGGTTTTAGATAATCTTGTTTATTAGTTCATCTATACCAGATGACTCTTCCAGGGTTGTATGATACTATAACATTTCAATGGGTGATTCATTTCTCACTCGATCATCTTGTCACTGCTCTGTGGTATTGAAAGTAATGTTATGGTGTGGCAATCATTTATAAAGTTTAAAATGTATGCCTGTCATATTCTATATATATATATATACACACACACACACACATCTGTGTGTGTGTGTTAGTTGGAAAGTAAAACTCCAGATGTTTTTATTCTTTTTTCATGTATTAGTTATATGCTAATCCTGTGGGACTTCCATTTGATTACATGTTTAGATTTTTCATGTCATATCAACAAATGATAAGGAGATGCTCATCTTTGGAATATTTTCTGACCTTATTTTGAACATATAGGATACTTTATTGAATACTCGGCAAATCCACTTTACTCATTCTTCAAATGCTCCTCCAGACATTGTGCATATCGGAATTTCCATCTGTATCTCATTACATGTGATATGTTGTATATTTTTTTTGGTTGTTTGCTTCATTTTGTATTTTCTCTGGGTACAATGCCTTTGTAATTACCTTAACTTAGGAATTAATTTTTTGGATTTGTTGTCAGTTGGATCCACCGACACCCGCAAGAACTGGTTCAGGACCATCACGGAAGGTTTGTAGTTGCTTGTGTTAATATATCTTTGTATTTGTGCACTCATGGAATGTGATATTATTATTCATTGCTACTTAGTAGTTATCATCGGCTTTTATTTCTAATGTACAAATAGGTTTGTAGTTGCTTGTGCATAAGTAGGTAATCTATGATTTAGCAAAAATAGAAACAAAAACTAAATGTAGAAAGCTTCTAGCAGACAATGGCTCTTTCTGTGATGTAATGCATCCTATTATCTGCTGCACAGAAACATCAGAGAATTGGTTCCAACAGGGCATGCCTGTGTAGAAAGCTTCTAGCAGACAATGGCTCTTTCTGTGATGTAATGCATCCTATTATCTGCTGCACAGAAACATCAGAGAATTGGTTCCAACAGGGCATGCCTGCATAATGTTGTTGGTTGTGTAAGAGCACAATCCAGCATATATGACTGGCATTTGCGCTAAACAGCTTACAAAAATAGAGAGAGGAAAGTATGATGCAATCACAGGAAGTTCGAGTTTAGCACGTGATGTAGAACAGCTTTTGGAAACCTTTAATAAAATTGTCTCCAATTGGTTTTGTGGTAGGTTTTGGCTGTGAAGAGCTATTAGTGTCCTAAAAGAAAGGGGGGGGGGGGTGAATAGAACAATTAATCAATTTAATTCAATTTAATTTTTAGGTGTTACTTGTTAATTTCTATTTAGCCTATATATCTAATCAATTGGTTTTCTCCTATTTAATTCTGTTCTTCATCTTTTTACTGATACTCAATTCTTTAGTTTTGTAACGTTGTGCTTCAAGTAATTATAAGTGCATCCACAAGTTCAATACTTAATATAATTCA
This sequence comes from Nyssa sinensis, assembly GCA_008638375.1. Classification (NCBI taxonomy): domain Eukaryota; kingdom Viridiplantae; phylum Streptophyta; class Magnoliopsida; order Cornales; family Nyssaceae; genus Nyssa; species Nyssa sinensis. The sequence continues at coordinate 1,269,893 of CM018032.1, read as the reverse complement.
AGTTTAAGCATATAAACAATATAAATTCACAAGATAATTCATTCTACCATAATCAATTGAATTTGTATCATACATAAATTCCTTTTCATTCAAAAGCTTCACACGCTATTTAATGTGTTCAATTAGACATATATGAAGTTGGTAATTTGACAATTCAATATATACATCAATTCACACATTTCCCAAGGCACACATGAACACAATGATTTTATAGTGGTTCAGCAACCATGCTTACATTCAATCTCTGACTCACACATTGAATTTTTCACTAACACGAGCCGGTCTTAAGGGGACACCCAAAAAATTTACAATGCAAGTTTTGTGCATAGTAACACTTACAACCTACCTAATGACTCGCACTAGGATTTATTAGATTTCTATACAAAGTGGGCTCACCTAGAACCCTCTCTCAAGATATACACACAAGATTAGAATAGTCTAGCTTAATTTTCTTACCAATATGAAGGTGAATACAACATGCTTGCACAATTATATTGCTAGTTGAGTTGGTCTTCAAGTGGCCTTTCTAACTCTAGCTTGCTCGGACGATGAAATAGTTGAGTCAAGGCTCTCAAGGTGTGTATGTGTGATAGTAAAACTCCTTGCTATCACTTATCAACCCTCCATATTCAAATTCCCACACACACATATATATATATTGCCCAAGCCTCCTAAGGGTTATATTTTTTCATATCTTGCTGCAGTTGGTCGGCTAATATGTAGGTTGCTCGATTAGTTTGGCATTTTGGATACTGTTGCTTGACCAATATTCAAGTTGGTCGACCAATCTTGCATTCTAGTCGAAGTTTGTCGACTAATCTTACCTAGACAGACAATTTGGTCAACCAATCCAAGTTAGTTGACCAATCTCTCTTGGGGTGCCTTTTTGACAACTTTGGTTGACCAAATATCATATTGGAGAAGCTCCAAAGAGAATTTTTATGGGGAGAATGGGAGACGAGTTAAAGTATCATCTTGTTGAATGGGAGAAGGCGTGCAGTCCTTTGTAAGGGGGGGGAGGGGGAGGGGGAGGGGGAGGGGGGCGCTTGGAAATTGGAAGTTCAATATGGCTCTTTTGGGTAAATGGTTGTGGAAGTTTCGAAGGGAGAGAGACTCTTTGGAAGAGAGTTGTGCAGAGGAAATATGGCGCGGAAGTAGGAGATTGTTGCTCTAGAGAGGTTAGATCCATGTATGGTGTTGGCATGATGAGGAGTATCAAGAAAGGCTAGGATGAAATCTCTAAGCACATCATGTGGAGGTGGGGTGATGGATTAGGGTTAAAGTTTTGATAGATTGTTGGTGTGACCGGGGCCCTTTATACATTTCATTTCCGAGACTTTACAAGATTGTAGTCGACAAAGATGCTATGATTACAGAGAATTGTAGAAGATCGGTTGATACCATTGTGTGGGATGTTAGATTCAACAGTTCCCTGCATGACTGGGAATTAGATGAGGTTTTGGACTTCTATGATTCTATCACTTCTTGTATAGTCAGCATACTCCTAGCTTAGAAGAGAATGCCTTGATCTGGACAGAGGAGGGATTTCTCAGTTAAGTCCTACATGCTTTTAATAGGAACCTGGGTCATTAATTCCCTTGTAAAGCTATTTGGAGATCAAAAGCCCCTTTTGAGGTGTTTTTTTTTCTTCATGGATGATGACCTCATTGGGGGAAATTCTAACAATGGACAACTTATGGAGGAGAGGCCAAATTTTGGTGAACAGGTGTTCCCTTCGAAAATGTCAAGAGGAAACATTGAATCATCTCTTAATACATTGCCCAGTTACTTCGGCAATATGGATTCTCAAAATTGGCTTGTTTGGAGTTGCTTTGGTGATGCCTTAGAGGGGAGCTGTTAGGAGGATGAGGAGAGCTTGGCACACGAATCCCCCTATGCATTTGGTGGAGCATTTGGAGGGAGAGGAACAACAGGGTTTTTTAGGGGATTGAGTCCCCTTTATGGAATGGAAAAACTAAAGTGTTGAGCAACCTCTTCTTTTGGTTGTTAGGGGTTGAACCGTGTCTATAGATTGTTATGTGTCTTTTTTGCACTCTATGTGTGTGGATCCATAGAGGCTTTGTAAATATTTTTGTTTATGGGTTCACCCCCTTGTTGCTTCTACATGACCTCGGTGATTCTACATGGGTGCGCCCCCTTTTGGGCACTCTATTTATATTTTACATATATATATAAATATATAAAATATCATATTGGTCAACCAATGCCTAGCCTAGACTCATTTATAAGGTTTTTAACTCAATCTTTGGTCTTCTAGATTGGTTCCTTGGTTTTGCTTATTGCTTGGGCACTCTTGCATGATGTTGAAGTTCCTGTCTTGACTTCATCCATCACTTGCTTCTCTTCTTGGTGCATCAAGCCTTCTTGTATGATTTCTTAGATTATTCCAACCTAATGCTATCTTACAAGTTTTCATGAATTGCAAACCTATAGTAGTCACAAGAACTTGAAGGTTTAAGGTTATAAAGGGTAAAACAAAAGGTTTTAGGGTTTGGTGATGATTTGAAGTTGCAATTGAGGAAAAATTTAGGTGTTTTCTTTTGCTAGATTTTCACCTTCTCAGAGAAGATCACTTTGAGGAAAAGGCAACAAAGGCCACAGTGAGATCATTTCTTTTTGTGTCCACCATGGAGCACAATACTGGGGTAACGATGAGGCATGTGTAGAGGGTTTCAATAAAGGGCTTTCGAGTCCAATAAAAGTTTTATCAAGATGAGGCTTGAGATTGGAGCTAGATGTGGCGTTAAAAACAGTTGGAAGATCATACCAACTGGTAGCAGCACTGTTGGGATTCCCGCCCTAGTATAGTTAGGTTGAATTTCACTCTAGATGGGGTTGGGCTTTCATGTCTCACGTGAGAGTATTGGAAAGAGGAGACTTCCTCCATTTATGCTTAGTTGGAAAGTTCAACGGAGATGTTGGATCGACGAAAAGTACAAAGCTTAGGCTAGACACACTTGTTGTTCATGATGCCATCCCATATTAAGGCAATAAGGGTGTTGATGGGTGGTAGTAGTAATGGGCTTTCTGTTACATCTATGGTTTATGAAATTGTTTGAGGCTATTGGAGATGCTTGTAGTTGTGGGGGCTTTAGGAAACTCAAAAGTTAACTCTCTAAGGTAGTTGGTGGTAGTTAATACCCTTTTTACTACAATAGTTCACAAATATTTGTAGTGGTTGAACACATGTTGGTCACTATGCCCCATGTGGGTGCACTAGGGTTGCCAGTTGTCCTACTAATGTCCAAAATAGTGGGTAGTTTAGGAATCTCTAAGTTTTGGAAAGTCCATGGAGTGTTAGGCTTGGGTGCTTGACAATCCTCGGAGAGCTCATTACTTTAGTTACCATGCCTCATGCCCCTAATATCGCTAGTTAAGGGATCACTACGTGATAATTACACCATGACCGCACACCAGGTTTTAAAAGCCTCCCAAGACTTGCCTCCCAAGTACATGGGCAACCGCGAGAAGGAAGGGTAAGTAAACAAGCTTTGCGAGGCACCACAGTCCTGCAAGGTGCTACAAGGGGCATTCTATCATGTGAGGGAACCGTCTTTGTGGTTCTACCAAGTTTGTTATGTACATGCCAAATGGGGGAACTAGGGAGTGGCTCAGGCCTAGACTGACACGTGGTAGTAGAGTGGGTTGACCAAGTATTGGTACCTTACTCCAAGTTTATTTGGGCAGTGTGTGGCACTCGTCCCAATAGTGAGAGTGACTTTGTGCAGTGGAGAGTCTTGTGAGGTCCAATCCATGTGGGATTAGCACGACCGTGAGATGGAGGCTATCCTAAGAGTGTCTGATTGTTGGTAGCCAAGAAGCGGCTACGTGGCCTTTAATATGTTTACGCCCACGCTAACGTCAGATCCTTTGAGGATCGCCACGTGGATAGGATAATGGTGTGAAGCCTGGTATCCACAATGTGTCACATGGTAGGACGGACGATCCAATCAAAGGTAGGATGATGGGTAGTGCTATTTCGTAATGGGCCAAATCCAAATTAATATGAAAAGTTGTTGAGATAGAAAGGATTCTAACCATGGATAACCTTCGAAGGAGAAGACTAATAATCATTAGTAAATGTTGTATAAGGAATTCTTCTATCACATATTGATTCATTGCTCGGTAACGAGGGAAGCTTGGATCCTTCTATTGGGTATTTTCAAGATGCACTGGGCTATTCCAAGATCCACATTAGAGATTTAGAGCTATTGGAGAGGAAGCAGGGTCAAGAAGGAGAGCGAGGGAGGTGTGGCAGGTGGCTCCCTTGTGTCTTTGGTGGATAACTTGGAAGGAAAGAAATCATAGGTTGTTCAAAAGAGTAGAAGCTCCAATTTGCAATGAAAAGGCGATATAGTTGGGCACTCTGTTTTTGGAATATGAGAGGTGGACTCTCTTTATAGAGAACTTTGTTAAAAGGATTAAATATTTAAGTTACACCATTTCTAATAACTTAAGCTTTTAGATGATTTGGTAGTTTAACATGGTCAGAATGTATTGAAATACTCTAGCAATGACAATTTTTTACTTTTTAACCATATAAATACAAGTAGGAGAGAACCCATAAGCCCTAGCTTGATTGGTACCTCATCCGCTTACCTATAAAATAAAAATAATAATCCAAGTACGAGGGAAGAGATAGTTAACTTTCTCTCAACTCTTTTTGGTAAAAAATTATCCTTCTTTTCTTTTATTCTTTGCTTATTTAAAGTCCTAAACACACATACCATTTTAACATGGCATTAGAGCATGTAAATGTCTTGAATTCAGACCTCACCGCTACCCTAATGATTAAAATTAATGTACGTGTTGGCCCACTCATAGTCAAGTGCCTGACCACACACGTGAGGGGTGTGTTAGAGGATTACATACTTTTAAGTTACATTCTTTCTAACAACTTAAGCTTTCAGATGAGATGGTAGCTTAACAGAACTTTATATCTTTATTGTGTAGTTTCATATTTGAATTGCATACATACTTATAAAAAAATATGATAATTATATACTTTTTTGTACATGGGTGCAGCCCATTGTTCTATACAAATATTTATAAAATACAGATAATTTTTCCACACAAAAAGTTGGAATTTTCTTAATTTCAAAATTGGTAGCTTGCTGGATTTTCTGTGTTTAAATTGTTGGAACTTCTCAATTGCAGCTAATTTGCGACTTTTAGTGTTAAACTAAAGGAAAATGGGAAGGGGAATGCAAGGGTCAAAATCTCATTTCGTAGTGTTGTTTCGGTCACTCAAAAATGGAAATGTTTTTGAAAAATAGTGGAAATGATGAGAAAAATTGAAGTATAGAAACACATGGAAACATAAAGTAAAATATACGAATGTGGGAAGATATATATTATAATTAATTAATTGTAACTGTTTTTAGGTTATTTGTCTATCCACATAAGAAGATATTAGGGTAAAATTGAAAAAATAAAAAATAAATGTAAATTAGTCATTAATATTATATAACTCTTTCAATAATTTGAAAGTAGTATAAAAAATTTAGAGCTAATTTTTTTATCTAACATGAAATTATTATATATATTTTATAAAAGACGTTAAATTATTATAATTAAATACAATACTATAATATAATAAATGCATACCGTATAAAATCCACAAATTAAAAAATTTGACACAAGTTACATATTAAATAATAAGTAAAACAAATAGAAATTTATGCCTATTATAATTAATAATTGAGTATTAAAATAAATTATTTATTTACTTTTTATTTCCACTACTTCTACTTATCTAATATTTTTGGAAAAAAAATATATACTTTCTTGTAATTTTGGATCTTAATCCTTCAGTCTTCTTCGTTTGAAAAATAAATATATATTATCTTTTATCAAATTCTAGAATTATTGTTGATGCAAAAAAAATGTTTGTACTATTTTGGTATATTTCCATTGAAACAACTTTGTTTACATGGAAACATGTAAATTTCGGCATTCTACTAGTATTTCGTTTCGGTTCCCTGAGAAACAGAGACGTTTCGGCCATTTCAATGGAATAGAAACGGAATTTTAATCCTTGGGGGAATGGGTTAGGGTTTATTAGGGTCATATGGTAAGGTTTTGGGACAGAAATAGGGGTTAAAAGAAAGTTGTGAATAGTAACTCATATTGTAAAATAAAAAAAGAAATAGAATAGAAGAGGAAGAATCTAGCGATCTTTCCTAAATTCTTACACATCAACTTCGTAAGGGTTAGGCCAAATCACACAACATTATTTCAAATTTTCATAGTTCTAGTCTATTGAAATAAAGAGATTATATAGATGTCTAGAAGTTATTGAGCTGCTCCTAATTCAACTAGGACTTTGATTCGGAAATAGCAAACTTAGAGTTTGACTACTAAGACTATTTAAACCAACTAGAACTTTATATATATATATATATATATATATATATATATATATTGATCGGAAAACCAACTAGGACCTTCTATTAAAATCTAAACTACATAATATAACCCAACATAAAGACTTTGGACCACCACTGTAGACGATGTCCAACAGACATAAAGAAAGACTCCATTATAATGCTAGCATGCTTCTCAAATTAGAGAATATTTCCCCATTCGTCTATGAAGCACAGACACTCTATTTTGGCTCACGTGTTTGTGTCGGATACCGACACTCTCGGACACTTCGCGGACACTTGAATCATTGATGTTGATGATTAAATGAAGAAGTTCTTTAATTTGTATTTAATGGCTTTGTTATTTTAATATATTAATAATACTTTTGTGATTTGTATATATTTATACCAATTTTAATTGCAATAACTTTAAGTTTTTATTATATGGTCATATAAAATATATATATATATATATATATTCAGCGTGTCTTTGACGTGTCCATGTCCTACTATTTTTAGAAATAACATGTTTGCGAGTCCATGTTGTGTCGTATCTGTGTCACGTGTCCTTATCCGTGCTTCTTAGCCATTCGTAATAGTCCTATTGAGCTTCCATTCATTACACTTTCCTTTTGACTGCAACATTCACAGTGCTAGATTATGTAAGATGGAAGTCTGAAATGAATTTAGTGATACATGATACTAATGTTAAAACATCACAAGTGCTAGAAAAATAGTCTTGCCTTAGTTCTCTAGAATGCTGCCATTTTAAGGATTTCTTTTTCTTAGATCCAGTGAACAATTTATATAATTTTTTTCCCTATATTTCTTCATGGCAGATGCTATTGACTCTCAAAGATTTAGGTTTTGTTGCCTATACATGCAAAGATTCTTATATTTAGTAAGGCATCTAATTTTTCTTTGGATATTACTTCATGACAGATGCTATTAACTCCCAAAGATTTAAGTTTTGTTGGCTATACATACAAGAACTTTGATGCAGTCAAGGCACTACGTAATCCATCTGGTATGCAAATTATACTCTCCTCTTGACTCCTGAATACTTGATTTGTTTATCCTTCTTATTACATAAATATTTTTGTTTGTCATCTTTTTTTTTTTGGATAAGTATGCTAAGCATATATAGTAGTTTTTATGATTTATTTATCAAAGCCCTATTGTGTCTTGATTATTCTTGAAAGTCCTGCCCAACTAATCTATAATGTCCAACACGCTTCAGCAAATCCTTTTTTTATAATTAAATTGTAAGCTTCAGCAAACTTATGTGATATTGATATGCAGATAGGAGAGAAATTTAGGGAAAGAAAGTGGCTTATTACACTAAGACGGTGAGGTAGCACTTTATATATTAATAAAGAGAAAGTTACAAAGGTGCCCCTACTTAACTTAACACACATAATAACTCTTAGACACTCCTCCCCAAGCTGGAACATAGATATCTATCATGCTTAATTTGTTACAAAAGTTAAAAAATAAAAAGGGGTCTCTTACTCACAACCTTAGTTAACATATCTCCTAATTGATCACTCGTTCTTACAAATGATTTAACAATTTGTTTTTTATCATCATATCTCGAAAAAAATGACAATCAACTTCAATATGTTTGGTATTGTCATGAAACACTGGATTATTGGCAAACTACATGACAACTTGATTATCTAATTGCATCATCATGGGCTTCTCACTAGAAAACCCCATCCCCTCTAAAAGTGATTTCACCCACATCTCTCAAGCTGAGAGCCATAGCTCTATATTCACCTTCTCTCGTGGATCTAGCAACCACATTTTGTTTCTTATTCTTTCGTTTGACGAGATTTTCACCTACAAAAGTACAAATTTCTAACACAAACCTTCAGTCTAGACGATCACCTTCACCTGCCCAATCCGCATCGGAAAACCTAATCACCTCTAGATTGCCAAAAGGTTTCAAAACTAAACCCTTACTAGGAGCACTCGTCAAATATCTTAGGATTCAACAGATAACTTCCCAATGTTGTTGTTTAGGACTTTTCATATACTAATGACTTTGCATATACTAACTAACCGCTCGTACAACAAAAGTGATGTCTAGCCCTATGGTGAAGGGGGGTTAGAAGGAAATGTGGGGGGATGTAGTAGTAGAGTTTGACTCTTGTGTTGATAAGATTCAATTCTGCCGGCATTATCTAGTGGGAAGAGTAGGGCTAGTGGGTCATCCAAAGCCGGAAATTGGAAACCTACAAAGATGGGTTGATTGTCGTTGGGAGGCTCTTTTGGGTGTATGGATAGTGGAGATGCATGGTGAGTGGTTTTTGTTCGAGTTCCATCCCAGGAAAAAACTCACACAATTTGGAAGAAAAATGAATGGGTGTTCGAGGGGCAACTATTGTTCCTTGACTAGTCGACCATGGAGGGTTACTGCTCCCGAGATTCCGTGAAGCAGTCAATGGCATGGATTTGTCTAATGGGATTGCCAATTTTTCTTTGGAATCTAGAGGTCTTCAAGGTGAAAGGGGATCACTGTGGTGGATTTTTGGGAGTCGATGAGGATACAAGCTAGAGAAGACATTTCCGATGGGCAAGAATGTTGGTGGACTTGACGGAAAAGAAGATTCCGACTTTAGTTAAAGTGGCAGTGGGATTGTTGTAGTATGTTATCCCGGTGTGGGCAGAAAAAAAATGGTGCATTTTGGGATTGAGCAGAGGGGATCAAGGGGAGAAGCTGGCATCGGCGCCGGAGAAGACAATGTAGCAATGGTGAGGGGTTTAAATATGTGCCAGGCTCGTGGAGGCGAAAACCAGGGAAGGGATAGCGGAAAATCTTCTAGTCAAATGGGAGGGAGCCACATGGCGATGCATGCAGAGAATTCAAAATTTAAATCCCAGCAATCCGAGGTGGGTCGTGGTATGGGTATGAGAGAGGCTGGTGGGTTGAGGCATGATGCCATGCAATTAGGGGCGAACAACTAGGCTAAACCGAAGAATGTTGCAAAGAGGAGGTTGGACTGGTGGGATATGGGCTTGGGGGTAAATACAACTAGTGGGCCCAAAATTGCTACCACGGACTTGAGTCATGGGAGGGACTAGATGGGGTAGGGCAAAGCCCAAAGATCCGGTCCACTATTAAGGTGGAACTCCCAACTACCCAAATTGTAAAAGATAAGTTCCTTAAAGAGAATGAGGCCCAAAAGGAAGACATGGGCCAAGGCACTGAGGGTTAGGCCTAGTATAGGGCGCACGATAGTAACAAAGGAAAGGCTTTGTATGTGGGTGAGGGAAGAAAGGAATTTGAGAAAAATGAAGATAGCTTGGGGAAAAAGAAGGGAGAGGAAGACCTAGGGAATTGTAGACGAGATGTTCTAGAGACAAGTAGAGAGAACTAGGGTTAACTAATTAGTTACTAATTATAATAGGCTTAACTTGCTATTTGTTTTACTTAAATTGTTATTTTATATGTAACTTGTGACAAATTGTCTAATTTGTGTATGTTATTGTATTGTATTTAATTATGATAATTTCATATATTTTTTAATAAGTATATAATAATTTTATATTACATAAAATCTTAGTTCTAAGTTTTTTTATACTAGATTTTAACTAGTAAAGAATTATTTGTTATTAATAATTAATTTACATTTATGTTTATTTTTGAATATTATAGTGATTTGTAGTCTTTAGTTGATTGGGCGACACCTGGATTTGAACTAGGAAAAAAGAATTCTATTGCATTTGGATATGTATTCAAAAAAAAAAATTGGAAAATTATTTTGTAATTGAGTTTTTGAAAAGTGAATTTTAATTTTTAAACCGTCTAAAAATACGTCTGGATATAATTTTCTAACATAGTAAAATTTATGAGAATGTGTTTGGTTATGTTTTTGGAAATAGTGAAAAATGTGAAAATGTGTTTAGTTGTGATTTTGAAAAGAGTGAAAAAAATCAAAATGTTTTTGAATCGTAAATTAAAATCATTTTTTTAAAGTTAATTATAAAACTAATTTGGCATTAAACTCGTATTTTTCATTTGTATTTTATTTTATTTTTAAATAAAATATGTTATCCCTAGTGAGTTCTTTTGACTTATAAATAAAAAATGAAATTCAAATACACCCACTTATTACATAAAGTGAAAGCTGGTATGGCCATGAAAATCATTGTTGAAGGAACAAATTTTCAGTAAAAAAAAAAAAAGAAGCAATAACATGGTATTAAAATATGTTCAATAAATTTAGAATGAGCCCATACAAGAAATTTGTTTGATTAACGCGTTCTTACATTTACAACAACTATCCTATATTAATAATAACAATAATTAGAAATATAACAACCCAAAGAAAGGTGCATGATTCTCTATGCGGTGTAATGCATTTGGATACTCGTCACCCAGATAAATGAGTTATATTGTTGTTGATCCAAAGGGCATCGATAGAATAATCTACTGTTCTTCCGTACAGCACGAGCAGTCAACAATCGCATGTATCCAGTGCCACAATAACAAAGTGGTAAATGCATGTCTTCTCCATCCATTATGCTAGATAAATTGGTAAACTCCAGAAATAAATCATTAATTGATAAGTACCAAATATCATTGAACATTAGCTAAAGCTGATTACAAAGGTTGTTATCATATTTCCATACATAAAGCAAAGAGGCAGTAAGTAGGTGCAAACATGATACTAATACTTAAAAGTAACACACATTCATGTACAATAAAAAATCTCACACATGCAAAGTAAAATCAAATTTGATTATTTACATTATCCAGCAACATATGACCAGCCAAATTATCAAGTACAATAGCCATTTCGGCAATGCTTTGTTGCAATATGTCAACATCCTGTTGTGTTGGGTCCATATGTGCACCATCACCCTCTAAGTTGATGTCCTCCACTTGAAACTGATTAATAAGAGGATCCCCCACAGAATGCATACGAATGAAAACATGCAGTGACTAGGAGACCTTGTCTCACAACCTAGTAATTTGGCATACTCCGAAGTAGCGAAATCTTGCTTTTAAGACACCGAAGCATCTCTCAATTACATTTATTAATGACGAATGCATGTGGTTGAACAATTCTGTTACCCCCCTAGGACCATGACCTCTCCCACAAAAATCACGCAAGTGGTATCTCTCCCCACGGTACAGGGACAAAAATCCTGGCATGTTAGTACGGGGACACTTCCTCTTCCTTGCTAACTTCCCTTTTCCTCCTGAGCTTCCAACCCTAAACAACCAAGTATTGAGCAACAAACATGGGTCTCCCAACCTTCTTTGTCCTACTGTCAACACTCTAATGGCTTCCGCATGGGATGGAAGCCTAACAGAAGGGAATCTGCAAGTTTAGACACCCCCACGCCATTGTTAAATTACTAACTCATTTAAAAACTTAAGCTGTTAGAGAGGGTGTAACATTATGATTATAATCTCTAACACGCCCTCTCACGTGTGGTTAGTTTGAGCCTACATGAAATTTATGAGGGTGACGGTAAGGTTTGAACACATGACCTTTTGCCTACTGTGATACTATGTTAAATTACTAACTTATCTAAAAGCTTAAGCTGTCAGAGAGAGTGTAACTTTATTATTATAATCTCTAACATCCATTAGCATCACACACCCCTAGCCTTAGTTGCCCAAGCTTCAGTTTTATCCTGTGTTCCGACTTCTCTATCGAACCTCCCAACTAAACAAGTCTGCAAAAAATGCCCTTGTCTTTCCAATACTTTCATGTGAAACTTCAAAGCGTGGACCCTATTTCATCCTACACTCTCATCGTTCCATTCAAAGGCAACACCGGCAATGCTGCCGCCTCTCTGTAAGATTTGGCTTGACCCGTACTGACAAATGCCAAGAATGATGAGTACCCTAACTCCCTTGGTTCCATCAAAGGATGGTCAGAACTACCCCATTTTGCTTCTCGAAATATCTTCTCTACTCATATCCAACCTTTAGTGGACACCATTTTCCTTTCTCAGAACCTGGAACTGCTTCTGTTCAATTGCTGAAGATGAGTTTCACCGGCGTCGACTTGTCGCCAATGATCCCTTATCATGACTTTATACTTTCAAGTGTTTTTACGTATTTTAATTTTTTTCATTATTTCCATTGTGTTTTCAAAACATTTCCAAAACATTTCCTTTTTTTGGTTGACTGGAATAACACTATGAAATAAAAATTTTGATCCTTGACATACTAAGTAGGTTGCCCCATATATACATTTTCTTGAATATCACCATGAAGAAAGACATTTTTAATGTCAAGCTGATGAAGCGGTCAACCCTTAACAATAACCACTGATAGCAAAATCCAGATAGAGGTGACATGAGTAAAAGGTGAGGTCTCTAAATAATGTACACCAATGGTTTGGGTGTAACCCTTAACAACTAATCTAACCTTTAATCGCTCAACAGTATCATCATAATGATTTTGTACTGCATGTATACAACCAGACAAGAACGTGATGTTAGAACTCATGGATGGTTCAGTCATACTATTTCATTACTAAGACATAACAATATAATTTTCCGAATCCCACTCCTCTTACTCCTTGCTATCTTTAGATGGAAGACCTTGGAAAATATACTTTTAACTTCTTACGAGCACTGGAAGCTGCCTTCATTACTTGTTCCCACCACAAATAATTAGACCCATTCAATTTAGTAATTGTAATCTTCATATTATCATCCCATGATGGAACCGAAACCATCTTCACAAAACTAAACTTAATCATGGCAATTACAAAATAAAACAAGTCCCAAACAGAGAAACTTTATAATCCTCCAAAGAACAGAGCAACCAAAACAACCAAAGGACTACTTACCAAAAATTAGCACCCAATACATGCATACACAACAATCAATCATACACAACAATCAATCAGTGACCCAATCAGTAACTACATATAGAATGAACCATAATTGTCCCAAAACAAAAAACAAAATGCCCGAAATACTCAGTGTAAGACCGATGGCTATATTGGTGCATAATGGATTCTAAAATCAATTAAACTCCAACCATAACTCCAGAAGCAGCATTTAGAGATCTAGTTGTACCCCTCTGATTGTAATAGAACCAATAAAACTGATCAAAAAGCTCCAAAATAACTGATAAAAAAAAAAAAAAAACATGCTCAATGTCCTTCTGTTCCCATCTTTTTGTTTGTTGAAGATCTAGTTCTATTCATCTGATTTTTAGATGAAAAATAATGATAAAAAGGTGAGAAGTACAATGAAGAAATAAGCCAGAAACCCTAATTTGATGCTCTGATACTATGTTAAGTTTTTTTTTTTTTTTGATAGGTAAGTGGCCCTCAGGGCGATAGTTGAACCTCGGACCTTGGGAATTTTACTCAAGCCTCTTCCCAAATCAGCCAACCCTAAGGGTTGCTTTAATACCATGTTGAGTTGTTGAGAAAAGAGAAAAATATAGGGAAATAAAGTGGCTTATTACACCAGAATGTGAGATATCCTCTTATATGTTCATAATGAGAAAGTTACAAAAGAGCCCCTATTTAGCACACAATAACTCTAACTTGTGAGATAACAGATGTCAATCCAAACTACAATACGGTGCTGTAAATATGCATTATAAAGATACTATGTACAAAAAAAAAAAGACTGTAACAATGTGATATCAAAACATATGCCATCAAAGAACCAACCTTCAAAAATCCCCCAGGCATTATCATTGACCCATGAAACAAAGTGAAAACAACATCAATAACATGAGAATGCAGGATCTTTTAGGAGACACCCCTTCTCACAAAAAATATGCTGGCAATTTCACAGGTATAACCACCCCTTTACTTTCCATTGCCAACTTTCTGCTAGACTTGCCCTATGTTATTTAAGCACAAGAACATAATGATGCATGATCAATCAAATATAGACACACGTAGCACACTTGCCGAACCAATATTCACTATTCATGGCTCAAAATTAAGAATTTTTTCCACAACCTTTTGGCAACCTTATTTGATGGCTCTCTTAATGAGAGGAAAAGTTTACAGGAACTTTATTTTGGTACCAGCGTGGCGCAATGCTAAGCTTGTTACCAGGGTGCAAATACAACCAGACGATGGTTGAACCAACCCGCACTTGTTAAAAACCATTCTGAGGCTCACCACTTCTGCAGCACAAGACAGTGCTTTTATATTTGTGAAACACTTTGAAGGGAAAGCAACAAGTTATATTCCTCCCTTGGGAGGACACCCTTGGCCAAGGAGATTCAACTTTCGGGTGAGCTTCAGGAATAGGGATTAATCTTAAAGCAGGGTATGAATGATTGAACAAAATCAGTGACATGATCAGACTTTCCAATAATGGAGAAAGAATCTGCAGTGATACATATAAATATATCTGAAACATTCAGCTTATTTTACAAGGTCAAGTTCTCTCCCAGAATAACCCTACAACCTTAGCATGTTAGTCAATCCGTTCTTCTAGGTTTTTCTGTTATTTTTCTTCCAGCGCTGTCCAGTCATCCCCTCATTGGCAGGATCAATACTGGAGGGGGATTATCAAGGATAGCCTCCCCTGCATCTAAGGGGGATTATCTAGGATAGCGTCCCCTGCATCTATCTTCAAATTCATGTAACCCATGCACCATCTTTTTCCCCCAGGACCATCAAAAGCTCTTATAAATGTTATGAAGGTGTGATATTTTTCATTTTCATGTTCCAAATGTCCTCTAGTAATTTTGAATCCCTCTTTACATGGGTAATAGGGAATGTCATACCATATGTTTGCTGCTCTAGTATGGTGGGAAGGTTTGACCACAATTTTTATTTATTTATTTATGTTGACCACATCTTTATATCATGTAATTCTTCTAGATCTTATGAGGAGTACATCACCAAAACGGCCATCTATTGATTCTATATTTGGTAATAGACACTATTTCACGACTACCAAATTTCTTGCATATTTTTATGGATTGTAGTCTTATATGTTATGTCCACAGGTGTGTCGAAGGTGAATTATACTACGAAAGGGGCAGCCGAGGAAACAGATGTACAGATGCTTGCATCAACAGGTGATGCAATGTCACCATAATATATAACATATGGTGTAGCAGACGGGGCCAAGTTCAGTGTCTGCATGGCGGTGGCAGATGCCTGTTTATTTTGATCAGGTTGTTTGCCTCGAATTGGCGTTTCCTTTGAGGGGGGCTGCCATATAACTTGGAGAACCATAATGTTTCAAGTGTACAGTAATATTTGAGTGACTTTATAAAAAAAAAAAAAAAGCCCAATAATGATGGGTTTATTAGAAGGAAGAGTGATCTTTTAGTATAAAAGATCTATGTAATAGAAATTTAGAGTAGAGAAATGTGGTTCTTTTGTGTCTTTGGCGCTGCCCAGGTTGGCAATAGAGAACTTAGCCTTCTCTTGTGGCAGTTTCTGGTCAGAAATTTTCATTGAAGAGACTTTTAACCGTTCTATTATTGTGTGAGCTTTTTTTGGCTGGCTAACAAATAAGTTGGTGGAAATTTTCTCTTAAATCGTTTGCTGTTGTGGTGTTTTGTAGATTGTAATAGTGCCTCCTCTGCTTTCTATCATTCTAGTTATTGTACGTTCAAAAACATACTAAATACTAACTAGTGTGATTGATTGATCACCCAGTCTTTAGCAGTTTTTTTTAATAGGCCTCTCTCTCTCACACACACACAATTTATAAATGCCCTTAATATATTTATTAAGCCCATGATTTTGGAAAAAGAGCAATTTAAGCCTTGAAAGTGCATTTGGATTGAAGGAATTGGGAGGAAAACAAAGGAAAAAGATTGAAACATTGTTATCGAGGGGAAAAGAAAACGAAAATGAGGTCAAAGGGAGGTTCATTTTACCATTTTGTCAAAGGCGAGATTATCCATTCGTGGATTCTATTAACATAACATAATAAATATATCATTTATTTTCTTCTTCTTTTTCTCCAATAATCTGACCGGATTACCATTGTTCTTGCTTCCCAGGTTGTTCAAAATATTATGTTTTTTTTCTTTCCTTTCCTTAATAATACTATGTTTTCCTTTTGCCATTTAGTGGAAAAGAAGGTACAAGTCCCAATTTCAATTCTCACGGCTAGAATAATCAATCATCATGATGTCCCAACCACTAATCATGTAAACAAATCCTACCCAGTCATGAATCACAATTTTTAAACAAAATATGATAGTTGCCTCCAAAGACTGTTAACCTGATAAAATTGCCCAGAAAAATAAATAAATAAAAGCAGTACACGTTTAGAATATTTATTTTCTTCTTTTCCATGAGAAAACATGAGCTGTGGGGTTCTCAAGGCTTTAATCTCTTGAGCCTTCCTGTGTACTTTGGGTTCATCCTCCTTGGGCACTTTTTATATACCATTACTTGAGCTGCTACTGCTGAGCTTGATCCAACATAAATGCAGAGCAGGCAGAGTAATCTGCTTGTTGGGGAGATTTACCGTCCATTCTCTGCTAGTTATACTCAAACAAGCATTAAATCCAAAATATGTCATCGTAACCTGCCCCCACCACTACGCTACCACAATTAATAAATAATAATTTAAAAACAAACTTGCTCAACACAATCTTTTCTTCTGTATAGTAGCGAGTTTTAATAGTAATAATCAGCCTAAGAAACGGATAATACATCAAAACAAAATTGTCAAAAGCTTACAATGGACCGACTGACCCACCAGTATATTAATGAAATTCAAAATAATATCAAGTAACTTTTGCAGACCCAAACTCCACCTAAACCAACTGCATCGCAAACCAATTTTAAATTTCAACAACAAACTAGGCTTTCTATAATAATATTCTTATTCACTTGAAAATGCCAACTCGTCACACCAAACCTGTCCATCAAAATTCAACCAACCATTCTACTTCTCATCACTTGGATTTTCCAGCTTCACATCTTCATCTTTCTTCTCTGCAGAAACAGGCACCTCCTCCGTTTTTCCCTCTTCATCTTTGCTTTTTTCCCCTACACTCAACTTCTCCAGAAGGTTAGCAGTAGAGCTAGCTTCTTCACTCTCCCCAGATTTCTTCCCTTGCGAGTCAGCAACTTCTTCAATCTTCTCTTTGAATGTTTTGCAGTCTGGAAAAAAAAAATATATATATATATATATATGATTTTATATCTTCTTCAATCTTCATTGTAAGTTGTAACATTAACACTTCAAAATTGCAATTGTAACCAATATGATTTTATATCTACTCTCTCATAACCTAGAAGGAAAGAGAAATGAGAAGATAAAAAAGGAATGCTGAAATATGTATTAGAATGAAATATCAGCGACAGCAAGAAAGAGATAACTTCATCAATTCTGTTGATAAAGCCTACCAAAATAAATAAAAAGTAACTAAGTAATTGAAACACTGGTACTTGTCA
Organism: Nyssa sinensis; assembly: GCA_008638375.1. Taxonomy (NCBI): domain Eukaryota; kingdom Viridiplantae; phylum Streptophyta; class Magnoliopsida; order Cornales; family Nyssaceae; genus Nyssa; species Nyssa sinensis. The sequence continues at coordinate 1,252,126 of CM018032.1, read as the reverse complement.
AATCCAAGCCTGCATTTAACCATGATGCAGTAATCCTAATCAGTCAAATCCCCATGTTTGACCCAAAGACACTGACAAACATGAATGTCAGATCCCAAATTGCGATCAACCGCATATGGCTAAAGTCAATAAACTGTTTTAAGTGTCACATACTCGGCTACAAGCCTACGAGCAATTCGAAATTTATGCACACTACATTATGAAATTCAAATCTCAATGTGCCTGTCATGATCAGGACAGTGATAAGAAATTGTCAATTATAGAATTGAATTAGTAGAAAAGATTAATATCTTATACTCGTCAGCATTAGGAGATCAATCCCAAACACTATTTTGCAGACCTAGATGATCCATCCAAAAGACAAAGGATTAGATGGAGTATCTGTATCCTTTGATCATTTTGACAATCACAACTTTCGAATTCCCAAACCAAGAAATTACAAGAGATATTGCTCAACCTTCTGCCAGAAAATCATAAAATTTGTAGTAAAGAAATAAAAGGTTTCGTAAACTTAAGTCTCCGGGTTATGAATATGGTGTTAATACTCTGGGAAGTTTACAACCATGAACTTCTAATAGACAAAACTGCTTAGCATTTTTCCTTCCCCCCTGGGGGGGCATATAAGCTGCATGTGGACAATGTACTAATCGATAAGACTAGAAGGGAAAAATTCCCTTTCAGATATGAAAACATGTGGCTAAGGAGGAGGGTTTTCGAGACTTAGAAAAGTTGGTGGGAAGGATATTGGGTGTCGGGATCTCCAACTTTCCTCTTAGCTTGGAATATTGTATTGTTCAAGAAAGATTTTAAAAAATGGAACCAAGGAATACTCGAGAAGAAAAAATATTGATAATTAGGAAGTATTTTAAAATTTGGCATTGAATAAGGCTGAAGCGTTGGAGGAGATTAATACTATGGATGGGAAGGACAAGTCACTGGGTTTAATTAAAAAGGAAAAGGCCAGAAGAGAAGAAAGGAAAGCCATTATGTAGAGGATTACACTTTTGGAGGAAATCAGCTAGAGACAAAATCTACAGTTATTTGGTTAAAGGAAGAAAACAAAAACACAGATTTTATCATCAGGTTGCCAATTCTCATAGAAGAGTGAACCGCATTGAAAAGATTATTGTGGAAAGGATGGAATTAAATATGAAAGAATATAGAGAGAATGGGATTGTGAATTTGTATAAGAATCAATATTTTGGCACAAGGTAGTGGAGGCCGAATTTGCATGGGTTGGAATTTGATCAATTAGAGGATGAGGACGGGGACAAGTTGAGAGTGACCTTTTTTGGAAGAAAAACTGGTGGTAGTGTTGAAGAGAATAATACTATTTTGCCATTCCACTCGTTCTAGGGCTATAGATTCAGTCATACGACATGTGTACGAGGCTGCTGAATCAAGTAGAATGGCAACTCAGCGGATGGGAGAATTGCATAGAACAGACAAATCTCAATGGGGTGATGCTGTGTAGACTCAGATGACGAAGTGGGTAGTTCTGTTGAAGACACAGACATTGAGGAAACTCGAGGTGGGCTTAAATTCTCAAACATGGAATTGGCAGGAAGAACTCAATGCTGAAATTGAGAGGAAGTACAGAGATGATGACCGGAATTCAGGCTCGCAAATACAGAGCAGGGCGATGAAGATGAAGCAGAGATTAGTACCTTCATTCCAGAAACAATTTTAGTGGAGGAAAAGAGGCTGCAGGGGTGTGAAACAGCTAGAGAGAATGATTTGGTTGAGGGGGTGAATTCTGTAGAAGGGAAAGAACCACTGTTGGATATCTCAGAGAACATATTGCAGATGATGGAGGAGCCGGGGACACTGTTAGATGGCGATGGGCAGCTGGTAGAATTTGTGGGACAGAGCAGGGAAGAGCCTCTGAAGTGCGACCCTCTAGCAGTGATACATCCAGAGGGGCAGAGGTTAGTACTTGAGCTTAAAGAGAACAAAAGGACTGAAGTGTCAAAGTGGGTCCTGAGAAAGATTTGTGGTGTAAGTAAATTTTTAGGAGTATCCTGCAAAGGGTACGGGGAAGAATTAATGAAGTTATTCAAGGAAATAGAGAAGAACAGACTGGGAAAAGTCACAGTTCAACAGAGAGAAAATTCAGCTCAAGAAATGTCTAAAAAGAGGCCGACAAGGGAGTTCAGAAACCTTGTTAGTTCAGTGAACTACGATGGGAAGAGGCAAGCAGAGGGGAGGAAGGAGGTGGTAAGGGAGCTGATTTTTTTGGGTGATTAATGAAGCTGAAGGTGTTATCATGGAATGTCTCAGGTCTAAATGACCCCGATGAGAGAGCTGTTATTAAAGGGGTGTAGAAGGAATGGAACCCCGTGCATATTTGTTTGCTGGAAACAAAGGTAGAGAGGTTTCTATTGATTTTGTTAGAAGTTTCTGGGGCAATAAATGAGTAGACCGGAGTAATGTGGTATTTTGTTAATGTGGGATTCTAGGAAAATTGTAGGGTAGGTACTCGTTCTCTTGCAGCCTTAAAATGGTGATGGAGGATTTCCCTTGGGTTTTTATAGGTGTGTATGGACCCAACTTGGATGCCGAGAGAGGACAGTTTTGGGATGAGCTTCAGGGAGTTGCTAGAAGGTGGGGGGGGGGGGGGGGAGGAGACTTCAATGTAATTAGATTTCCTTCAGAGAAAAAGGGAGGGGGGCGCCTAATTAAAGGAATGAGAGACTTTTCAGCCTTCATAGATTGTAATAATTTGGTGGATTTTCCATTGGAAAGGGGGAGATTTACATGAGTGAGATAATCTAGCAATGTCCAGAATTTACAAATCTCTCATTTCGACAGGGTAGGAGGAGAAAATTCCTAGTGCTAATCAAACTTGTCCTTCCAAGCCTGTTTCAGATCATCTTCCTATTTTGTTGGATTATGGTGGAGTGAGATGGGGGAGGAGTTCATTCCGTTTCGAGAAAATATAGTTAAAGGCCCCGAGTTTTAGAGATAAGGTGGCTGGTTAGCGGCAGGGGTACACTGTCAGTGGGGATACAAGCATCAATTTAAGCTCAAACTTTTCACAAAGCAGACTTGAAGAAATGGAATGATGAAGAATTTGGGAATGTACACGTTAAAAAGGAGTGAATTCTTAAGGAGATTCAGTAGCTAGACAGCAAGGAGCAGTGTTGAGGTCTTAATGAAGAGGAAACAAATCACAAGGAAGGGGAGTCGGCTTGGGTGATAGAGATTCGTGGCGGCAGAAGTCTAAAGTGTTGCAGCTAAAAAAAGGAGGGGGGGGGGGGTGTAGAAACACAAAGTTCTTTTATAAAGTAGCAGATTCCCATAAAAGAATGAATAACATCACTTCGGTTATTGTTGGTGATAGGAGGTTGCAAGGAGGGGAGGAGGTGAGAGAAGGTATTGTTGGCTTTTATCAAAATTTGTACACTTAAATATGCATGTGGAGACCGGATGTGGAGGGATTAGAGTTCAGTACTATCTCAACCAAAATGTTTTCTATGTCAAAAAGACCTTTTGAGGAGATGGAGGATGGAGGTAGTCAACTTTAAAATCTTGTAATGGAGATAAAACCCCAAGACCATACGGATTTTCAATGGCTTTCTTCAAACATCGCTCAAGGGTGGTTAGGACAGATGTTATGGCAGCGTTTGCTCATTTCCATGAAAGGGATGTTGTTCAGATAGGAGCCTCCATATTTCCTTTATAGTAGTGATCCCTGGTTTCAGGAGTATTAGGCTATCCGTAATACGAATTGAAAACCGCAACTATGAATTTTTTTCAAATACTAGAAAATCTCTTAAAAGTCATTAATACACATATTTTGATAATAATTTATTACATTTTAGTTTTTTTATTGTTAGTTTTTAATTTAAAACACCTAGAAAGATATTTTTCTATAAGTAATACCTATAAAGATGTTTTATTAATTGTATATGATTTGTTTTAAATTAAACATATAAGAAAGTATCATTTGATTTGAATAACATTACAACAAATAATAGCAAAAACTTATTATGAGCATGAAAATCAATTTAGTGTGATTAATTATATAATAAAAATTGAGCCCCAAAGGCCTTTTTCAAGATCGTATCGGCCTGAATTTTTTGATAATTAGTTTTAATTTTTTGAATTATTTTGTTAAATATCTCTCTTGTATTTACATCTCATAAAAATAGGGAAAGGATTCTACAAAAAATAACAAATAAAAAACAAAAAGCAAAAAAGGCATAAATATAGTTGTATCAGTCCTGTAACGGCCCGTAAAGGTGAATTTTGGTCTGATCGATATATCGGCCTATATCAATATTGGAGAGTCAAAAAATCAATACATAACGGTCATTATTTAAATCCATGCTTTATGACAATTAGCTTGGTGGAAAGTATTTACAACTTAATATTCAAGGTTCTCTCATTGAGACTTGGGGAGGTTGGGTGTATTATTTCTTCAAGTTGAAAAACCATATTGATTGCTAACGAATGTATTGGCTCAAGGGGGAAAAATTAGGAGAAAGGCTTGAAATGTAAGTTGGACATTGAGACCGGGGGATCCATTGTCCCCAATTATGTTTGTCAGAGTGATGGAGGCTTTCGATAGGGTGTTGGCTAGAGCGATCTCAGGGGGGCTTGTTGAAGGGTTTTGGTAGGGTGGAGATATCGCACCTCTTGTTTGTGGCATTTTCTATGAAGCAAGGGAGTTATTACTTAGATACTTGAGGTGTATCTTTGTGCGCTTTCAGATCATTTTTGGGCTAAAAGTTAATCTTGGCAGAAGAGAGATTATTCAGGCAGGGAAGGTTGAGGAATTGGCAATGGGGGTGGGTAGTGTTGTTGTGGGCTACTTCCCCTCCACATATCTTGGCTTGCCTTTGGGAGCTTCCACGAAATCCATAGCTATTTGGGATTCAATTATTAAGAGGTTTCAACGTCACTTAGCAGGATAGAAATGACAATATTTATCAAAGGGAGGGAAGATCACTCTTATTAAGAGTACTCTGACGAATCTTCCAACTTATGATGTCTCTTTTTCCTATGCCTAGTTAGATAGAGAGGAAGTTAGAGAAGCTTCAACAAAAATTTCTTTGAGATGACAAGGAAGATGTTATAAAGATTCACTTAGTGAGTTAGGAAAAGGTGATGAAGCTTTCATTGGATGGGAGTGGGTGGGTTGGATTTTAAAATTTTAAGGTTGTTAATCAAGCTTACCTGGGAAAATAGATGTGGCAATTTGGGTGAAGGATGAAGCTTTACAAAATGATGTTGTCTCAATTAAATATGGATGCAAGAGGACGGTTTTCGGAGGAGGTGATGAAGGCATATTGTATGGTGTGTGGAAGGCAATTAGGAAAGGAGGGAGAAGTTTTGTCAATATGTTCACTTTGATGTTAGGGAGGTGACAAGGGTGAAATTTTGGTTGGATCCTTGGTGTAGTGATTGGGCTTTAAGGGAGAAATTTCCCGATCTTTTTAGCATAGCCACCAACAAGGAAGCCCTACTGGACTCTCTCTCATCGCTTAGTTTATCACATCAATCTTTTTCACCACAGCAGTTATAGGTCGTTGAACATGGCAAAACCATCTTAGACAATTTTTTCCTCATTTTATCTTCAATATGGCTACTTCCATCATCTCACAAACATATAAATTCCTAATTTTATCACTTCTTGTATTTCCATACATTCATCTCCACTTTCTCATTTCAACAACACTAATTTCATGAACATGATTCTTAATTTCCTAACATTCTGTTCATAAATTTAAGATTATAATATTTATAAAAATTGCTAGGATAATGACCATAATTAAATTAAATAAGACATGAATGCAATTGTGAAGTAAAACATATAGTGGACAGGATGAAAGGAAAGTCTTAGAAGAAGGTTAAGTCATGTGATGTATGGATGCTTGGGTACAAGATGAAATTGCTACATGGGGAAAAAAAGCCAAGAAAGAAAAGATGCAGACTCAACCCCAATGATTTCTTAAGTTCAGTTAAATTGAGTAGGCATGCTAAATTTTCACCTCAGCTTCATTCACTCCACTTTGGTTTTACCTTGCTAAATGTTTGTATCTTAATCCTAGTATATGAATTAACCAGTACATAATTGTACAAGTCAATGCCCAAGTTAGTCCACTAACATGATATTTGGTAAAGTTAACTAGAAACTGTTACAAAATACTCTCCAAAGCATTGTGCCACTTTTCTTTTTCTTTAATGAATCATAAGGAAAAACTCAGCCCACCCCCCCCCCCCACCCCCAAAAAAAAATGATGTTCTACCTCATAGATACTTTCGCGTCAAATACCAATCCAATCCAATCCAATCCAATCAGAACATGTAACAGTGAAATACTCAACATTTAACAGCTCAAATACGTGTGTATATATGTAATAGAATTTGAGCTTCTACACTCAAGCTAAATGCATGTAAAATTCAAAGCATTAAGCAACAATACAATGAGTGAACTTCAACATTTAATCCCATTTGTACAATGCAAGGACATAATGGCAAAGATTCCAAACAGCGGAATTGTTTGATTCAAATGGCTGAACATAAATACTGTACAAGAGATCCGATACAGGAACAGAGAAGTGGGCTCAATGTAATAGAGGATAACTGTCCCCTCACTTTCCCATGTTTATGGAAACAAGCGCTCAAGAACACCTAGAAATTATGATTTAAGGTCTGAACAACAGAACGCACCATCACCACCCACCATTTTTTTGAGGAGAGGGGGTTTAATAGTGGAGTGCCTCATCAAATTTTATGCTTCTGCCTCATAATCTTCTCTAATTCTATGGATGAAAGCTACAGTATGACTCTAGATAATGGACCCAGGGGCAAATAGGATTTAACCGTGGGATCTCTACATGAACAGTTAGGGTTGGTTGTACTGGCAATGCCTTCTAAAGAAAGTCAAAAGAGAATCGTTGATGAGGTACCGAGAGAGAGAGAGAGAGAGCTGTTGAGATGATGAACAGTGGGTCTGATAGCTGAGCATTTTATTTCTCCTCATCTTGTTATTTTTTATGAATCATGAAGAGAACTTTAAACATATGCATACATGAACTAGTTCATTGATGCAGAGACTTTGATTTACTCCTAAATCATGAGATAAGTGAATTCCAATCAATACCTGAAACAAGAGATATAAGAAGAGGGAAAGTACTTACACATTGGCTCAACTCTGCCTCCTTCCGAGTAAGAGGAGATTGTTAAATTCTTGAAAGCCAATCTTTCGCTATTTGCTTGCGAGACCAGACATATGGATGAAATAGATCCCGACTTTATTTCTTACAAGCTAATGACAGATCTAGACCATCCTCCAGTGAGACAGAAGAGGAGAACATTTGCCTCAGAACGTCACAAGATCATCAACGAAAAAGTCCAGAGGTTGCTTGATGCTGAAATGATAAGGGAGGTGTTCTACCATGAATGACTTGCCAATACAGTTCTTGCAAAGAAGAAGAACGGCAAGTGGAGAGCCTATGTCGACTATACCGATCTCAATAAAGTTTGTCCTAAAGAAAAGCTTTCCTCTTCCAAGAATTGATCAAATCGTTGATGCTACGGCAGGTAATGAACTCATGAGCGTTTACTCTGGCTACAATCAAATCCAAATGTATCCTCCAAATTAAGAGAAAACAGCATTCATTTCAGAACGAGGTCTCTATTGTTATAGAGTGATGTTGTTCAGTCTGAAGAATGATAGAGCCACATATCAGAGACTTGTGAACAAAATGTTCGGCCCCTAGTTCGGAGATATAATGGAAGTCTACATTGACGATATGCTCGTCAAAAGTGTTTGGAAGACTGACCATGTCCAGCACTTATCCCAAACATTCAACATCCTAAAGGAGTACAAAATGAAACTTAACCCATCAAAATATACCTTTGGGATTACACAAGAAAAATTCTTGGGTTTCCTGGTCTCCCAAAAAGGAATTGAAGCAGATTCTACCCAGATCAAGGTTCTAACTAACCTGGAATCTCCCAGAACTAAGAAAGACATTCAGAGGATAAATGAAAGGATAGCGACACTGAATAGGTTCATCTCTAAATTTACGGATTAGTGCCTCCCATTCTTTAAAGTTTTGAAGGGGAGTAAGGCCTTAGAGTGGACCTCTAAATATGAAGAAATCTTTCAACAACTCAAGCAATACTTAGCCTTCCTAAACCTTTTTTCAAAACCAGTGCCAAAGGAAAAACTACTCTTATATTTAGTTATGTCAGAAAGTGTCATCAGTTCTGCATTAATTAGCGAAGACAAAGGAGTTTAGAGGCCTATTTTCTATGTCAATAAAGCACTTCTGGACACCGAGACATGATATTCTGAAATTTAAAAAAAGACTTTAGCCCTGGTGATATCTGCTCGGAAGATCAGACCATACTTTCAACCTTATCTTATCGTAATCCCCACATCCTATCCTTTAAAATCAGTCCTGCACAAACCTGAAGTTTCGAGACGATTGGTTAAATGGTCAGTGGAACTAGGAGAATTTGACATATCCTTTGTTCCACGAGCTGCTATCAAAGTTCAAACATTAGCAGATTTCATTACTGAATTCACTGGAACATAGCATTCAAAAGCTCAAACCGCTATAGATACTTCGGGATGGCTACTTTACACTGATGGTTCATCTACAAATAAAGGCTCTAGAGTAGGTATAATATTTCAGTCCCCTGATGGGATTATAACCGAAAAAGCCATTAGTCTGAGATTCAGAGCCTCTAACAACAAAGCTGAGTGTGAAGCACTTATCCTCAAATTAAAATTAGCTTTAAAATGTGAAGCTTTGAACCTCGATGCATTTTCTGACTCTTAGCTTATAGTCAGTCAAATTCTGGGAGAATATTCTACCAAAGAAAGCAGAATGATCAGGTATTCAGAGCTGGTATAATCACTAAAATAATCTTTCCGCAAATTCACTATTCATAAGATTGAAAGGAATAAAAACTCCAGAGCAAATGATTTAGCGAATATGGCCTCCCATCTCAAGCTAGAGAGAGATTCTACGGTAAAGATCTCCTACTAGTCAAAACCTAGTATTGAAGCACTACAAGCTCTTCAAATTTCAGAACAATCTCCAAATTGGATGACTCCCATTATTTAATACCTGACGGAATGATTGCTTCCAGAGGACAAAGGGTTGTCAATAAGACTTTCGGTAAAGTTTTTTTTTGAGAATCAAATACCAAGTTGCCCTAATTCGAATTCTCCTCCTATTATTTAATACTTGACAGAATGATTTTAGAGGACAAAAATCATGCCAGGAGGATTCGAATTAGGACAGCTCGGTATTTGATTCTCAAAGAAAAACTTTACCGAAGGTCTTATACATAATCCCTTCTACAGTGCTTGGCTCCAAAAAAGGCCCACTATGTTCTAGCAGAAATACACAAGGGCATATGTGGCAACCATAACGGCGGAAGAACCATAGCCCACCGAGCACTTACTCAGGGCTACTACTAGCCCAATATGCTAAAAAAAGCTAATGAGTATATTCAGAAGTGTGACAAATGTCAGCGGTTTGCTTCTGACCAACATCAACCTCAGCATGAACTCATCCTATTACAAGTCCTTGGCCCTTTGCCTAATGGGAAATGAACATTATAGGGCCACTACCAAAAGCGCCTTAGAACAGAAGATTCTTACTAGTTACCATCGACTATTTTCTAAGTGGGTAGAAGCTAAACCACTGACCCACATCATAGAAATAGAGGTAAAGAACTTCACTTGGAAGAACTTTGGGTGTAGGTTCGGCATACCCAATCATTATTTCAAACAATAGGACACAGTTTATAGGAAAAGTATTCAAAAAATTCTGTAAAGACCTCCACATTAGTCACCACTTCTCCTCTCTAGGGCATCCTCAAGTTAATGGATAGGCTGAGGTCACCAAAAGTACTATTCTCGAGGCCATAAAGAGAAAGTTGGAAGAAGCCAAGAGAAGATGGGTCGAAGAGCTCCCTGGGATGCTCTGGGCTTATCGAACTACTAAAAGAATCTCGACTACGGAAACACTATTTTCACTCACTTATGGCACCGAGGCAATCATTATTGTTGAAATTGATATGCCAACCCTCAAAACAAACCTCTTTGACCAAGAGACCAATGGCCAACAGCTCACAAAAAATCTAGACCTTCTAGAAGAAAAGCGTGAGCAAGCTCGGATCAGGACTGAAACCTACCAGCAGAGAATGACCAAATACTTCAACAGATGGTTAAAACCCATTAACTTTCAACTTGGAGACCTCGTCCTGAGGAGAGTGTTCTCAAACACTAAAAATCCCACCATGGGAAAGCTCTACCCTAACTGGGAAGGGCCTTACAAAGTAACTAAGATTGTTAGACCTACAACTTATTGGTTGGAGGATTCAACTAGGAAGTTTGTAACTAGGCCTTGGAACATCGAACACTTGTGCTAGTATTATCAGTAATAGATTTATTTTCGATTCATTTTAGTGCATTGTACCAATATACCCTAAAAACCTAGTATCCACTATAAGTGTTACAGGTCTGGTCCATTTTATCAATGTACAGACTCCTAAAAACCTTGTATTTGTTACAAGTGTTACAGGTCCGGTCCATTTTATCAATGTACAGACCCCCTGAAAACCTTGTATTCATTACAAGTGTTATAGATCTGGTTCATTTTATCAATGTACAGACCCCTAAAAACCTTGTATTCATTACAAGTGTTACAGGTCTGGTTCATTTTATCAATATACAGACCTCTAAAAGCCTTATATTCATTACAAGTATTACAGGTCTGATCCATTTTATCAATGTACAAACCCCTAAAAAATTTAAAAAATTTTGTACTCAGTACAAGTGCTATAGGTCTGATCCATTTTTTCATTGTCTTCTAAAAAGACCTTCTATTATTTACAAGTGTTACAGATTTGTATACTCCATTTTGTCAATACACATACGCCTAAAAGACCTTGTATTATTTACAAGTGTTATGGGTTTGTATATTCGGTTATTTAGACCTCTGAAATGCCTTATAAGTACTTTGGAATTCTTGCGAAAAACTTGTATCTTTCTGCTAGTCTGAATATCAGAGAAATTATCTCAGAGTTAGAAATAACATAAAGGTATCAAACTGGACATAAGTTCTGAAGCAACGAAAATTTCATATATTAAAATCCCAAAAATGGGAGAGTTACAAAATCAAAATAGCAAAAAAAACAAAAGAGTACAAAAATCCTAACTACTCAGCTGCAGGTTTGGTAGACTTTGGAAGGACTTCTTGAACAGGTTCATGAGCTGCTTCTTCTTCTTCTTCGTCATCAGCATCCAAGGTATCTATCTTAACCTGGGATACCACAATATTGTTCACCCCAATCAAGTCCAGATCTGGATAATTCTTCCGAAGCTTTTTCCTAAAAGTTTGGTACCCATAATCAATGAGCTCACTCACTTGCTCCTAAACCTCGCTCTTCAGATCTATCTCCGTCTGAGCTCGTGCAACTTCGACACTATCCTGAAGTTTCTTGGCAGCAACAACTTCAAAATCCACAAATTTCTACCTAAGACCCTTTAGTTCAGCAATGAGGGCATCTTTTTCGGACTTTAGAATGGAGTAAGAGTTAACAGCCTCCTTCAACTTCTTTTCAGCTGCAACCACCGCCAACTGAGCAGTCCCTAATTGCAGCCTGGTTTCATCGAGCTCAGATTGAAGGGTGCCAATCTACTCGATATCTTTCGAGCAATCCATGATGACTGTCAAACCATGAACAACCTAGAAAACAAAACATTCAAAGTCATAACTGAATACATGCAAAATACAGAAAGATAATGCACAAACATGGAGAAAAGAACTTACCCTCACGTGGATAGCCATCAGATCTCTAGCTATCCTCTGAGGCTTTAGCCCAAAAAACTTGCTGGGCCTGTTGCCCCAGGAATCTTTATAGGCCTTCTTCACGGCACCTGCGCCGAAGTCCTCAAGCTCTAAAAGGGCGACAGTCGTCTTGCCTTTCCCTCTCTTCCTTGTTGGCACGGTGGGCATCGGGGGCGGAAGGGCCCTCTAAGCTGGCAGTGAGCCAGTTCCTCTGAAACAGTCCGCTTCAGGGAGTTGGAAATAAGCCTCCTCTTCTCTAGAGGAGGAGGAGCAGCAAGGGTAGATGTTTCCCCAGTTTTCTCTCTCTTTCTTGGTACCCATCCAGTAACCAGGGACTTCTTCAGAGTCTTAGCACAGTCCTTTACCAACCCAACCTCCATCAAGTTCTTCGGGGTAAGGATGGCCTCGTTAGAACGCTTATTGGTCTAAAGGAGCCTCTTGTACTTCTTTTGGAGGTCGGGAGTGAAGATTGATTCCTTCCACACCTTTTTGTCTGCACAAAAATACAAAGCAAAGATCAGTTAAGCTCAAATACAGAAAAGTAAAAAAAAGGGGGGGGGGGAAGTTATGGAAAATAAAAAGGGCCTCACCTTTGATGCCAGTCCTTCGTGGGAAGGTTGAAGCTTGGTTCTCGAATTCCTCGAACTCCCAGCCTCCCTTTACATAGAAGTACCACTTCTTCCAGGTCTTATTGGAAGTAGGTACAGAAGAGAGAAGTCTGAACCCCTTGTTAAAAGACATGTAAAACATGCCTTCCGATTTCAAGTACTTTATATCCATATTGCTTCTAATCAAGGGAATATCTACCTCAACATTGTTCAGGTGACCTAAAACTATGAAGCCAATCAATTGCCTCTAGCTATTGATATTCAGGTCGGTTAGGCAAATCTTAAACCAGCTAAAAAATTCTCTAATGATACGGTGAAAGGAACCTCTATCTCAAACCACTCAAGATAAGAACAGATCTCACCTTGTTGGACGTCTGAAATACGATCTATAGGCTTGGGTATCCTTTAGGAGACATTAGCAAGAAAGTCGAAAGCAACCCTCAGAGCATCAATCATGCTCATGCTCTGAGTAATGGCGCTTCCGCCCTCCTCCCTTTATGGCTTTTTCTAGAGGTTTCCCCGCCTTTGTTCCTAGGCTCTATGAAAGCCTCTACTATCTTAACCTCAAAACTCATGGCTGAACTACCAACAGGCCCATTTTCTATGTTATCTAATGGGCTACTAATTACAAGATTCACTTCTATTTGATCATCTACCTCCAAATAGAAGTGAATCTATTGGATACTAGGCTTTGCTCTTATGACCAGTGCTCAACTGGGCATCAGAGACAGACATTGTACAAAAGACAAACAGAAGAGAAGTGTGTAGAAGAAGGGTAGAAAAAAGAGAAAAACAAATGAAGAAATTTAAGGAACGTTCGTAAACCAAACCTGATCGAGATCTTGATCGAAGAGAACTCTCTGATACACAGGCAATCACTTCAGAAATTGCTCTTGGGGGCTGAATACTCTCGAGTCAGAATTTCCAAATGTAGAAAGGGGGAAATGGTGATGCGTTGCCCCCCTTTTATAAAGCCTCATTGGGTGCCCACTTTGGAAATGTCACGGCGGTTGAAGCAATGATGGCCTCGTAATTCCAACCGGTGGCTGATGTAATAAATGTCATATCAACAACTGTCTCTTCGGAATGCGAAACGGCACATTTATGATCGATACGCATGTAACGTCTCAAGAACCCTAAACTCAGCTCTAAATAACAACCCCAGAACTGGAGTTCAAGGGGAGTAGCTGATATACCATAATTTGACGACCGTATTCAGGGCATAACACATGTCTATAATAAGCTCTTCAGGGTACAGACCATTAGAGGATTATTTCATCAAAGTCAGCCAAGCACAAAGGATTCAGAGGTAAAGGGTTGAGAACTGATTACCGCTTTCTATAGATTACCGACCTCATAATAAGGAAACATAATTCAATATGGCAACTACTATCTTCGGATATCCTCAAATACCTACTTTTATGACTCCTAATCCTACTCAACTCAGGATATCTATGACAAGGCCACATAGTAAGCTTTCAACTTATGTTCAATTTCTCTTTTAAATTAATATTCTGATTTTTTTTTATTGACTTTATCATCGGAGAGGTTACTACCGGAGCCTTCCCGGTGACCCTTTACTCCCAAGTTATTGACAAAAAGTTCGGGATAGGAAACCTTCAGACCATAAAAGAGCAACATCAACTACAATCAGGATTTTTTTTTTGACAACTCTTTAGTCAGAAATATATAATACCCACACTACCTCCTTAATTTTATCAAATCACCTCTAACATGTAATTAGTAGAAAACTTAATCCCTAAAAGGATACAAAGAAAATTAAAACATTTTAGTCACTTGAATTATTCCTTGAGACAGTAGGAGTTATGTCCTCGGTCCTACTTTTAATGTGGCATATTATATCACCTGATTCACCAAAAAAATACGAAAATCGTTGAAGCATTGAATAATTAAAAAAAGAAAAGAAAAGGAAATAGGCTTGTTTAAATGCTATCCAGAAAGGAAGAGGAGGGAAGGGGCACCATAATGGAGTGCCTATGTCAAATCACAATGAACTCAATCGACTTCCCTCGGACACAAACTTAATAAAATTTCCAGCAAAAGTCCAGAAACCAATTAATGTCATTATTACCACATCGCTAAAATAACAAAACAGAATGGAGATAAACATAAAATAAGATATAAAAAAAATTCTATTAGACAAACTCGTAAAGAAGATGCATAATTAGATCACTCACTCTCAACCGAAGGGAAACGAATGCAAAAGAGCTCTTCTTTCAACTCTCCATCGGCAAAATCAGTAGCATGCCAAACACAGGACTTATCACTCCCAGCATGCTCTTGCACCGAAATGGAAGGAAGCACTACAGCACGTGCACCTCAATTTCAATATAATCAACATCTACACTAATATAGTAATAAAGAGAGAGAGGAGTACCGAGATGGTTGGCGCAGATCTTAAGAGTCTTGGATTGTCGCATAACAAGTCTAACCTTACTGGTTTCCTTGTGCTTGAGAAGCTTCACTGTACCAACACCTCTCTCTTTCCATTGATTTCCTTCCTTGTCAAATCTATATAACTTGGCTTTCCTATCATCACAAGCAACCAATCAGCAATAGTCATCCAAAAAAAAAAAAAAATTGGAGCGAATACTTGCCAGAAACAGAAGCAAAATTAAACAAAAAAATATTCTCGGGAACCAAACAGAAGAAAGATAAAAGTAGGGTATATTTTCAGAAATGGAACGGACAGATCGAGAAGGACGTCTTCGTTTTCTTCGCCGGTGGTGACGGAGACTTCGTGAAGCCTGACGATGGGAGCAACCTGTGCTCCAGTGTCTTCCTCTTGAGCTGCTGTGGTTTCTTCTTCTTGTTCATCCTGGTGGGTTTGGGTAGTCGTAGTAGTGGCCATGTCAGTGTAGAGTTTGAAGAGAGAATAAACAGAGTAGTGATATTCGGCTCGTTCTGTTCTACACTTCCGAAGAGAGAGAATAATTGAAATTGAACTACTTAGGGTTTAAGGCGTTGGAACAGTTTTGCATCTGACCGTCCATGTCGGGTCGGAATTATAGTCAAAATGAGTGATCCCATGCTCAAGAATCGTAATTAATCAATACGTAAATTACACTTACCTATCCGGTACGTTTCGTATAATTAAACTCACATTATTTAATGTTTTTCAATTAATGTTTTTCAAATTATACCAATCTCATTTATTTTTATAAATTATAAAATTATCTCTTTATTTTTATTCTTTATTCTTTATTTTTAACTAATTTTTTAAATTTTTTATTTTATATAAAAATAAATTAAAAGTAAATAACTTATTTTATATAAAAATAAATTTAAATTTTTAATCATTATCGGACTTTAATTGGTAAGAAATCTTAACAGTGGAGTCCTTTTCTCAACTCAAATGGGAAGTAGTTATCTATTCCGACATTCTGATTCCTATCCACCTTTTGAATTGAGAATCATTTGAACGATTTCTTCAACAAGTCCACAAGTTATGAATATTTTACTAGTCTGTTGTCCTTGATTATGCATTCGCCCAAGACTTGATAACAAGAAGTAGGGAATTAGAGAATACTTTAAGATTTGGTACCCCACACTCTAGGGCAAGCTTTAGTTCAAGGATCAATGCCTCATATTCTGTCTCATTCTTAGAAGCTTTGAAGCCCAGGTTGACAGCTTTCTCCATGGTGGCTCCATCAAGGTACTGGAGTACTAGTCCCATTCCAGAGCCTCTATCCGTAAAAGATTCGTCAGTGTTGAGTAGCCATAATGGAGCATCGATATGATTTTGAGAATTTGGCTTTTGGATTCCCGTGAACTCTGCTATGAAATCTACTAGTACCTATGCCTTGATTGCAATTCGAGAAACGTAGGATATTTCGAACTCTACCAACTTTATAGACCATTTAACCAATCGTCCGAAAATTTCTAGTTTATAAATGACTGACTTCAGAGGATAAGACATTAGGATTATAATAGAATGAGCTTGAAAATATGGCCTAAGCTTCTAAGCTAGGACCACTAGGGCAAGAACTAACTTCTCAATTTCACAATACCTAGCTCCTTTATCAAGGAATGTTTTGCTAACATAGAAAATTGGCTTCTGGCCCTCTTTTTCCTCTCTGATTAGTGTTGAACTTATTGCGCTTTTTGATACCGCCAAGTATAGAAGCAAATTTTCTCCTAATACTAGTTTTGAAAGGGGATTGAGATAGGCTAAGTATTTTTTTAGTTGTTAAAAGGCTTCTTCACATTTAGATGTCCATTCTAAAACCTTACTCCCCTTTAGAGTCCTAAAAAATGGAAGGCAATGATTTGTAGACTTAGGAATAAACCTGTTCAGGACTGTTACCTTCCCATTTAATCCTTGAATGTCCTTATTCGTTTTAAGGGATCCCAAGTTAATCAGAGCCTCGATCTGTGTAAGGTCAGCTTCAATTCCACTTTGGGAGACCAAAAAGCCAAGGAATTTTCCTTCAATAATCCTAAAGGTGCACTTTAAAGGATTGAGTTTCATCTTATGCTACTTGAGTATTTCGAATGTTTTAGACAAGTGTTGAACGGGATCTGCCTTCATAACACTCTTGACGAGCATATCATCAATATAGACTTCCTTTCTATCCCCGATCTGGAGGCCAAACATCTTATTTACCAGCCTTTGGTAGGTCGCTCCAACATTCTTGAGACCGAACGACATCACTCTATAACAATAAAGACCTCGTTCTAATATGAAAGTTGTTTTCTCCTAGTTGGGAGGGTACATCTGAATCTGATTACATCTATAGTATACATCCATAAAAGTCATGAGCTCATGACCTCTAATGCCGTCCACAAGCTGGTCAATTTTAGGGAGAAGGAAACTGTATTTGGGACATGATTTGTTGTAGTCAATATAGACTCTCCACTTGTCATTCTTCTTTTTTGTGAGAACGGTATTGGCGAGCCATTCAAGATAGAAAACTTTTCTTATCATTCCTATATCAAGTAACCTTTGAACTTCCTCACTGGTGATTTTATGGCGTTCTGGAGTGAACATTCATCTCTTCTATCGTACTAGATGGTGGTCTAGATTGATCATCAACTTATGAGAGATAAAGTTGGGATCTATCCCTTTCATATCCTTAATTTTCCAACAAATACTAATAGATTTTGCTTTAAGAATTTGATAAGTTCTTGTTACTTTTTCATGTGGTCTCACCATGTTATCCGTTACTCTAGGACTTAATGGTTCTTCAATCTTAGAGGGGCATTCTCCTGTGCCACTTAGATTTGTTTGGAGAATCCGTCCCCCTTAAGATCGTATTATAATTGCTATTTGGAAACATTTTCTTTAAGTGTAACCACATGGCACTCCCGCGTAGTGGGTTGACAACCCTTGATGGTCACCATATTGTCATGATGGACAAACTTGAGGCATTGGTGGAAAGTGGAAGTGATAGCCCCCACCTGATGGATCCAAGGTCTGCCAATTATTACATTATAAGGGGTTTGGCATCCAAGACAATAAATTCTGAGATTAGGGTCCTCCGTTCATCTCTCTCTTCTATTGTAGTTGGCAGGTCAATTTTGCCTATAGGAAAACTGAGGTGCTCATTGAATCCTGCCATTACTGCAATAGTTGTTCTAATATCCTTTGTATTTATCTTCATCTACTTGAATGGCTCGTAGAATAGCACATTGGTGGAACTTCCTATGTTTACGAACACTCTTCTGATCACAAAGTTAGCAATTTTCATAGATATAACAAGGGCATCACTATAGGGACAATGTACCTCAATGAGATCTAGCTCAGAGAACTGTATTTGAGATGTTGTTTTAGTTCTCTTTTCAATAGACGAGATCTGGACAATATGAGGTTTTGCCCTAACCTCCCGAGCATACCTCTTTCTGGCTCTATTTGACATTCCACTTACTACGCTATCAGCATGCAGCACAAATATTATGTGCTAGTTGTTTGGTAGTTGCTGTTCATTCCGAGCATCCCTTTGTTCGGGCCTCTAATCATGCCTCCTCTAAGAGGGCTTATCATCTCGTTGATTTTGCCTCTCATCCTCCCGACCAAATTCTCTTAGTCATCCTCGTCTGATTAAGTGTTCGATCTCTTGTTTCATAGCTCTGCACTCTTCAGTGGTGTGGCCTTTTTCTTTATAAAAGTCACAATACTTATTCTTGTTTCTTGTTTTCAGATTACTTTTCATTGGTTCAGGCCACTTCAATTTTTCACGAGTTTAGATCTGACGAAAAATGTGAGTTAGGGAGGCATTCAGTGGGGTATAGGTTCCGTACCTTCTAGAGCCAGAGTTATTCAATGCTCTAGATGCCATTCCTTTATTGGGATTTTGAGCCCTTTTTATTATTCTTATTATCCTTCTTTTGACCTTATTTCTCATTCTGAGCTTTCTCATTGGCTTTTTTAATGGAATTCTTTGTTTCTTCAAAATTGATATATTTTTGGCTTTTTCCATAAGGGCTGTCATGTCTAATAGGGGATTCTTAGTTAATGAATCGTAGAAGTGTCTAGCCCCAAGTCCTAAAGTCAAGGAAGCAACCAAGAAACTTGCGCTGCAATCATTCATCTATGTGAGGCTTGGCATTATAGCGAGTTATGTACTCTTTTAATGTCTCCCATATGGCTTGCTTGATGGTTAACAAAATTTTGGTCTCTTCTTTAGTTTTTTGCTCATTAGGAAGGGATCAAAGAATCACCTATTGAGCTCATAAAAGTTGTTGATTGAGTTCTAAGGGAGGTTATAGAACCATTTGAGGGTTGTACCCTTGAGGCTAGTAACAAACTTTTTGCACATAAAGGCATTAGTGGCCTCGTGTAAGGCCATTATGTGTTGGTAATAAGAAAGATGATCTTTAGGATCTTTAGAATCGTCATAGAGAGAATTTTGGGACAATAAATTTTTTGGATCATTTTTCTGTCATTATAGTAAGGATAAACAACGTGGAGAACCTTCCGAGCAATTTTCCTAGTTCATCTTGCTCTAGAATGATATAAAATATTTTGGTCGAGATGGCCTGATCTTGAGAATCTGCAATCTCCTTAACCCTCTAAAGAACCTTGGGCTGGTTCTATGGCACCGCTGCTGGTGTTTGATGTAGAGTTTGTGCTGGATTACCTAGTTATAAAATCATTGGCAGATTCTGTCTTGTGGATGTGGAAGGATGTTGTTCCATAAGAATTGAAGGGTGTTGAACCTCTAGAAGCTAAAGCTCTAGGTTTTCTAGGAGTACTCTAGAGGTTGTTGGAATAGATACCCTAATTCTACTCTAGTAATGAACGATAAGGTGGATCGGTGGAATACCTCTATTGACCATTGTTGAGGTTTGTGGGCCAGTTCCTACTTGAGTGATACCTTGAGGGTATACCACTTGTGTATTGGGTGGTTCCACGTTTTGAGGCCCACCTTTTATAGCAGTGTTGGTGGAAGGTTGTGCCCCTTTGTGGATGGTGATTACTGGTAGAGGAAGAGGAGGTGTGTTTTATTGGTTTTGTACAAGCAAGGCTAGTGCTTGTGACATGGCCATCATCTACTGTTGTATCTAACCGGATGTATTGCCGTTGCATTCGGTCTAGTTGCTGTTGCAAACGAGTTAGTGTACGCTCTTTTCCTTTCTCAACAGGAGGCTAATCTTAAGGGTTTGGAAGATTTTTTCTATGACGAAGGTTTGAAGCCATTGTTGGTGAATAATTTGAAAAAAAAAGGCTTGACCCTGGTATGATATGTGTATGAGAACTTTAATTGTTCTCACAAATGGTACCAAATTGATGTTACTAATTTCTGGTCTGAAGGTTACTCCTTTCCAATTGTTAATCAAGAACACAAGGTTAGAGAGCCACCGGGTAGGCTCCAGTGATAACCGCTCCGATAATGAAGTTAGTGAAAATAATTATAGTAATTAAAAGAGAGAAATTGAATATGAATTGAAAGCATACCTTGTGGCCTTATTTATAGGTTGTAGTTCTCTCAAGTTAAATAGGATTAGGAATCTTGAAAGTAAGGATTTGAAAATATCCATAGATAGAAGTTTCCAAATTAAACTATGTTTTCTTATTCTAAGGTTGGTAGCCCATTGAACGCGGTGACCAGTTCAAAATCCTTTGTGTTAGTGTGCTATAATCCATAGATCGGGAGAGGCCCGTGCACACACAACCTTTATACTGCAGAGTACTCTAGGACATGTTATGTTTTAAGATCCTTGGTCAAATTATGGCCTATCAACTGGGATTCGAAGATATCCATGAAAAGAAGATACCAAGTTGAACTTTATTTCCTTATTATGAGGTTGGTAGCCCATGAAAGGCAGTGAACAGCTCGGAGCACCTCTTTGCTAATGTTTTGTAACCTATTATTCAATAAGTTTCCAAGTGTATTTGGTCTTCATGATCTAGAGCATAACGGACATGTGTCATGATATTGAGCCAATGTTTGTTTATAGCGTATTAGCTACTCCCATCGAGCCTCAACTATTTGGGATTTATCTTGAGCTGAGGTTACAGTTTTTGAGGCACCACGCGTGCGACCACATAAATGTGTTGTTTTAGATTTCAAGAAGACAGTCGTTGATGGGACATTTAATGCGTCACTATAACGACAACCGTCGATTCAAGAACCGAGGTCTTCATTATTCTAACTATGGCGACGGTTCAAAGGCTATGATTAATGTCATTTTGGGAGAACTCTTTTATCATGCCTAAGTATCATTTGAGCATATTTTTAGAAATTCTTTTGTGCAAAGGTGATTTGGGGCAATCATCTCTACTGTGAGTGAAAACTAGACACCGCATACTCTAACTGGGTAGGCTCCTTGGGCATTGCAAAAACTGAGGTACGAGTAAAACTCTCGAACCGCAATCTCATCGGCCAGACCCGTAACAGTCAAGAGGGGCAGTCATCCATGTGACTCGAATAGTCTATATGCAAGTGTTTCATGTATATTCTTTATCATGGATGCCCTATCTTCAAGGACAGGACATGATAACAAAGTAGCTGCCTGAATCTGGGCAATCGGGGTAGGAAATCGCTCAATACCCCGTGGTACTAGACCCAATCGAATAGCATAAGAGAGACGCTCTCGTGCTATGGGTACAATCTTGGTAGACATGATCACGTAGTATGAAGCACAGAAATATGTATAAGGATCCTAAGATGGTACTACGTATAGTGTAATAATCTAACAGTTCACACTAACCCTATAATCTAGATGATAAATCAAATAGACAAACAAAAAGTGAAAAAAGGACCCGATGATTTACCGAATCAAAGAACGATAGAAATCTAAAACTGAACAGTGAAAGAAGAGCCATCAATGTGTAAATCACACTAATCGAAACAGAAACTAAAAATGACGAAGTCTGGGATCAATATCTTTAGAAAAAGTATAAGGGAATTGAGAGAAAATCATAAGAGAATGAAGCAATGGGCGGTTTCTCGTGCGTTTTGAATCTAATTAGTCTCTCATTCGAGCGAATAAGTGACCTTTGTTCAAATGAGCCTTCGGTCGAATGAGTGTTCATTTGAACGAGGACCGGAGACTTCTTTTTTCTCAGAAAAATAGAGTGTCTTGCTCTGTTTAACCATCCTTTGCTCGAATCAACTGAGCAAAAATAGGGGAAATAAGATTTTCAATGAAAACTTCAGTTGTTAACATGAAAACACTAAGATAAAATCTTTTATCAACAAAGCTAAAAATAATCCCAATGTTTTGGAGTTGAAATATGAAAATTTAAGAACATTTTAAGTGACATAGAGAGTATGAAAGATGTTCTAAATTGAATCAAGATATTCAAGTAATCTTAGAACACTGAAATTCATGCAAGCTCACTTTCCACTCAGTCAAACATGGTGTTTAGACATATGCAATAACTTCAACTATGAAATGTTCTTATGTCAAAAATTACTCTATGGTGTTGAATGATTTATATTAGAAAAAGAGCAAGCAGCCATAGTTTATTAACTTAGGGATTTTTGACCATTTCCAACCAAAACTCCCTCTCAACTTAAAATCCAAATTTTGCAACTTGAGTGTTCAATTGTTGTTTTAAGGATGCAATTAGTGTGTGTGTCATTTTCTTTTTAGACTTTCTCTCTTAGGTCTTTTGATTTTTCTAACCTAAATCAATCTTTTTAGCCATGGAATTATTGAAGCATAAACATAAAACTATTAAGTCCAACCTATTTACAAGGCAATCTCATGCAAGAATTATGTAAGACCAAAACTATGAGATCACAAGTAGAAAGAAAGATTTCATATACTCAAGTGAATAAGACTAAGTGAGGATATTGACAAAATAAAACACAATTGTCATAGTCTCAATCACTTACAATACATCTCAATTCATTTTCCTTCTTCAAAAACAAAAAATGGGATTGCCATTTGCTATGAAAACAAAAGAAAAATGTTTGAATTTTTGGATTCACAAAGGCATGAAATGCACCTAACTATAAATTAAAACAAAAATCCACTAAAGGAAACCATAGATCTAGAATAAATGACTAATAGAAAGCTCACTTAGACTATGGAATCAATAAACAACTTCCTCAAAAGAATGATTTTCAACAAAAAGTAGAGTAAGATGAGACAAAGCAATTTATAGGGAGACTCTAAGATGATATTGAAGAGTAGGAGCCCTAAATTACTAATTTCTGTCTTAATAATCTAAGAGAGGCATTTTCTCTTCCCAATGAAGAAGCAAAATGGGAAATGTGACTAGTACATTTCTTCTCTAGACCTTTCAATTTGTCCATCCTAACCCAAATTTGACTTAGATGTCTTTTGGGAGTAGGTATGACATGTTGAATTTTGGTATTTTCTACCTTGGTTTGAGGACAAGGATTGGCATGAGACTTCTCAAGGTTAGTCATTTCAAAGATCTTTTGAGCCATGCTCCTTGATTTTTGAATATGAGTGTTCAATTGTTGTTTTAAGGATGCAATGCTCATATTGTTTTCCAAGGTTAATATGTGAGAATTTGTCTACTTTTTCTTAGCAAACTCACACTTCATCTTAGAATGACTATCAACCATGCAATAAGAATAAAACAATATTCTAGGTTGAGGTTTAGCTAGTGATCTAGTTTGAGGTTGTTGAAGAGATTGTGCTTAAGCTTTTGGTTAAGGATGCGGTTGCTTCTTGGGTTGAGGTGTCTCTACACCTTTAGGTTTAGAGGAAACAAACACAATCGGTTTGAGAGTAGGTGATTGACCTTGAGAGGATGTGGTAGGATTGTCCTTATCTAAAAAAATTCATAGCCTAATCCAATTTTATCATTCTTGATTTGGACGGTATTGAGAATTTTAGCTAACTTATTTGACTTATCCTCAAGAGTGATTTTGACTTCCCTACTTGTTTGAATTGTTCACTAAGTGAGTGAACTTTAGAATTTAATTCATTCTTTTCAACATTACAAGATTTTAGGGAAGATTTAATTCTCCGAACCTCAACAAGTAATAAATTTCTTTATTATTCTAGGACTCAACATTTTCTAAGAGTGAATTTTTCCTCATTTAATTAATTCAATAAGGGTTGATCAACTACAAGAGCACTCTTCTCTTTCTCACTTAACTTGGGTTTAGTGATAATTTTCATGTTAGATTTCTTGAGATTAATTGACTCATTGAATAGCTTTTCATATACAATCTCAATATCATCTTCTTTTTCACTTTCATCATCACTAGACACAAGTTTTTCATGGCCCCTTTGTTCATTATCCTTAATGGATGGAGAACCTTCAAGGACATTGGTGATACTTGTAAAAGCCAAGACTTGACTTTCTTCCCCTTCATTATCATCATCTTCCTCATTTTCCTCACAATCAGATAGAGTAGTTTTCATTGCCCTTCGATTATTAGACTTTCCCATTTTCTTGTTTGGGTAATCGACCGCTATGTGACCAAAATTATGGCAATCATATCACTCTAACGGCTTGGAAGAGGATTGAGATGAAGGTTTTCTCCTATCACCACTAGAAGAAGTTTTTTTAACCTTACTTTTTGTGTTACTAGAGTTTCCTAAGGATCTTCTACTTGAATTTTGTGATCCCTTAGGATTAGAAATTCTACCCTTGAGGTATTTGTTGAATCTCCTCACAAATAAAGATAGGTATTCCTCATTCATGGACTCGGGGTTGATCTCAATATCTCCTTTATTATCTTCTTAAGTTGATTTCAACGAAAGATTCTTAGTCTTCTTTATTTGCCTTAGGGTTAGCTCAAATGTTTACAAAGAGCCAACTAGTTCATTAACAATAAGAGAGTCCACATCCTTACTTTCCTCAATGACGGTGACCTTAGGTTGGAATCTCTCAGGGAGAGATCTCAAAATCTTTCTAACAATTTTGGTCCTATCAATCTTTCGACCTAGGTTAAATGAAGAATTCACTATATCACTTAACTTTGCATAGAACTTGGCAAAAGTGTCTGAATCATCCATTATAAGTGATTCAAATCTAGAGGTGAGCATTTGAAGCTTGGACCTCTTAACCGTTGACGTACCCTTATGGGTAGTATTGAGGATATCCCAAGCCTCATTCGAAGTTTCACATGTCATGATGCAGCGAAACTCATCCGGAGTTACCGCATTGAAAATAACATTTAAGCCTATAGTGTTGTATCCACTAAGCCTAAGCTCGAACTTATTCCATGTGTTTGAAGGCTTGGGTATAGAAGGGATTTTCGTAGTTGCGGTTGTGATTGGGGTGGTCCAACCTTCTTAGACGACAAGCCACGCTCACTCATCCACGGCTCTTAGAAATGCTTTCATTCGAGCTTTCCAATATGCGTAATTTGAGCCATCAAAAAAAGGTGGACGGGAGATCGATCTGCCCTCTCTTATCCCTTTTATTTTTCACACTTAGGTATCCAATCAATTGCCTTTGAGAGTAGGCTCTAATAACATTTTGTTGGTTGGTCCCCAAGTATGGATTTAACTTAGAAGGGGGGGTTGAATAGGTATGCCCAACTTTTTTAATTCCTCCAATTTTTCAACTACAACACTAAAAACTACTAAAATAGCAACAAATATAAATTATAAATTCAATAAATATTCAACTATAGTGTACAATTCAATCAAAAATCACAATTCATCCAATTTAGTAATCAAATAGTGTTTGTCAAGACATGCCATTCAACACAAGCCTAAATAATCCATTAGTTCAATTTGAGTATCAATTTCACAATTCAAATTGAAATTAAACTATTTGATCAATTGTCAATTCCACAATTCAATTTTCTATTTCAAGTTCATAATTAAGGTTCTCAATTACTCAATTGAAGACCAAATTTCACAATTTATGAAAATCTAAATCTCTATATAGCGAAAGCAATTAATTCAAGCAAATTGAAAATTGTAAAGCATGAAGTGTAAGAGAAATTGCAAACCGAAGTGATGACAGAGAAACCACCACGGAAAACTATCTGTGGTGGAAAACTCAGGAATCGTCCATGCTCGGGGAAAAGTCCCACTATGATTGAGACCGAACTACAATGCAAAGATGAATCGGACTTTGTACCTCAAGCTTCGTTCTATCCGTTCACGTCTTCAATTTCCCTTGAATCCACAAGCTCCTCAAAGTCAGAATCTTCATACAACCAGACGCTCTCTACGATTTCAAAATCCTTTGATCAAGCCACTTCACAATTATAAATCCTCACAATCTCAGTATCTACTGATTGCCTAACAATGAATCCTCAAGGTTGAACTCAAAACTCTTCAATGGTGAATTGACATGGAATTGAGGCTCTTTGTATTGACTTGGATCATGTGATTTGATTTAAATCAATGAAGGATTAGAGTAGAGATGTAACACCCACCTCTAGAAAAATAAGGTCATTAAGCCAAAACAATAAAAATTACCTCAATGTAGGACTTTTTTCCAAGTTCCTTATGATACTATGTCAGGACATTACCTCAACTAATGTTAAAAGCTAATTAATCATAGGTCAAGTTGACTTAAGATAGGTTAATAAAGCTAAATGGGTTGAGTGACAATACATCACCAATACAT
The DNA here is from genome assembly GCA_008638375.1 of Nyssa sinensis. Taxonomy (NCBI): domain Eukaryota; kingdom Viridiplantae; phylum Streptophyta; class Magnoliopsida; order Cornales; family Nyssaceae; genus Nyssa; species Nyssa sinensis. The sequence goes on along the minus strand of CM018032.1, from coordinate 1,225,706 downwards.
AGTGAGGGGAGATATTACCCCAAATATGGAGAATTAATAAATAAAATAATTATTTATTAATTACAGAAAAATAAAAATAAATGCATAAAATATTAACAAAAATAAAGAAAAAATATAAAAAATTATTTCAACCATTATGTGAGCTATACATAATACTAGAGGCCAAATACACACACTCAAGTGTGTATATATGTGTATCTATAAGTATGAATAAATAAATAAAAAATAAAGAAAAATATTTAGACCATCATGTGACTTGCACATGATGGGGAAAGATGATAAACATAAAATGTGTGTTAGTATGCATGTGAATATATATATATATATATGTATATATATAAAGAGGTAACTTGTTGGGAGAAAATATGAGGAAAAAAAGGAGGAAAAGAAGGAAGTTAAAGAGAAGAAGTGATTACCTATGACATGCCTTAGAAGCTGCATATGGCAACCCTAAAAAGGCTATAAGTCAACCTATGGAGAGAGAAAGAGAGAAAAAAAAAGATGTATATATAAATGTGTGTGCAAGTGTTGTGCTGCACCAAACTTGCGGGTGGAGATTTGTTGGAGTCTCAAGAAGCAACGTGGTGCAGCAGAAAGGAACAAGCAAGAGGACTAGAGGAAGAGAGAAAGAGGGAGACCATGGTATGGTAAGTTTATCTCTCTCTAAAATTATCTTCACTGTCTTTGAATTCTTACCTTATAGACTGCTTGCATGAGAAGTAGAAAGTAAAAATAATAAAAGTAGTAAGAAAATGGCATGGTTTGGGTTAAGAAAATCCTAGCACTACCATGGCCGAAATGGTAGAATTTGGGTTTTGAACCTATGTCAATAAAGCTTAGTTTTAATCACATGGCTCGAAAAAGCATTTAACAAGGAGTATGCAGTAAGTTTAAACACCAAAAATGGTGCAGTAACGATTAAGAAAGGGCAATTACAATCATTGAGAGAAGGAATCAAAATTGAGTATTGGAACGTAATTCATTTTGTGTAATGAATGAGAAGATCTTCCTCGTTATCACAGGGATGAAATGGAACAAAAATGGGATAAAAATAGCAACTAAACCATTATGAAATAGAAAAAGAAAATAGTCACCGAAAATTCAAGCTTCGCCGGAGCACCAACTGCAACTCCCATTTCAACGACCTTGACCTAAGCCAAAGTGGAAACCAACCTTAGATCTGGAATCCTTGGGTGAAAACGGTTTAGAAACATGTGGATTGGTCACCGAAATTTGATTGTCGTCGATCGCCATCGCCGGTAAAGTAAAATAGTTGACTATTCAATGGTCAATGGGTCTTCAGGTTCGGGTCGTGATCCGACCAAATAAACGAATCCACTCTTTAATCGAACGATGTCATTTCAATAAGAGAATTTAATTAAATACTAAGCCAAATGTCGTCGTTTGATGACGCAATGTTGATGCCTTGAACCAGACCAGACCGGTCAGTTCTTTAGGCTAAACCAAGACCAGACCGGTCAGTTCTTTAGGCTAAACCAATGGTTTACTTGAAATGCAACTAGGTCGGTCGGTCTTTTGAGGAAAATCAAAGGGGCTAACCGGACTAATGCTTCAGCCCTAATTGACTGAACTAGAATTTTCTAGAATTACAATTCGACCCTTAAAGTTTAAGAAAATTATATTAGGGCCTAAGAAAAATAATTAATAATTATTTTAAGCCCTCAATTAATTAAGTATAATTACTATTTTACTCCTAGGCCAAAATATAGTGTATCCAAAGCTGATTAAAGTATAAGAAGAGTCTAACCAACGGTTTTGGACGTTCCAGACTAGGGGTGTCAATTCGTGTTATCGTGTCGTGTTCAAGTCGTGTCAAGGCATACATTTTCGAAAATATGTGTAAACCCTAACCCGACACTATTAACTAATCGTGTCAAGTTTCAAAACCCAAACCCAACCCATTTATTAAACAGGTTACACGTGTCGACCCACTTAACCCGTTTATTTTAATTTTTTTTTATTTTTTAAATAAAAAAAATTTACTTATTTTTTAATATGTATAGATAATTTTTAAGTTTAGTAACTTTGGATATGGGCCAAATCAAAGTAGAAACCTCTTTTATAAATAAAAAATCTCAAAACCTTGATAAATATTTGATGTGAGATGAATTACCTTAAGTCATAATAAATTTTATAATTAAACGTGTTAAGTCGTGTTAAACGGGTTGACACTAGTAAAACCCAAACCCGACCTGTTTATTAATCGTGTTATACGTGTCAACCCGTTTATGACATAAACCCATTTATGCTAAACCCAAACCCATTAATTTCGTGTCGTGTTGTCGTGTCGTGTTAAAAATTGACACCTCTACTCTAGACTCAATGGCAGAGTCCGATTTGGGAAATTGGACCCCGAAATATATGAACAGACAAATTGGACTAATTTCATGTGTGTCCTATTGTATTAATTAAGCCATAAAATGAACACCAATAATTACGAAGGTACCTACCCTAAGAAAAATGTGTAATTTCCAATAATTTCATCAAACGAAGTACCAAAACTATAGACATATGGATATGTGTAATTCTCAAACTACCCATAATAATATATGGGCTACCAAACTGACTAAGAAAAATTAAAATGAGACAAACATAATATTGTTGGATACTCTGAACCTAATGGTAAGGTCTGATTGACAAACGGGTCCCGCATGAAAGAGCAAATTTATGAAAATGCCCTTAAACCTAAAGTCAACTACAAGAAGACTAATTAAGATTCGAACGAGGCTAAATTTAGTATCTTCGACATTCCGAACCTAACGGTAATGTCTATTTAGGAAAAATAAAACACCGAAATAAACTAAAAAATGACAAACACGTCCCTAAGACTTAATTAATCTACTAAAAGAATATAAGACATAAAGAGGAACCCATACCAATGTATATAGGGGCCTCCGAGTCTGAAAATGAGATCCGTTTAAGATAATGGGGTACCGAAAGCATAACATAAGAATGGTAAAATTACCAAACTACCCTTAGAGCTTAATTATGTAATCAAATGGACTCAGAAAGTAAAAGAGGGATTATCTTATGATTAAAAGACCCTTTAGACTTAAAGATGAAGTCCGATAAGATAAATGATGTATTGAACAATACAAGACACCTAAAGAAAAAATGACTAAAATGCCCCTAGAGGTTAAAGTAAGTCACACGATGAACTAAGAAGTATTAGGAACCATAATTAAAGACCATGAGGGAATCCTAAACATTAAGACTAAGTCTAGAAGAGACTAAGTACATTAAGTAAGCAAAGATTAAGTCGAGTACCTATACTGATATGGTACAGATGTATTCTAATATGTGCTTTAGGATCACTAGAAAAGAAATAGAGATAAGAGAAATGTCAAGGCAAGCTAAGTAAGCAAGTAACTGTGGACTATGGAGCATAAATGAGTAACCCTGAACCTTTAAATTGAGATTTTTCATTAAATATAGTTCTTACAGTTTTACGATACTACATGCAGTACCTTTACAGTTTTATGATTTTATATCAAATGTTTTAATTGTATGACAGTTTTTAGAATACAGTGATTGATATTTGAATTGCATGTTTTTAAGCAACACTTTTTAAATGTTTATTAGCATATCTTCAGATGATTTATATGAGATGAATAACTTAATGAAAAGTTTTACAAGCATGATTTAGCACGAAATTATATGTCTTACAATGTTTTCAGTTCATGACGAATAGTCATACCTAATCGGGGGGTTAAGCCATATTCATGACATAGTCATACCCGATTGGGGGATTAAGTCAAACTGTGTAGGCTCAGAGCTCTAGATTACACTTAGTCACTCGGGTGACTATATAAGACAAGATTGAATAGCCACCTAGGTGGTTATACAAGACATGATTAAAGAAAGAAAAATTGGCATTTACGTTGTTTCATCACTCAGTTTTCAACTATAGCTTTGTGCTTACTATGTTTTATCTTGCAAAACTATCTGACAAGAGAATCTGCATTTTCTTAAATGCCTTGTAATAAATTATACAAGTATGTTTTAAGAATGTTAGTAACTTTTAATACAACTCTTTTAATTGCTATCCATGAAAGCCAATAATGTTTATAAAAGTAATGAACGTTTATAAAAGTTATAAATGTTTCTAAATATTTATGAAAGTCCATGAAAGTCAAGAATGTTTATAAAAGCCATGAATGATTACGAAAGTCATAAATGTTCTAAATGTTTATGGAAGTATATGAAAGCTTATGCAAAGTCATGAAAGGTTTTAAAAGGGGTTTTCTAGAAACTCACGATAAAGAACTTGCGTTACTCACGAGCTTTTCATAAAGCTCACTAGTTTCATCTTGTGTATTTTCAAGAAGGACTAAGAAGCTACAAATGCAGATGATAGTGAGCTATAATGAATAAAGACTATAGCTAGAAGATGATTAGTATCCCAGCTATGGAAGTGCCAACCTAAGGTGGCAAATACCATATTATTGCGACAACTTAGAGTAAACACAGAAGGTGAACGATGTAATAGTTTAGACACTTATGTTTAATGTAATGTTGGACTCATATTATTGTAACTGTGATGTAACGTTACTTATGCTCTATTGAGTGTGACTGTATTTAAACAAAATTTTTTTACAGACTCAGATTTCTACTATAAGTTTTTATATGACTGAATGCAATCTACTTGGTTATGTAAATAGGCTTTCGGTTAAACATGTCATCAACATGCTAAAAACAATTAGCGTATTGGCGAGGTGTCTAATTGGCTGGTCATTATCCCTTATTGGTACAGGGGTGGTTCTGGGATGTGACAAGAGATGTGCATGATATACAAGAATGATTGTTCACTCATGAAAGCTCTTAGATCTCTCAAGTGTATAGCTTTCACAATTTGAACTCTCTCTAACTCTATTCTCACTTAATAGAAACTAAATTTTTATCAATTTATATCAATGAGGTCGGATCTCAAATTAAGCTTGAAAATATAAAAAAAAAAAATTATTTTTCGTGTAGTGTTTATTCAAATGAATCATTGATCGTTCAAACAAGCACTTCTTCATTCGAACGAGCATGGAATGAACATCAAACGAGCAAAGTTCATAGGTTGCAGCTAATTGTTTGATACAGACCTATTGAACGGGTAAGAACGAGCAAAAATGAACCTTCTATTGTTCGTTTGAACGAGCTAATGGTTCGTTCGAACGAGCAACAAAGAGTTTCTCATTCTCTACTTGTCTTGTGAACTCAATTTCCTTAACTGTTTTGAAATATGCATTTTTGAAAAAATTGTTTTACAATCACAAGGTAACTACATACATGATGATATGATGTCTACTATATGCAATGCATGCAATGTGTGAGTGTGTGAGATCCAAATCAAAATAAAAGTTTGAATTACTCAATTTACCCTTCAAGAACTAATATGGCCGATAGACAATGAAGTTTGAGCCATCTTAGAGTAGAACAGGCATTGAGATACTCTAAGCCTATGACTAATGCAATGATTACAATCAAAATACGTTTTTGTCAAAACCAAATTAGCTAATTACAACATTGACCCCATGGTCCTAACATAAGTAAGTAGAAAAAATCAAGATTTCGAGTATGATTTGAATAAGAACTTTAGTTATTCCTACAAACAACACCAAACTGATGTTACCAATTTCTAATCGGAGGTCTATCGTCTTCAGCTTCCTATCACAAGCAAAACATTAGAGGGTCATCGAAAATGTTTCGATGGTAGCCACTTCGATGATAAAGTTAGAGAAGAATAATTACAATAAATTAAAGAGAATAATTTAACTAGAATTGAAAGCATACTTTGGGTCTTTATTTATAGGCTGTCAGGTATCCGAATTCGAGTGTGATTAGGAACCATATGGATTGAGATTTGAAAACATCTATAGATAGAAGTTACCATGTTGAATATTATTTTCTTATTCTGAGGTCGGTAGTGCATGAAAGATAGTGATCTGTTCAGAGCCCTCCTTTATACCTGTTTTGTAATTCGAAGTTCGGTTAGGTTTTCAAGCATATTTGATTTTCATGATCCAAAGCATAATGAACACGTGTTGATATATTGAAACATATTATAGCATATTAATAATCTATATATATATATATAATTGGTTGTGTGGAGTTTCAACTTAAGTTCTACTCAAATTGAGATTGGATTTAAATTTTTTCTACTTATACTGTTCTTGAAATATAAAATATGTATCTCAAATTCATCTAAACTTGGATTGAACTTGATTTAGTTCTATCAACCTGCAAGCCAATATGTCAAGTATGTTATATTCTTTTATCAATTCCATTTAGCGTATCAAAAATATCGGTCAAAATCTAATAACATATTGCTTAATTTTTCCTTCCTCAAGTTTTCGAGCTGTCAAATTAGGATTGATTTATTATTACCAAATAAATGCGCACACAGCATTAATTTCCTGTTTTGACAAGAAAAATGATGTTGGAGTTGTAGTGGGAGCCTGACGAGTGAATTTATTTTATTTTTGGTTTTGGTGGGTCCAAAATTTGATCCACGTGTATAACCCGTGCCACACACGAGGCACCACAAGCCAGGTTTTCAAGTGCTGACGCTAGCGTTTTACCTTCCATGAAAGGAGGTCATTTCTGTCCAATCAATCTAAACCTTTAATTTTTGAGGTTAACAAGTAAAATTAATGCTAATCAAATCTATTATCACTTGTTTTATTTAACAAAACCTCTTTGTTTCTTTTCAAGACAAGCGTAGACAAAAGAGCTATGGATTAGGGAATGAAAATAAAAGAAAAGAGCATGGAAGAATGGGTGGAGATGCTTCAATATGCTCTTCTCGATTTGACATCTGTCCATTTCTCTGTCTCTCTCTTTCTTTCCTTGTGACTGTCTACTGTCAACTGTGTAGGTGATTTTTTCTTTTTCTTTTTTCTACCCCCAATTTTCCATGTCTTTTTTTTTAATATATATATATATATATATATAATGTTTTTTTTCTTCTTTCTCTTTCTTCTCCACTCCCTTTCTTGCTCTTCCAAGCTTCTGTACCCAGAAATTTAAAAAGAATCAAGAAAACAAATCTTGTAGTGATCACATTTGAGTAGTGGTTTCTTACATTGCTAAGCAACTAACATCTTATTTCTGAATTCTTTGATGCTTTCTACGCCTTTCATCAGATGCCACTCAAGTCTTGGGATAAGAAAGAAAGGCAAGGACGGTGTGAAGGAGACTCCACAGTTTGCGTCTGAAAATTAGGTAGTGACCCTTCTGCCTTCTTTCATTTCATTTATTTTCTTTTTTATGAATAATTTGAAGTGATAATTATTCGAAAGAGAGAAGAGACAGACCCAAATTTCAAGAGGTCGTTATGGGTTGCCTCAGATCCAGGGAACTCAAGTTTTATGTGAAAAGGGTACCATCTTTTTTTAGGGTTTCCCTGTGATTCTTGGGATTTTGCCTTGCCTTGCCTTTCCTTTCCTAGGTTCTTTTTCATGACCCCCCTTTTTTCTCTCTCTTTCTTGTGTTTAGAGATAAGGTGCTGAAGTTAATTTTATTTTTATTTATTTATTTATTTGTATTTTTTAATCATTTGTGTGGATTTAAGGATCTATTCTAGTTGCCTGTCACTCACTCTAGTTGATGGAGGTAGATGAAAGAAAAGTCCAGAGAAGAAGAAGTTAGTTAAGGTCCAGACAAGTTTGACCTATTTATGTGGGGTTAAATTTTCCACAAATGGAAGTTGGGGTACATTTTTATTCACCAGATCTAACTACTTATTTCCATTTCAAAGCCTTTTAACTCATTGATGCGTCGCATAGTATGAAATAGACTTTTCTTATTTTAGTTGTAGTGAGTTTCTTAGGCATGGAAAATGGTCCGTTGAAACCCAGTAGTCATATTCCGAGATTATTCCTGATTATAGAGGAAGGTGATGAATTAGTTGAAAAATGACAGGTGTAATTTTAGAGCGGCTGGAGGGTGACTTTTACTGCTACCCAGATAGTGATTTTGATGGAGGAGATGTCAACGGCGGTTGCGGTGCCATTTAGATTAGGTAATTCCGTCTGTGATAACCCATCTGTAGCAACCCATATGGATATCGCTAGGCTAAAGTTGATGGCAGACCCGGCAAGGTTGTTTTCAGATTCTGCAACTAAGAGTTCTGCCGAGTCTGTTTCTGGTGGGAATGAAGTTTGTGATTATGCTGATTCAGAGAGTGAAGTTAGTGTTATAGCAGTGTCGGTGCCAGAGGAAAATAGGAGCGGAGGGGATGTTTTGTTGGATATGATATCTGAAAATGAGAGCAGCTCAGTTGCTACTGATGCTGTAATCCGGGAAAGTGAGGAAGATGATTCATTATCTTTGGAGGGTGATCAAATTCTGGATAGTTGTTCTCTTTCCATGGTGAGTGATACAAGTAGCATATGTGGTGATGATTTGTTAGCTTTTGATGCTATGTCTGAGATAGGAATACCTAGTTCCATTAATGCTGAGAAAAGCATTTGCAAAGTTGAGATTATTGCCAAGGTCAGCGATTTGGTAGATTCAAATGTTGTGGAGGAGACTGTGAGTGATCCTGTTGTCGTGGCAGTGAGTCCTGATGAAGAGATTGCAGATGGGTCTAATTCAAACTCATTTGCAGTTTTTCATCAGTTGCCTTTAGAGAAAGGGTTGAGTGCAACAGTTGGCCGCAGTGTTTTTGAGATGGATTATGTGCCCCTTTGGGGATTCACATCTATTTGTGGAAGGAGACCAGAGATGGAAGATGCATTTGCAACTGTGCCTAGGCTTTTGAAAATTCCAATTCAAATGCTACTTGGTGACCATGTAGTTGATGGCATGAGCAGGTGTTTAAGTCATTTGACAGCTCATTTCTTTGGAGTCTATGATGGCCATGGAGGCTCTCAGGTAACCATTTTCTTCTATCTCTCTTTCTCTCACCATCTCCCTGGATTATGTTTCTTATTTGTTTAAATTGTGTGCAAGTAAATTTAGTTCCAGGGTTTGGGTTTGATTTTCTTGTCTTAGGTTGCGAACTATTGTCGTGATCGAGTTCATTCTGCCCTGGCTGAGGAGTTGGAAATTGTTATGTCCAGCTTGAGTGATGGAAGCATTAAGGATAATTGCCAAGAACTGTGGAAAAAAGCATTCACCAACTGTTTTCTTAAAGTTGATGCTGAGGTTGGAGGGAAAGCTAGTCTTGAACCTATTGCTCCGGAAACTGTTGGTTCTACCGCTGTTGTTGCCGTCATTTTTTCATCTCACATCATAGTGGCAAATTGTGGTGATTCAAGAGCAGTCTTATGTCGTGGTAAAGAACCCATGGCATTGTCTGTGGATCATAAAGTATGAGGCCCATTCTTCTGCTCTTTGCATTTTCTTTATAGTTCATGAGTGATCATCATAAACTGATCTTCCTTTGTCTTCTTCATTTGGTCTTATTGTTTTAGCCAAATCGAGAAGATGAATATGCAAGGATTGAAGCAGCTGGAGGAAAGGTTATACAATGGAATGGACATCGGGTTTTTGGTGTTCTTGCAATGTCAAGGTCTATTGGTATGTTTCTCTTTATCAATATGTGATAACTATTTTTCTTTTCCATTTGTATGTTTCTAACATGGTCTTTGTTCGAGTTCAACAACATTTCTCTTAGGGATACATCCATCAGTGTTTTTCTCTCTCAAGGATACCTCCATCTTACGAAGCACGGACATTCTATTTTGGCTCACATGTCCGTGTTGGACACCAACATTCTCAGACATTTTTTAGTTACTTATTGGACATGCAAAAAAAGAGTGTCCAAATTGTTTTATTTTTTTTAGAATTTTGATACATCCAGACACATTTTTTATTATTTGAATTTTTTATCTCTTTTTCTCTTTTTTTCCTTAGTTCTTTTTTTAGTTGTATACATACATACATACATATATATATATATATATGTTCTTTGTAATAGTTAGAAAATTTATTTTGGAACTTGAATCATTGATGTTGATAATTAAATAAAAAAATTCTTAAATTTTTATTTTAATATGTTAATAATATTTTTGTGATTTGTACATTTTTGTGCCAATTTTAATTAAAAAAGCGTTAAGTTTTTGTCATATGGTCAATTAAAGATATAATTTTTTGTATATATATATTTAACGTGTTCCTAACATATCCGTATCCAACTTTTTTGAGAAATGACATGTCTATGTATCCGTGTCATGTCGTATCTGTGTCCCATGTCTGTATCCGTATTCGTGCTTCTTAGCCTCCATCACTGATTTTTTTTTTTTGTCATCAACTTTGTTTTTGTCACAATGCCATCATAAACATGAACAGATCTAGAAATGGGGGCATGGGGAGCTGTGCCCCCCAAACTTTTGGAAAGTTCCCTTCATTAGTTAAATTTACAAAGCAGATTCTTCTAAAATTATAATCCCCCCCCCCCCCCCTTTTTTCTTTTTTCTCCTCCAAAAGAAGCCCTTTAATATTCTTAAGAAACATATTAAGAAAATTTTATGTGCACTTTGGCTTCATCCATGATCAGATGAACATATGTTGAATGCATTTGTTTTGGGGAGGAAACCATCATCTCCTTGCTAATCTATTCCCTCACTCATCAAATTGATAGTTATTATGGTATGAATTTTCCTTAAGGAAAATTCCAATTCTACCTTTTTTTTTTCTTCTTCTTTTTTCCCATTTAAATGTTTCTAACATGGTTTAGTTTGAGTTTAATGACAATCTCTAAATAATACTTCCATTACAGATTTCTGGTTGTCATCAACTTTTTTTTTTGGGTCACAGTGCCATCATGAAGTAAATGATCCTATATTGAATACATTCCCCGTAGGGGAAAAAACATTCATCTTCCTCAAAACCATTATCTCCTTGCTAATATATTCCTTCATTTACCAAATTAATAATTGTTGGAACTTTTATGGTATGCCTTTTCTATAAGGGGAATACTAATTCTGTTTTCCACTAACACACATGGAAGATCTTACTGCAGTTTTTTTCTTTTTCTTTTTTAATGTGAGATTGATTAGATTCCAGTGTAAATCTCAGCGCCCTTTTTCTAAAATTTAATGGAATTACCATATAAATAAAATAGAAGAGTTATCCTTTCAAAATTGCTGAAGTAGTTTAGAGCAATATCCTAATGTTAAGGTTTGAAGCAGGGTATTAAGACTTATTTAAGACATGAAGGTTTAGAGCAATATCCTACAGTAGGAGCTTTTAGGAAGGGCGTATGTCTTTTTTTTAATATATATTTTTACTTAATTAGCAATGTAAGGCCGAGATAAGAGTTGTTTGATGGCTGGATTAATTTGTAAAATTTTATGGTCTTTTTTCCTTAATAAATTGAAGCTAAGATAGTACTGGTAAATAGACTTGTCAAAAAAAAAAAGATAGTACTGGTAAATAGACTTTTAAACTTAGGCTTCAATATTGATAAAAGTTTGATTTCTTTGCGTTGCACCCCCTCTGTGTCAAGGATTTTTCAGCCTTTAGACATTCAATTAATGAATTTATGTATGGAATGACTTACTAATTTGAGCACGTCTCTCTATTATGCTTTCAACTTGTTCAAATGCTTTGTGAAACAGGGATTCGGCTCATCTCCAGTACACCAAATCCAAAATTTCCCTCGATGAAAGATTATATTATCTTGGGACATCATAATGCCCCATCAAATGGTTGAACCTAATTTTTTATCCGCAAAAGTTTTATATATATATATATATATATACATATCAATCTCGATATGAAAATTTATGCTAATTGTTTGAAACAGGTTCTTTCACTCGTCAAAAAAAAATCACCCTTTCTTTCCTAATGAAAAGTCTGTTTTGTGCTTGTGAACTGCCCTATGAGGTCTCTTTCTTGATAAAGGCTCGGGACATACTATATCTAAAAGCATTATTTCTTTGCATTAGGAAGCAGGTTCTCACAAAATATGTCAATTTGTAACTGCATCTAATCCCCATTTCTGCATTCTCTTTCTTTCCCTTTTAGTTTTTATTTCAAATATATTTATGTGGAGTGCAGGTGATAGATATTTGAAACCATGGATTATTCCAAATCCAGAAGTGATGTTTATTCCTCGAACCAAAGAAGATGAATGCCTGATTCTGGCGAGCGATGGTTTATGGGATGTGATGACAAATGAAGAAGTGTGTGATATTGCTCGGAAGCGGATACTTGCGTGGCATAAAAAGAATGGTGTTACAGTTGGGACAGAAAGAGATGAAGGAATTGACCCAGCAGTTCAAGCGGCAGCAGAGAGCCTATCGAACCGTGCACTACTAAGGGGAAGCAAGGACAACATAAGTGTAATTGTGGTGGACTTGAAAGCCCACAGGAAGTTTAAGAGAAAAACGTAACATATGATTAATAGGTGCACGATATATAAATTTGTTTCGGTTCAATATGGTTTGTTTGCCTGGAAGCAATTTGTATGTACTAAAAAAAACATGCAGCACCATTCTGGAAATTCCTTATTATTTTTAAGTTAGTCTCTGTCTGTCTCCAGTTTATGGCTGTGTAAATCTAGCTGGCTGTTTGAGGTAGGAATAGGAGATCGATGTTTCCATGCTTTTGTCAATCAGCTCGGTCGATTGTATTTGTTTGTTATTTGAGATGCATCTGTTGTATTATTTTGACAATCTGGTGTCTGTCTGTCTGTCTGTGTCTTATTAATGAATGAAATAGCAAATCTGCAATTTAGATAGCTTGCAACTTATGGTGACGATGATGATGATCCACTCCACTTCCTTCCAACTGTTTTCTATTTTTCGCCTCCAGATCCTTTCCTATCCTTTTTACAAACTCTCTACATTTTGACAGACTTTCATCCTCAAATTAAGAGAGTTTATGAAGGATCATAAATTCAAATACAACTAATCACTTTTTATTCCCCTTTCAAAGTTATCATGACAAGACATGCATACACATAAATTCATATACACAACTATGTCACAATTTCGTTAGGGTAACAAACATAAACACAACTCAACACAAAGCACAACAAAGGACTGACCTAACTCAGATATCAATCCTGTAATGACCCTAATACTAATGTGGTGGGATAAAAAACTGGGATCAGCCCAACTCTAATATTCACGTAAGTTTTTTGACTCAAAGTCGAAAGAAAACACCATCCCCAACTCAAAGAAAGTAAGGGTCATGAACCAAAAATCAACATTAAATGCATTATAGTCCATAATGTCTGCTAAATTTGACATTAATATGTCAAGGAAGTCAAAAGTACTATAATCCCTCACATAAGCAATATATCAAATACTATGGCATTATTATGTTACATGTTCCCAAATATGAATTCATGCATAGTAGGCATCCCACGAGACATCAAAGATTTAATACATCAAAACTGTTCACATAAACAATTTAATAAACGTATTACATGCAATAGTTATTATATTCATGGCTTATTACATGTACAATCAATGACTAATAACTCAACAAATCTTCTAGTTTATCTCACTTCATCTTGTTCTAAGTTGTCGTCATGTCATTCTCAATACAACTAGAACATCCTATGCTACATCCTTTGCAAGTTCCCTCTATGCTTAGAGATTTCTCAATCCCTGCTCACTGTCTATTCTTCCTCTATAGTGCACCTGAAATGTGGATAGATAAATCCATGTGAGCTTTGTGAAAATCTCATGAGTAATCATGGACCTCTATCATTGGTTTTGACCGATGAAGTTTTGGAGCTAAAGAAGGTTAAAGCAATTCTCCATCGATATCGGTTTTTCATTCAAGCAATAGTATATGTGAAACATAGTAACAATTTTAAAGTATCAATCAAGTTATAGAACAATTTGCAATACAATACAATCAATTTGACAATTACAATATAGACAATTTGGCAATCGGTTATAAAATTGGAATAAACAATTTTGCTAGTAGTAAGATGACAATTTTCAATGCAACAAAAGTTATGCCAAAAGACGATAAGCTTTCTAATTAATAGGGAACATGTCAATTCTACAAAGAACAATATGGTTGTCGCAATGTTAATCAATGGCTACTGCAGATAGCCTGATGCAGGCCTAGTCATGATGCGATTATTGTGCAATCCCGTACACTAGGTGCACGTACAAATTTCATTTTTGGTGAGAAATAACACATCAAAATGTATAATGGCATGTTAAAATAATTTAAATTAATTCAATAACAGTTCGTTTGGATAAGTAGGAGGGAAAGGAAAGGAGAAGAGAGTATTAGTTATGAGAGAAAGGAAAGGAATGGAGAGGAGAGGAGAGGAGAGGGTAATCCCTCGTTTATGTTTGGATAACTAATGAAAAAAAAGGAGAGGTAATCCTTTCATCTTGTTTGAGAATGATAAAGGAGTGAAAGGAAAAGAAAGAATTTTATATTATTTTACTATTATACACAAACAATGTGTATTTGGATGCTCTAGGATAGAAGTGTCATTTTTATTTTGTCTTTTATAATTTTAAGGGTAATATTGGTATTATTAAAAATTCATTAAATCATTCTTTCCTTTCCCTCTGTTTCCGTCCACTTTTGGAGGGATAACAAAATTGTTAAAATGGGGGTTAAGATCTCCCTCCCTTTCCCTCGCTTTCCTTCCTAATTTTTAAAACAAACATAATATAAGCTCTCCTTCCTTATCCTTCCCTTCCCTTTCTTTCCAATTCCTTCCATCCAAACATAGCATAAATGATTTGTGATAATTCAGCCAATTGGATATAATTTTTATGCTTCACATTTTAAAACTAGTTCAATAGAACAATAGCAATTTGATGATAAAACAATTATAATTCAATCAATAAAACAGTGGTAATTCGATCAATAAAATGATAGCAATTTGTTCTTTAAAAAATGGCAATTGGTTTGATAAAACAATAACAATTCAATAAATCAAAGTTTCAGACTACTCACCTGTGGTCTTAAGTCCACCATTACATCCTTACAGACTTGCTCTACCAATCATCTCATCTCCATTTCCTTCTTGGTGATCCTAAATCATGGATTAACACACATTGATACTTCATTAGTGCTCATCATGGCCTAACGTATCTTAGCTAAATGCTTAGTTGTACTATTTAGGATTTTCTTAAGTCCTTTAATTAGGGTTCATAATTATTCTTTATTCATTTCTTAACTTACTTTAGCCCTTCGGGGTACTTGGTCATTTTACCCTTTCATGTCTTGTACTATTCGACACTTTATTTGCTTATTTGGACTTCATATTTGAGTCCAAAAAGTCCTTAAACGTTAAGGTAGGTCCCTCTTTTACCTTTTGAGTTCATTCGATAGACTTTTTAAGCCTTAGGGACTTGTTTATCATTTTACAATTTGTTTCAGATTCTTATTTTTCCCAAACAAACATCACTGTTGGGTCCAGAGCGAAAAAAAATACTAAACTTAGCATTTTTTGGATCTTAATTAGCCTTCATATTGCTTACTCTAGGTCCATAGGTATTTTTATAATTTTATACTTTCATGTGGGACCATCTTAGGGGTACTTGGGTGCTCAATTTTACCTCGCCATTAGGTCCAGAGTGTCCAACAGTGTTAGATATGCCCCTTTCTATTATTTCCCCATCTATCTAGTAGCCCGTATATCACTAAGGGTAGTTTGGAAATTACTTATTTTTACGTATTTATATTTTCGATATCTCGCGAAATAGCCTCTACAGTTGAGTTTGGAACGTCGAAAAACATTGGGGTAGGTGTCCTTGCAGTCATTAGGGTTCATTTAGTAGCTTAATTAAGCTTTTAGGACTTAATTAAAATTAGTCTAGTTTGTCCATTCTGTTGCGAAGGGATACCACTAGGATATCACTCAAGATCCTAAAGCGTGAATTATACCTAAAGGGGGGGAGGGGGGAGGGGTTGAATAGGTAGGTCTTAAATTAAAAATTTCTTTCAAGTTAATTACAATTCTTGATTAAACACAAAGATGACACAATCAACAAGAAATCATTTAACGTGATTAATCCAACATATATGCCCTTTCACCAAAAATTGTCCGATTTACCAACCTATTCAAACTTCACCTATTTGATAAATTAGATTGATTTTATATGAAATTTTCACAATTCAAAGAACAATCAATTAAGCTATCAATTTTTTATTTCAATCAATTTACTAAATCAAACTTTTCAATGTCTAATTAATGAATAATTATGGAATTATGAAAAACTCAATTTCTAAAAATTAAGTGAAAACAATTCAATTAAGCACATAGTAAATTAAAATAGATGGAGATAGAAAGAGATTGCAAACTGATTGGTGATGGAGAAAATTACCAAGGACAACAATCCATAGAGTAAAATTCCAAAGATGGGCCAATGCTCATAAAAGGAATGCACTATGATGAAAAGTGAAATACAATGAATCTATGAACGAGCTAAGTACCTCAAGCTCTATTCTCACCGATTTACGTCTTCAAATTCCCTTTAAATCCTCAAACTTCTCATAGCCAAGCCTTCAAACAACTAGGCTCCTCCATGTCTCGGACTCTTCTGATCAAGCCGCTCAACAATCGCGAGTCCTTACAACTTCAGTGTCCACCGATCGCTCAATGCCGAATCCTCATGCTTGAACTCCATTTATCATCAATGTTGAATTTGACATGAACCAAGGCTCTTAGATCTGATTTGGATTATGTGGTTGGTCAAATCCGATCAATGAAAAAGAGTGGAGATGATTATGAATATCATGTATGAATGATCTCTCACAAGAGCTTCAAGATCTATCAACAAATTAGCTCTCATAATTTGAAGCTCTCTCACTCTGTTTTTGGCTGCTCTAAATCAAATTTTCATCTATTTTTGCAAAGAACTTAATTGATCCTCAAGTGGCTAGAAATCAGAATATAAATTTATTTTTTGCCCAAGGTACATTCTAATGAACCATCATTCGTTCGAACGAGTACTATCTCGTTTGAACGAACAAGGAATGAATATCAAACGAGCACAACTCTAAGGTTGCAAAAATTTGTTTGATACAGAGTGTTTGAACGAATGAGAATGAACTTTTCTATTGTTCATTCGAACGAGCAACATAAAGTTACTCATTCTCGCTTGTCTTGTAAATTGAATTTTTTCCTGAAGTATTTTAAAGATGCATTTTGAGATAATTAGTTCACAACCACAAGTCAATTACATACATGATGTTATGATAAAAACTATATGCAATACATGCATGATGTGAGTGTGTGAGACCCAAGTCAGATACAAAAGTCTAATATACCCTTCGAGAACCAAGTTGACAGGTAGTGATATAGGTAATGTCTCTTGGAAGAACTTGGAGAAGAACAAGCATTGAGGTACTCACTCGTAAGACTTATGTAAGGATTTACACAAAGCACGTTTTGTCAAACCAGATTAGCCAATTACAATATTCGACCCCATAGTCCTAACACGTTCATATATTTTGGGACCCAATTTCTCAAATCGGACTCTGGCATTGAGTCTGGAATGCCCAAAAATATTAGAAATGCATCTTCTTTCATTTCAATTGGCCTTTATTACACCACATTTAGTCCCAGGGGTAAAATAGTAATTTTACCCAATTATTAAATGCATTAAAATAATTTTAATTATTTTTTTGGGGTTAAACATAATTTTCATAAAAATCTAAGGTCAAACCATAATTAGAGAAAATTCTGGTTTAATCCCTTCTGACCCAAAACCCACTGGTTTATAGGTTAAACCATAGAACCTCTTAATTTTCCTTATAAAATGACCATTTTAGTGATTCATTAAGTGCACCGGTCTATTGGCCTTGAAAATTGATCGAGCTCGGTCGATCTGACACATTAGCATCTTATTAAACAAAACAATGTCGTTCCAATAAAACATAGATCCATTTTTTACGCGGTCAACCTGAACCCGCTTAGGCCTGACCCGTAGCTCGACATTGTTCATTGTCTTTTCGTTACTAGTAAACCCTAGATTTTCAAACCTTATTTTACAACGATTCAGACCCTATTTTGAGCCCATTCTAATTCTATTCAACTTCTGAGAGTTTAACCTAACTTTTGGCATCGATTTTAAATCTTTAAATCTCACTATAGAGCTCTATCTTGAGCTCCCATGGCCTCACTTGCAGCTCAACCATACGAGCCTGTTGCTATACCATTTTTCCTGTTTCTTTTTTTTTTTTTTTTTGTGATCCTCATTCAATGGGGTTTAATTTCCAATTTGTAAAACTAAGGCTGAGGGTTTATTTTGAAGTTCAATTTTTGAACCATTTATTGTTCACTATCGGTTCTTACTGGTCTTTAGGCCATTTCTATTAATATTTCCTATTTTATGAACCTGGTTGCATGTAATTTAAGTTTCAAGTATTTAAATATAGTTTAGTTTGAATCGAATTCATGACCCATTTTCAAGCTTTGTTCATGACCTATTTTTGAACCTCGTCAAACCGTAATCGAATTCATGACCCAGTTCCAAGAACCAGTCGACTGAGTGACCTTTTTCATACAAATAGACTAAACCTACTTCCAATACATTCGACCTAATGATGAATCAATCAACTACTTTTCAAAGGCTAAAATAGTGTATATCATAACCAGTTAACTAATCCAAAAGACCAGTCGACTGATTCTTTTTGAACAAATGAAACTTAAACCCTTTGGACAATCCAGTTTATCTAATCAGTCAACCAGACCTCAATCTAGTCAACTAGTTGATGATTCAATTGACTAAATTTGTCAATCTAACATTTCAAGATTCAAATTTTAAACAGACCAAAAAGCGAGGAACGACTATTTTTCAAAATACAATGGCCATATTCTTTTGAGGGCTATAAATAGAGGTTCTTTAAAGCATTCAATGCTATCTATGGGCACCAGCATTGGAAAAAAAAAATATCCTTTTGTGAATTAAAGGAATCCCGATTGTCTCCCCCTTCCCCCTAAAGGTGGGAAGGAACGCCTCTTATGGGAAAGATGAAATGAGGAGTTGCAAGCATGTTTGTGGGTAAGAAACAAGCAAATCCGTTACAATTTAAACAATACATATGAAGGAAAACTGAAATAAATGAAATAAAAATTACATCACTTTGAATACTAAATATTTACTAAAAGATCCGTTGACATGGATCAAAAGAAAGTAAGACATTGAAATTACGAAACCAAAGAAAAATGGATCTAGGGGCTAAGGTACGGAGTGGGAAGGTGTTAGGCACCCACCCCACCCGATCCGAATGGATCAACCTCAAATATTTAGTTGCAAGGCTATTTTGTCATGAAAAATAGAAAAAGAGAGATGTGAGTCTAGAAAAGATAAATAATAAAAAATCCTGCATGAAGAAATAAAATGAACGAAAAAGAAAGAAAAAAGATCTAACTTGGGCCTAAAGGCTTCCTATGTAACCGTTTAGAAAACAGAATCAGAGTCACGTAATTCTCCCGTTTACCTTCTTTTATCAAGAATGATAAAAAAGGTGATATCAATTAGATCTAAAGAAAACTATTAAGGGTTTAAGATGTATACCTTATTCAGTCGTGGTGGTCGGGTAGCACGTCGGCTAGGAAAGTCAGATTCAGAAGCTTCAGTCAGGCATATCTCCAACTTGTTCTTCGGTTTGGAAATCATTGCTTCGGCTTGCTTCTTGAAGGGAGATCGTAACTTCGATAGGGCTTCGACCTCGGGAGAGAGATAGAGTTCTTGTAGAGAGAATTATAGAAGTGCACTAACAGCGTAAAGCTATGAAAATTGTGTGTTTAAAACTGATGGCCAAGGGGCTCAATTTATAGGAAAAAGATGGAGATTCGATCCAAATGCTTAAAATGAAACCTTAGAATAGAGGGCTAGGATCATGTCTTGAGTGTTAATCATCAAATTAAATAAATAGAAAATTAAATAATTATCCTAGTTAAATGAATTAATAAATAATTATGACAATGCAAGAATTAATAGAATTGGTGTCTACATGCATGAGCAAAGGAGATACAAGTGATAGAATTTTACTGAAAATAAATTCTAAAATGAAAATGTCTAGATTCAATGTATATCATTTTAAGGAAATATCAAACAACTAGATTTACACAAACTCTAAAACTAGAAAGTCTTAATTATACTTAAATAAACTATTATCACTCAAGATTATCAAATTGCTCCCAATTCGGTGGAGAATTTCTAGATTTCCATAAGACATGTGAAGTGACCAAATTACCCCTAACTTATCACCAAGGGTTAAAATTACCAATTACCCCCAGATGAAAAAAATGATATGGAAACCCTCAAGTGATTAAGAAGTTCTACTGAAAGTAGGATTATACCAAAATTACCAAAATGACCCTAATGGGCAAAATGATGTCAAAATTACCAAAATGGCCTCCAACGGCCAAAAGAGTCTAAACTGAAGGTGGGATTTTGACAAAAAGAGTCCTACTAGGTGTAGGACTCTGGTGGGAAGAGTCCTACTTAGACTGAGACTGTGACAGATGAGTCATAACGGGAGTGGGACTCTATCGAAAAGAGTCCTACTTAGACTGAGACTCTGATAGGAGAGACCTAACGGGAATAGGATTCTATTAAGAGGAGTCCTAATAGAACTGAAACTTTGGCAAGAGAGTCCTAACTGGAGTGAGACTTTATTGGAAAGAGTCCTACTTGGACTAAGACTCTGAGAGGAAAGTCCTAACAGGAATAAAATGATAAGTGAGAGGGAGGTTTTTATTCATGACATTTTTTAGATAAAATTGAGATTTTACACATACTCTTGCTTCATTGATCATATTACTCATTTTTTTTGTGCTTTGATTGGTATATATGATTTCGTTGTAATACATTGAGAGTCGTATGATATCATACTTTTTATTTTCATTTCATAAACTTAGCATTTCTTATGTAAATTTTGGTTTTATTATTACACCACACTATGCGTTTCACCAGGTGTGTTAAGTGTCATTTTGTAGCCTAAGCAAGTGTTGCCCAGATATTTACCCTAGAGGGGGGCGAATAGGGTATTTTGCAAATATTGATTTCTTTTTGGTTTTCCAAAAATGAATGTTGTAAATCAACAATATATAAATAAGAGTAGAAAGAAAGAAAGTAAACACAACAGTTATGAGGTTCGAAAAATTTCTTACATCCTCGACTTAAGTATTTCCACTTGAGTTTCTCTACTACAACGACCTCCATGCTGGTGGAGATCAAACATTTACAAAGCGAAGACTACAGCCCTATTATCCCAGCAAAATATGCCATTTTGCCTTATCGGGTAGCACCTACCCATAACTTTCACCACAATGAGATGATACAAAGATGTTTACCATAAATCACTCTCTTCAAGAGTAGTTTTGGTGCACTAAGATGCTTACTATCTAAAGATTGATTAGGTGTAAGCTCTAAATATTTAAGATGAATAGAACTTTCAGATCTAGATTTGAAAGATGGTAGATCTAAAGTCAATAGTAAAGATGTGATAATGTAAGCTTGTAAAAGATGGCTTAGAAAGCCCTAGGGAACCTTTATTTATAGTCATTTAAAGTATGTGACTGTTACTTTTTAAAAAGATTCGTTTCTCCCATTTTTATCTATTCAAAATTTGAATTTGTAATTGCTAGATCGACTGAATCAGTTGATTGAATCATTAACCAATCAACTGATTTTAAGTATCAATTGACTAGTTCTATTTGCACATGATTTTGCCTTTGAGAAGTGGTTGACTGATATAACTTTGAGGTCGACTGATTTAGACAGTGTGCTTAGGCAATTCATCAATTGGTCATTCAGTCGACTGGTTCTATGAATCAATCGACTGGTTTTGGTTGTACACTTATTTTACCTTTTAAGGACAGTCGATTGAGTTTCCTAGGGGGTCGACTAATTTGAGTAGTATGCTCAAGCATTTTTATAAAACTTCACTTAGTCGTCGACTAGTTCTTAGGATTAGTTGACTAGTTTTATCAGTGTGACAAATAAGCTTTAAGAATCAATCAATTGGTTTTAAGAACTAGTTGACTAGTTTAGACAATGAATGTCTTCTAGCTTATTTCTTTCTAAGTTTACTTTTGTCAAAACCTTTTGATCTTTCAAAACTTTAAGTTAAATGTTTTTTTTTTTATAAAATCATTTGAGGTTAGTCCTTAGATGATCATTTTAAATAATGAGAGTTTATGACCAATGATCAATCTAATCCTAATGTCATTCAAAATCCAAAACCCAGAATAAGGAAAAATGAAAGTCTTCACTCGAATTCTTGGGCTTGAGTGAGTCCACCTTGCTTGAGTCCTCATGAGAGTATTCATCTTATTTTGATCTTTGCTTGGGAACATGGTCTTGAGTGGAATCTTTTAGCTTGATGGATTTTTATCATTTTCTTGGTCAGCAATCTTCTTTAACCTAGATAACCTATTTGTATTGTCAATTGGATAAACCATTAGTCAATTAGATAATACTTTGTGATCATCAAAATTATTGAGATGCCCTTGGTTGAAAACCTTTAGGGCTAACAACAAGTTTTGAGCATCATAAAGCCAAGTGTAGTGTTATAACGAGTCTTAAGTCATTGAATAGGGTTGTATTTCTATTTTTTGGTTTTTTGGGAGATTTAATTCTCTTTTTATTTGTACTCATGCATCCATTATAATTAGTTTCGTCATTGAATTGCCAAATGGAGAGTTTGTTAGGACTGAGAGAATCCCATTTGACAAAACTTGAGTTTTAATGGAGTAGTTAAGTCTAAGTCCTTATGTGTCATATGGTACTCAAGCCTTGTGAACAAATCAGCATCAAGCATCATTGCAAATTCAAGGAGTTAGATTCATATAGTTGTAAAGGTATTGGACATAGAACCATTAACCTAGGTTGGTTGCTCACACATATGTTTTAAAATTGATTTTCAAAATGTTTAAAGTGTTTTAAATCTAAATTACTTGCATTGACATATGTTTTGAAGTTTAAAAAAATGTTTTCTAAGTTTATAAGGGTCAAACAATCAATTATGCCTTAAAGTGAATGAGCATGTCTTATTTTCAAAACTAGTGGAGGTCATTCTCTTGGTCGTTTAAATGAACCCATTGTGGTTGTTTTAAATTTTTTCCAATATAGCTCGTTCGCTTTAGTGTTCACTAGGTTGTTCGAACCAAAATTAAAGGGTTTAAAATAAAAATTCAAAAAAGGTCATTCGCCTAGTCCTTTGAACAACCTCTAACCAGCAGAGTTTTATTTTTCAAAATAGTATGGTTCGTTCTCTATAAGAGAATGAGGTGGTTCAAATGAGCTTAAGCAGAAGCCAAATAAATACACTTCGGATTAGGTTATTCACCTAGTCGTTCGAACAACCTAGTGGAGTTGGGTTTTCTCTAATTTTTCGAGCCCGATTTTAAAAAAGAATTATCTTACACTATATATATTGTGTAAGACTTTTTTATTACGGGGATTTTCATAAAGCATCTTCTAGTTACAAAAAGCCTTTCAAGCTTCTAGTTTCAGAATCACATAGCATACACGACCTTCTATCAACAAAAAAATATCCCAACTTTTTACTTTCTACATCAGTTGATGGAGTAATTGTGCAAAGGATTTCGGCTTGTGTATGTTGGTTGGTTCTATGGTGTGAGTCTAACATAGAAGAGGGGGTTGAATAGGAATGCACAACTTTTTCAATTCTTCCAATTTTTCAACCACAACACTAACAATTACTAAAATGAAAAAGTATATGAATTTTAAATGCAATGAATATTCAACAATAGTGTACAATTCAATCAAAAATCACAAGCCATCCAATTTAGTAATCAAGTAGTGTTTGTCAAAACATATCATTCAACATAAGCCTAAATGATCCACTAGTTCAATTTTAGTAACAATTTTCACAATTCAAATTGAAATTAAATTATGTGATCAATTGTCAACTCCACAATTCAATTAGCTATTCCAATTTCACAATTAAGGTTCTCAATTACTCTATTGAAGGTCATATTCCATAATTCATGAAAACCTAAATTTCTATATAGCGGAAGCAATTAATTCAAGAAAATTGGTAATTTTAAAGCATAAAAAGTAAGAGAAATTGCAAACCGAAATGATGATAGAGAAACCACCACAGAAAACTCTCTGTAGTGGAAAACTCTAGAGCCGGGCATGCTTGGGGAAGAGTTCCACTATGATTGAGATTGAATTACAACGTAAAGACGAACTGGACTTTGAACCTCAAGATCCGTTCTACCCCGTTCACATCTTCAACTCCTTTGAATCCATAAGCTCTTTATAGTTGGAATCTTCATACAACTGGATGCTCTCCACGGTTTTGGAATCTTCCAATCCGGCCACTTCACAATTATAAATCCTTACAACCTCGGTATCTACCAATCGCTCAACAATGAATCCTCAAGATTGAACTCCAAACTCTTTAATGGTGAATTGATATGGAATTAAGGCTCTTTGAAATTACTTGGATCATGTGAATTGATTTAAATCAATGAATGATTAAAGTAGAGAGATGCATGATATACAATTATGATTGTTCACTCATGAAAGCTCTTAGATCTCTCAAGTGTATAGCTCTCACAATTTAAACTCTCTCTAACTCTGTTCTCACTGAATAGAAAGTAAATTTTTGTCAATTTATATCAATGAAATTGGATCTCAAATTAAGCTTGAAAACAAAAAAAAAAAATTTATTTTTTGCACAATGTTCGTTCAAATGAATCATTGATCATTCGAACGAGCACCTCTTCGTTTGAATAAGCATCGAATGAACATCAAACGAGAAAAATATAGAAGTTGTAGCTCTTTGTTTGATACAGACCCATTGAACGAGTAAGAATGAGCAAAAATGAATCTTCTGTTGTTCGTTAAAACAAGCCAATGGTTCGTTCAAACGAGCAATAAAGAGTTGCTCATTCTCTACTTATCTTGCGAACTCAATTTCCCTGAGTGTTTTGAAATATGTATTTTTTGAAAAATTGTTTCATAATGCCAAGGTAGCTACACACATGATGATATGATGTCTACCATGTGCAATGCATACAATGTGTGAGTATGTGAAATCTAGATTAAAACAAAAGTACGAATTACCCAATTTACCCTTCAAGAACCAAGTTGGCCGGTAGATGATCACAACAATAAAGCTTGAACCATCTTAGAGTAGAACGGGCAATGAGATACTGTAAGGCTAGGCTAATGCAATGATTACAATCAAAACATGTTTTATCAAAATCGGATTAGCCAATGACAGCATCAAACCCCATGGTCCTAATAGTGCAATTGATGGATACCGAGGCAAAGATGAGTCGTGTTGTGGTTGAGATTTGGCATCATTTGAGGAGTCTAAAATGTCGCAGCTATAAAGAACGCTTGAGGAATCAAGTCAAGAAAGGACCATATCAGTATTGGCAAGGCTTGAGGCACCAAGTCGTGTTGAGTCATATTGATTTGTACATTTGTCTCAATTTCTTTATAGTGGATTTAACGTGTATCTAGACAAGATCATGTGATTTTCCCATCTAGGGTTTTTGTGTAAAAGTCTTTTGCGTTCTTATTGTGTGGTTGCTTTTTATTTATTGCATGAACTGTTATTACATGTCCGTGAGCCTTGAGATATTGTAGTAAATTAAGTAGAATTTTAATCATCTAATTTAAAATTGGTTAAGATAATTCAAAAAAAATTTAATTGAGGTATTCAGTCGCCAGGTCAAATTCCTATCATCTAGATTAGCTAGAGCGCAACCTAATCACAAAGGCATGGTACTCTTACTTGTAACGGCAACTAGATCGCCAACAAGAAGGTACTTGAAACATCGATTATAGGAGGAAGTATCAGCCTTCATACCATGAATCCAAGGTTTTTGTATGAAAATATTATATAAAGAAGGCGAACCAACTACCAAAATTTTTTATAACATTGACACCTGCTAATCTCCCTCTCCTATTGTGATAGGAAGTTTAATTGCTCGTATCATTTCTCTCTCTCTCTCTCTCTCTCTCTCTCTCTCTCGCGCACACACACACACACACACACACATACCTTTTCTTATTCTTATCTCTTGCTTCTTTTTCCAATCGCATATCCCAAAAAACATATCCATGTAGAGAACATTGCCATCATTTGTGAGTTTTTTTTTTTTTTCCCTTAAAAGTGTCAAATTATATAATTCTTTTTATACATTTTAGTTCTTAGTATCGTCTCACACTATAACGGGTGTTTGTTTTGTTTACAAATTTGTTTTAATAATAAATGTTTAACGGAAAATATGACAAAAAAATAATGAACAAAGAAAAAAAAGAAAAGATTAATTTAATCTCAAGTATATAGTTATTAAAAAACAAGAGTATTAAATTTTTTTTTTTCAATTCAAATGCAAGCATTATGGTATAGATAACTGTTTAGCATAATTATATAATTAAATATAAGAAAAGCCACACACAAAATTTGCACAAGCATGCATGCTCCTTTCGCTTCCATTTTCCTCCTCCTTTCTTTCCTCTCATTCCTACCAAATGGAACATAAAAAAGGGAAAAGAATTGCATTTCTCAAGATCCGTGCCAAAACTATATTTAATTAAGGAAAATTACGCAAGGTCATGAATTCATGACATTTCGGCCCAAAAGCTGTCTTTTTTTTTGGGTATGGAAGCATCAGATAAGAACAACTATGGCAACAGTTCCAACCAAGCATAAATTAAAAAGAAACCATGGCACAAAATGGTGCAGAGCTCATAGTAAGTAGCTACCAATACACACAAACAACAGACAGAAAAATTATTGATTGGTCTACACGAGCCACCAATCCAAGAGAAACTCTCTCACAACAGCAATTATTCATACCATCTTGTAATCCCTTCACACAAATACAAAATAAATAAATAAATAAATAAAACGGCACCATGATGTGGCTCATTGAGATTACATTTATTGCTTCCAGCGGCTTATTCTGGTTTTGAAAAATGAGTTGCCAAAATTCACCTTCTTTTGGGATAATAATATTATAAACTGCTTCCTACTACTTCCTGTATGCTAACTCTTTCACAACCTCTGGAAGAAGTTTCTCGTTCTGAATGCTCTGAACCCACTTTGCATTAATGTGAACCTTCTCAATACTCTGCTTCAGGGTCCGAGCAATTGAAGGCTTAGTGCGGCTTGCAAAAAACTCCTCCACTTCATTTGCCTTCTTGTAAGAAGAGAACTGAGAGACCAAAAGGACACAATAAAAATAAAAATAAAAAGGGAAGAAGGTTGAAGCAGTATGGGCGGAAACTAAAGGAAATGAGTGTGTTTTTTTTTTTTTCTTTTACGAGGATAGAGAGGGAGAGAGAGAGAGAAGACAAACCGGTGACACAGTTGCACTGATAAAGCGGGCAATTAGAAATCCAGATCCCCATGTCTTTGAGATGTGATCCCAATTGTCCTGTATTCCATTTGTTGAAGGGAGGAAACAAAACAATAAGACCAAATATACTGGAAATTTTTTCTTTTCCCCAATAAAATCTTCCCTAAATCAAACCATGCTATGCCTAAAAATGTAACCCCGGAGTTCTGATAAGGCTACAGTTGGCAAGCAGGGACCAAGTGCCATGTATTTATTTTGTTAATGAACACACATTGCATAAAAGAGCAAGTACACACTAAAAGGAGTTAAAAAATTATTCAGCTGCATTGTAGGTGTTCTGCAGCGGCCATGTTGGGTGCCTTGCCTTTTTGAAATTTGAGTCCGATTCAATTTATTGACTTGATGTACAAGTACTAAAGGGTTCATCTTCAGCTCTACACGGAAAAATTTACCTTTTTTTTTTAATGATAAGCAAGAGTACAAGCTATTAACAAAGCCGCCAAGGGGGCTACCCATATACAAAGAAGGGGACAGTGCACAAAAAGTAACACCTCAATCCCCCCCAAAAAAATCTACAGAAGACTCTACACACGAGGGGTATAGTAACAGTATCCAAAAATATAATTTTTAAGAAAACTATACTTGAATCTACTAAGGGACAATTCCTCCCATACACAAACTCTCTTATTCCTTTCTTTCCATAAGCTCCATGGTAAACATAATGGAGCAAGCCTCCACACATTATTCACATTACGCCTAACTTGACTCCCTTGTCACCTGCAATAAAACCTTTAATGGAAGCCAACATCACCCAAAAGCACCGCAATAGAGAAAGAGACAGCGCGATATCTCCCCCGCAAAAGGGCAACAAAGGAAGAGATGATTCACTGTCTCTATCCCATCTTTGGACATAAAAAATCTATTAGCCATATTATATCCCCTTCTTTGCAAATTATCCACTGTTAGGACTGCTTCCCAAGAAATGGACGAAACAAAAAAAAAAAAAAACACTTTTGTTAGCGCTTTGGAACACCAAATTAATTTCCAAGGAAAATCCCAATGATCCTTCCTAGTGATCTTTTTGTAATACAATTTCACCAAATCAGGCCCTGTACTACTGAAGAGGTCCATGAAATTCACCACATTCTCCACTGTCCAATCATAAAGGTTCCTTCTAAAGAAAGATTCCAAACCACTTTGTCCCCTGAAATAGACAAATAATGTACCATCATCGCCTTCTAATCCAAAGTGATCTTAAGAAGAACCCAAAACCACTTCTTTAGCCCTATGTCTCCATATCATTTGTCCTCCCAAAACTTTACCGTACTTCATCCCCCAACCTTGAACTCAGCACATCTTAAAAAAATCATATTTCTCCTTTCAAATAGGCTTCCACACCCCCACCCCAAAAGGACCGTCACACTCCTTAGAAACCCAATCTCTAGGTTCACTACCATATTTAGCCACTATGAGCCTCCTCCAACTTGCATTTGCCTCCACCACAAATCTCCAAAGCTAATTCTGTGGTAATGTTTTGTTGAACACCTACAAATTTTTAATCCCTAGCCCCTCCATCTTGAATCAGCTCTTTGACTCTATCCCAATTAATCAAAGGAATCATCTTCTAATCCTCCTTGCCCCTGCAAAGGAAATTTGGCTGAAGTTTGTCCAACCGCTTCTCCACCAACATCGATATAGCGAATAGAGGCATGAAATGGGTAGAAAGACTAGCTAGTGTACTATTGATAAGTGTGATCCTCCCTCCTTTGGATAGTTGGATAGGTTCTGCCTCTTCTAACTTGTCAGCTTCCCCAGACACCTGTTGTACCACTAGGCTCTATGTATGTTTCTCCTTAGAGGAAGGACTAAAGGACAAACCTAAATAGGTAGATAGAATGAACCTTGTAGCCCAAGTTCCATGCCAAAACCTTCCACACCTCCACCTCTCCAAATAAAAGGAGCACGCCTAAGAAGCATGGATACGGACACGGGACACGGATACAACACGACATAGACATGACACGACATGGACATACAGACACGTTATTTCTCAAAAAAGAAAGACATGGACACGTTAAGGACACGTTGAATATATATAAATTCTTTATATTTTTATATGACTATATAATAAAAACCTAATGTTATCTTAATTAAAGTTGACATAAAAACACACAAATTTGAAACATATTATTAAAATATTAAAATAACAAAGTCATTAAATAAAAAATAAAGAACTTCTTCATTTTATCATCAACCTTCATGATTCAAGTGTTTGGACACGTGTCCGGGAAGTGTCCAAGAGTGTCGGTGTCTGACACGTGTCTGACACGGACACGTGAGCCAAAATAGAGTGTATGTGCTTCATAGGAGCTCGCTTTTACTCAAATTCACCCTTAAGCCCAAATCTGTCTCAAAACATAAGAGCACACATCTCAAATATCTAAGTTGTCTCACCTCTATCTCCCCTACAAACAAGGGATGAGATATCTCCACCTAGGTTCCTTTTCTACTTCAAACCCCTTTTTAAGGCCTCCCTTCACTGACATCGCCATCATTCTACTCAAGGCCTTCGTAACTATGACAAAAGAAAGGGCAATGGATGATTATCCTGTTGCAGCCCTCTCAAAAACCTGACAGAAGAGCCGTTCACCAATGCTGATCCTTCCCTGCCATCTGTTTCCAAAATCCCCAATTAACATAGTCTTTTGCCTTCTCAATGTGAAGCTTGCAGACCAATCTAGGCTCAATTATGTTCCTCCTTTCACCAATGCATTCATTTACAATAAGCACAACATCCAAAACTTGCCTCCCCCCACAAATGCATTTTGACTTGATTAAATTAAGTTTCCCAAAAATTTCTACCAAGGTTGTTAAAATAGGGATCCTATGTTGGATCATTTTGCAAGTTCATAGAATCAGATCGAGGATCATAAGATCCTACTAAATTCTTTAAAAAAATGGCCAAGCATATACATAAAAGTCAAAAGTTGCTAAAATCAATAGTAAACAAGTGTAAAATAAATAAATAATGTAAAATATTGTGCTACCGAAAGTGTATATAACCACAATTTTCTTTTGGTATTTGCTTATGAAATATAAGTTTTGTAATTCCAAAATAACACAAATTAATATTTTAAAGAAATAAACTATAAAAATTCTCTAAATAACCAACTAAATGTAGCAACACTAATCAAAATTTAGTGTTGAATCACTAAATAACTAGTTAGTTAGGTATTTTTTCTAGCAAGTGAAAACGATCCCACTGTGATTCTACTACCTCCGCTTTTTTATACGATCTGGATTGATCTAGCCATATTGGATCATAATATCGTACGATTCTATGAACCGGATCATGATTTTGATAACCATGCTTTTCGCAACCCGTTAGAGATAACCTTAACCTTAACCAATAGCTTGTAGATATCTCCAACTAAGCTAATTGGCCTAAAGTCCGGATGTTTTCGGCTCCTTTCTTAGGGATCAACACAATAAATGAAGCATTAAGACTTTCTCAAAAATCCCCTGCTCAACAAAGTACTCAAACACTACAATCATCTCCTTTCAAATGATTAATCAACAAGACTAAAAAAATGTCATTGCAAATCCATCGAGGCCAACGTTTTATCCCCATCACAAAATTACAAAGCCTCTGCCACCTCCTGCTCCAAGAATGGCCTCTCCAACTCCGTCCTCTCCTCCCTCAAAGAGTTAAACTCTATATCTTACATGTCTGGACAAAGATCACAAGTCTCAAAATAAAGCATCGCATATACAAGAGAAATTCCATGAATAACTTCATCCACTTAACTTAGCACCCTTCCATTAATTGTGACTTTGGTTATGTTGTTCTTCCTAAGATGAACATTGGTCGTTATATGAAAGAAGCCAATGTTCCAATCACCCCCCCCCCCCCCCAACCGAGGCACCTTATACTTCTGCCTCTAACTATCGCTTCAGCCTTCAAGAGGCGTCCAATTCCCCTTTCAACCCATCCCTTGTTGCCTTCTCTTCCTCTGAGAGGGAGTGTCCTACTCTTTGGTATCCAAGTCCTTAATATCCTAAAGGACCATAATTTTTCAACTTAGTAGCCACTACAAATCCCAGAATGCCACTCACTTGGTAGCTCTGCCACCAACTAGGATGAAAACATATCGAATTCGAATTGGATCTAAAATTCGATGGATCTATGAATTTCGAATTCGAATCCATATCCGAATTTGTTAATTATTGCATTGCATTAGATTTGATCCAATTAATTTTTTTTTATATATAATATTTATATAAAATACTATGTTATACTATAAATATAATATGTAAAATTTAAAATATAAAACTCAATTCCACTCAATTAAATAAAGCCTTGTATAATTTAAAACTTAATATATTATATAATTTTAAAATATGTATTTTTTAATATAATATATAAAAAATTAATATGCGTGTTATATATAGTAGAAGGAATTGGTCTAGCCTAGACATGGCTGGTTTGTCCCTGCTACTCAACCGTGTATATCTTCCCCCTTCCAGAGGCAAATTGAGAAGCCCCATATGATTAATAAAGTCCAACAATTCCTCCACAGCTTTGGTCATCCTACGGTCCCAAGCTTTTCCACATGCAAACAAACCACATTGAAGTCACCCCCAATGCACCAAGGACTGAGGCATCTATCCCTCACCTAATGTTGTTCTTCCCATAGAAAACCCCTCTCAGCATCTTTACACACCTATAAAAATCCAATGCAGGTCCTCAACCATATTGAACTGATAGGAAACTGAAAATTGACCCACCCACTGATCAGTACAGATAATCACCCTCGAAACCCACAGAATAAGAATGCCTCCAGCCGTACCACTAGCTCTCAGACAACACCAGTTCATCCACCTACTACCCAGGGTTGTTAAAATCGGAATCCTATGTTGGATTGTTTTAGAGGTTCATAGGATCGGATCGAGAATCATAAGATCCTACAAAATTTTTTAAAAAATGCCCAAGTATATATGTAAAAGTAAAGAACTCTTAAAAAATCAATAATAAAGAAGTCTTAAATAAATAAATAATGTAAAGTATTCTAAAATCATATTGACGTGTGTATTTACAATTTTCTATTCATATTTGCTTATAAAATGCAAGTTTCATAATTTTAAAATAACACAAATTAACATTTTAAAGAAATAAACTAAAATAATTCTCTAAATAACTAGCTAAATGTAGCAATACTTGTCAAAATTTAGTGTTGAATCATTAAATAACCAAATAGTTTTGAGTGATTTTTTGGTTCAACGAGTCAAACGATCCTACCACGATCCTGCTACATGAACGATTTTCATACGATCCAGATCGATTTATCCATATTGGATGGTAGGATCGTGCGGTCCTACGATCCGGATCGCGATTTTGATAACTATCCTACTACCCCATAAACTCCTACCCAGCCCTATCGAGAGCTCCTCTATTTTTGTTTCCTGCAAACAAACGACTGCTGCCTTCCATTCTCTCAGAAAGACCTTAACCACCATTCCTTTATCAGGATCATTTAGACCCCCCACATTCCATGAAATAAACTTTAAATTTATGGAGCCATGATTCTCAAAACTTCTCTCTGCCCATCTGTCTCCCCTCGTTACTGATGTAGCAAGGTTCTTTAGTTCTCTCTTCAACTTGGTTGCAGACTGTCCAACTTCCTTCCACTTTCCCCTTCTCAGATGCTACCTTCTGTTTCTTTCTACATCCTAAAACAACTTCATTAATTCCCCTGCAAAGCCTCTGCAAGACACTCCCAATAATATGATCACTCCTTTTATTTTCCTCAACACCCATTCCAATGCCTCAATCATTTTCCCATCCTCCGTCCCATTTATCCACCTTTAATTTCCTTTGGGGACAGGGGAAAGATCCCAATTTCCTTACCCTCCATAACAGACAGGTTACTTGTGTATTCTTCTGGGGTTATCATTGCCAACAGAATCCAGAACATTGGATCCTTCCTTCGGAATAGCTTCCCACAGTATCTCGATCCGACTTACTTCCATAAACTGCCCAATCTCTGGACTCTATGCTGTCCACGTCTGAGCCAGTCACCACTATATCACACGGAACTTCTCTCACTTCTGCAACTGGAGAAGACAGCTTTCATCCGTCTGGGTCTCCTTTCGAACCTCTTGTTCCTCCTGAACGGCTGAACCTCGTCACAGCTAATGCCCAGTTCTTTCAACTCCTCCATATGTTTGCTCTCTTCCAACCTCCCTCTCTGCATCTGAAGTATTTGAATGTTGTTGACCTCCGAAATCTGCAACTGAGCTGAGACAACCCATTCTCCGTCAGATCACCTGCACCTTTCCCCATTTGAGAGGGCCCAAAAGCTGGAAGATTTGACAAGCTCAATTGCTGTTCCTCGAGTATCAAGTGTTTTAACAAGTCAGACTTTCTGACTTGGCTTATAGCTTTAACAATCAGGATATCATTCTCTAATGCATGAATGCAGAAAGGATAAATTTTTTAATCAAAAATACCTATTTTCATGTTCTCTAGATGGCTAATGGATGAAATATTACCTTCAGCCACTGCCAAGCTGTTTCGTGTCCTTCCCAACTAACAGCAAGTCCAAAAACAGCATCTTGACTTCGAACCTACATGAAGAAAGAAACAATCTCATCCCCAAGCTTTAAGAAACTACGGCCTATCAATCTCCACATTTTTTGAATGAATATGTAAACAAAACCCAAGATACCTCAGAAGACAGTAAAAAGTTGAGAACTTCAAGAATTATATCTGGATCTGGACAAGATGCTAAAGAACCTACAAAACATAAAACAGGCATCTAATTGTCAAAAACTTGATAGGTCAAATGTTTTGCATTACTTCCACAAAAAAATTGTTCTTTACTTAGAATTCGTGTTTTTTCCTGGCTCAGGTCAGTCTCTCTATAAACTCTCAAAAGAGATTCAAAACCCGATTTGTTTGATCTGCAGACATTTTTCATCACTGCCCCATATGCTGCCTGCAAAAAGAAAGTACAAAAACACATAACTAGGGAACTGTAAATGGAAAAGTACAAGAATTCAATAAATATTTCACATGCTTCAACCTTTCTTAAGTCAGGAGGGAGAAGGGGGGTATTTCTGTCATCTAAGAATGCATGAAATCGCCTAATTGCTTCATTTTGTGTAACATCGTGTCCAAACTCAGCCAGGGCAGTCAAGAGCTCCCCTCTCAGCATGGCATCTAAGTGGCTCTCACCTTGTTTAGGATCCCAACCAAGTTTTCTGTAAAAAAAATTTAAAAGTATCAAAATAGATTTAAAAATAATAATAATGATAAAAGCATAGAAAGGAAGAAACTAATTTTTCTTTCAAAGATTGACAGTGCTTGCTCTTTGGGTCTAAAATACATATTAGATCATTGAGATTATCATGTCAATAATACTGTCCCAAATTTGGTACCAAATTTTGCATCCCAAATGATGTGGCATTAGATTATTAGTAATGCTTTAGATACATTATAAATATTTGCCAATTATCTATTGCCACATCATTTGGGATGCAATTTTTGGTACAAAAATTTGGGACATGTAGCTTTACTCTTATCATATACGCTGACTTATCGAGAGAGAGAGTGTGATTTTCATATATGCTGTAATTTCAAAACTGACCAGGAACATGATTCATTCACTAAATGCATGTCAACGAACTATCTTAAAGCTGCAAAGCCTCCTGA
The DNA here is from genome assembly GCA_008638375.1 of Nyssa sinensis. Taxonomy (NCBI): domain Eukaryota; kingdom Viridiplantae; phylum Streptophyta; class Magnoliopsida; order Cornales; family Nyssaceae; genus Nyssa; species Nyssa sinensis. Next base: position 1,190,736 of record CM018032.1, on the reverse strand, counting down.
AAGAAACAACTATACAATATTGATCTAGCATGTGATATAAATGTTATTATTGATCCCATTCTAGATTGTAATTTTAACTGTTCAAAAATTGAAAATAGATATGTTTCTTTAATTTAAGAAAAATATTTTATGACAGCTTTATCTGCAGTTGTGAAAAAATGGATTAGTATCATTTGACCATTTTATGTCATGTACAATTGAATTCTGGTTGGAAGCAAGGTGTACAGCTCCAATTTATTTTAGCAGCTCTACTATTATTTATAAAATTCAGTAGATATATTATTAATAGAATCGCCTTAATGTAATTAAAATATCAAATCACATCACTGTTCATCCTAAAAAGGAATAGAAATATATAGGTTTCCCTGATCATAATAGCTGACTTCAGTATATCAGACTTATCAATTGCTGTTTTGAAACCTAGGCAGAGCAGCACTCAATGGCTTTAAACTATTTTCTAAGATTGTCATAAACTTTGAGATTAAGGTAATCCAGTAATTCATGTGCATAAGGTACTCACTCCACCGAATACTGGAAAAGGCCAATTGCTGTTTTGAAACCACTAGGCAGAGCAGCACTCAATGGCTTTAAACTATGTTCTAAGATTGCCATAAACTTTGAGATTAAGGTAATCCCATAATTCATGTGCATAAGGTACTCACTCCACCGAATACTGGAAAAGACCAATGAAAATTCTTTTAATGTCAGCCAGTAATTCAGGAACGGCATCAGCTGCAATTCTTGCAACTTTCGAACTTATCTGTAAAAACAAAAATGGAAATTAGGACCAAAGATATGCTTTAAGCCAAAAATAAAAAAGTATCTGATGGAGAACATTACGCTAATCAAGTTATACAGAACAGTGTAATCAAGTTCCTCCCTGTAAGCACCCATCAAGGTAAGCAAAGAGGCCAAAGACTGCTGGCAAGCCATAGACAGGGCAAATGAATCATCCAAAATGCCTGTTGAAAAGAATAACTGAACGTTAGCTACTCTCTTTGACCATTAAAAACATCGAGTACAAATAAGAATATCAGAATTACCAAATCTATCTGTTGCAGACAAGCATTTGCTCTCTATTGCATATCTAAGTCTGCCAGTTAGGTCCATATCATATTTCACCCTATAGAAACCTGTCTGGTCTACATTAAGTTTTATCCAAGAACATTCTGAATTTTCATTGTTTTTCCCTCCCTTTCCTGTCTCCATAATGCTGCCTTTGAAAATTGAGCAACCAAGGAAGTCCTTCACGTCAAGAGTTTCAGATTTTGATTGCAATAGAAAATTCTGACGAGCATCATATGAGCCACAACATAATGTTATTGGAACAATCCATTGCCCATCCCCATGGGAACCACTCAACAAAAATTGTGACTGCCATTAGATTAAATACGCAAGTTGTTAGAATTCCCTACATTCCCTAATACTATAAAAATGAAATTTATACATGATGTAACCAATGACTATGCATTCCGGTCAAGAGATGTTAAAAGTTGTAATTGAGAAACATAAATCAATGGGATGAAAGTAGTAGGAAAACCTGCTCAAACACTAACTTTTGATCTTTAACTTTGACAGAGACAACCGGGTAACCTTTTTGCTTTGTCCATGAATTCATTAGCTTGTTCACAGGTTCACCAGATTCCTCCTCAAGAACAGCCCACAAGTCTTCTGTCTTTGCATTTGAGCAAGCATATTTTTTTATGTATGAAGCAAGTGCCCTCTAATTGCAAGAAGAAGCCACATAAAACAATGTGTTTTAAGTTTCAATTAAAAATAATTAATGAAGAACAACATTTGGAATTTAAGAATGCGACTAGAAAGTAGTTTAAGATATTCGAGTGATATAATGAGCACAATAAGAAATAAATTTTTCTTTTTGATAAGTAACCATAATGAGCAATGCACTGTATAGTATATCTCTCAATTTCTTCACATGATCATCATTTAAGCAGGTATCAGATATTAACAGACCTATTTAGCTGCAATTATCAGATTTATCTATCAACCAACTCTGAAGATATGTGAAACTACACGATCACCTATGTTACATGGACTTGAGCATGTGTGTCAGGTGAACATGCGTCTAAGTACCAAATCCTGTGAACTCATAAAATTTTAGATACAAAGGTGTCAAGGACACAGCCCAAAGTGTCAGTGTTTGGAAAACAAGGACGGTTCCAAAGGGCAAGGGTACACGCATAAAAAATTAAAATGATGTGAAGAATTGGAATACACCCATCTAGTTTTAATTAGAATTATAAAAAAAAAAAAATGAGGCTATAATACTAATGTTGGCTACATATATAAAACAAGGGTTTATGAAAAATACATGTTGTTAGACTATGAAGCAAGGAGACTCTATTTTGGCTCACGTGTCTGTTCGGACACGTTCGGATACGTGTCGGATATGCAAAAAAAGTGTCCATTCTTTTTTTTGAATTTCGGACACATTATCAACACGTTAGGAAACTTTTCTAGGTTTTTTCTTTTTCTTTTTTTAGATTTTTTTCCCTCTTCTTCCTCCTTTTCTTTTTTTTTTGGTTACATATTTATGTTTGATGTAATAGTTAGTAAATTTGTTTTGGAACTTGAATTATGGATGTTGATGATTAAATAAAGTTCTTAAATTTTTATTTAATGACTTTGTTAGTTTAATATTTTAATAATATTTTTTGTGATTTATATGTTTTATGCCAATTTTAATTGAAATAATATTAAGTTTTTATTATATAGTCATATAAAAAATATTAAATATATATATATATATATTCAACGTGTCCTTGACTTATTTGTGGCCTACTTTATTGAGAAATATCGTATCCACAAGTCTACGAGTCCGTGTCATGTCTTGTCCACGTCTGTGCTTCTTAGCTGTTAGAAACTTAAAATGCAAAAGCTTGCAGCCATCATTCTCACGTTGAACCAAAGCCTAAAAAGGATGATATTCACTTTCAGAAAGTTATTCTGAAAGGTTTTTAGTCTGGTGGTAATGAATTTACGGTAGGTTATCATCGTCGTCATCATCATCATCATCATCATCATCATATACAATTGTGAAGTCCATGCAACAGAGATGACTGCCACTGATGAGGTTATTCTAGGATGTAAAAGTTTCAACTTTGTATTTTGTACTGAATGAAACCACAAATATCAATATATTTTCCCACCTGATATTATAGGAAGATAAAAATAATTTTATTTTGGATAAAACAAGTCGCCGTTAAAAAGTACAGAAATCTTCATTGGCAATAACAATGTCTGAAGTCCAAAATATCACAATGACAAATGGAAGAAAAAACTAAAGTGAACTCCCAGACTCTTGTACTTCTTTAGAGAAAGAGAGGAGGAGAGGTACCACACACAGCATAAATATAACTATGTTCCATAACAAGAACGTTAGGGTTCTGACTCTTTGAGAGTAACATGTAGCTGCCTCAGAAGCAGATGTCCAGTGAACCCTCCATCTCTTCAATCTCCTAAAACTTTAAGATAAATTAATGCCTACTTCCTAAGTCTATGCTTGATCCTGACTGCTTCCAAATGCCAAAAACTGATCTTTCTGTATAAGATCCACAACTGTTGTCCAAACCCATTTGTGCACCGACCTTACATCTCTCACCAGCCATTATAAGAAAACATTCAAGGGAAGATACTTTCTCAATTTCACACCTGGAAATAATTTTGTTAAGAAATATTATATAAGAATGGAAGAATAGTGAATTTGACATCATGGACTCTGATCCATCATATGAACAAGAAGTCCACTAAATTGATGTTCTTAGTATATCTGAAGCAGATCTTAAAACCAATAAATCATGCAAATGGCTACATGAGACTAAAAACTCTCTTTTAATCAATATCTAGCAGCCAAGCATAAAGTTGGCACCTGTTCCTGGTGAAGGCAAGTTTGCACAGGATGGCAACAGATCAGGAATGGGACAGGGAACCTCTATCCCGAGTCCCGGACCCCACCCAGCCAAAAAGGAATCCTGCCGCAGTCCCAAACCACCCTGAGGCAAGTCAATCATGTTCCTGACCCCAATTAAAATCTCCAAGCCCTTTCCCACTTCAACCCTGATCCCAATACACCAGAGTCAAATTCCAGAGTTCACATGTAAACGAACCCTAGAAAATCTTAGAATTAGATCTCAAACCCAGCTTGGGACAAGGGAATGGATAGATCAATACAGACAAATCAAAATTCAAATCTAGAAATTCAAAGATCACACACCAAGAACCATGGATAGGGATAAGGGACACAGACACACCAACAAGGAATTTTTCAAAAAAGGAAGACACAGATACCAAGAAGCTCTAATGAAGCTCTGTTACTTCTCACAGGGTGGCGTGCCTGTAACAATAAAAACTACAACATCATGTGAACTAGATAAAGAAGATGTGTAGGACCCCGCACAGAAAAAAAAAAATTGGTCAGCTCACAGACACGTTGAAGACATGCTAATTATTATATTTATTTTTATATATTTTATATTTCAATTACCTATCAAAAATTAATATTAATAATAAAAAAACCTATTTTATGACCGGTTCCATGAAGTTGATTTACTAAAAATTAATATAAACTATTTTAAACTAATTTAGTGATATAAAATAAGCATATTGGCGAAATAAATATATATATATATAAATTATTATTATTATTTAATCCATCAAAGTGGTACCAAGTAAGAAAGAAATTTATTATTTATACTTTTAATAATGAAAATTAAAAAAAAATAAACACAAATTAAACCAATTGAATTTGTTTATAGGTTAAACCAATTTAACTTTTAATAACAATTATTAAAAAATTAGTAATAACAAAGAAGGGAGGGGGTCATGTCAAAAGGATTGGGGAGGGGTGGTCAGGTCGTCAAAACGGAGAGGGGGGTTGGTGTGGTCATCAAGCAAAAGGGTTCGAGACTGTTCAATGATGATGGAGAGAGATCACGAGATCGAGATTAGAGAGAGGAGAGAGGTTCAACGATAAAATACAAAGATCACAAGATCAGAGACAGATCGAGGTTAGAGAAGAAGAAGAAGAAAAGAAAGCACATGGGTCGTCGATCTCACACAAGCACAAGTAGGCTATCTATCTTCTCTTTCTTTACCTTAACTGTTTGATGATTCTCTACTTCTCAATCTTTTTTTTTTTTTTGGATACTCATCTTCCTCTTTCCTTCACCGTATCGTGTCTGAGCATGTCCAGCCATGTCAGGAACAAGTTCAAAATTTTCAAAAAGAAAAAAATTTTGGATACTCAACCATGTCCCAGCGTGTCCAGAACATGTCTATGTCCCAAACGTATCATACACCGACACTCTCGCCTTCAAAACGTGTCTATGCTCCTCAAATTACATATATACACATTCAATTATAGATCAAATATCCTATATACATACATATATATTTTATAATAAAAAAAATTATAAGAGAATCGAATTAAAGATGCCCAAGGGAGACGAACCCATTTACAAAAAGAGACTCGCAAAAATTAAAATCCCATATTTTCAACAAAATCTACAAAATTATATATGTACGAGTAGTATGCCTCTATGATCCAAAAGTATATAACTTCAAAAGACAATCTTTAAATCTACAAATAGACATTGTCTCTCACTCAAAAAAACATCAATTCCTTTCCTTCCAAATACACCAAAATAAGCAAGTAGAACCCATCCTCCAAAATTTTTGTACCCTTTTATAGCCACACACCCCCCCCCCCCCGCCCCCCCCACCCTCTCTAAAAATCCACAACCAAAGAAGGCATAACCCAACAACATCCAAAAAGAGTGAACAAAAAGCTCCACAGTTCCCTCACAAAAGAATAGTAGAGAAAAAAGGTGGCCAATGGATTCCTCCTCTCTCGAACGCATGCCACACCTCCTTGAAAGATCGAAGCCTCTCTTTCGAAGATTATCCATTGTTAGAACCACTTCCCATGCTAGGGTCCAAACAAAAAAAAAAAAAAAAGCTTTTAGAAGAGCTTTTATACCCCAAATCACTATCCAATGAAAACTCATGTCCCCGTTCTTAGAGAGATACTTGTAATAGGATCGAACTATAAACTGTTTACTGTTGTTGTCCCCCCAAACTATCATATCCCTAGCATCCCCTCGACGATTGGACTAGTGAAGAAGGCCAAATAAGTTCACTACCTCTTCCATCTCCCAATCATTAAAGTTCCTTTGAAAGCAAGAATCCAAAACAGCACTGCCCGCCGAGAATGATAAATATTCCATCACCTTTGGCTCCAAATTGGCAGCAATTTGAAACAGGTAGGGAAATTTGTCCCTCAAAGCCATATCATCACACCGAACATCTTTCCAAAAACTCACCTGAGCTCCATTCCCAATAGAAAATCCAATTCTTCGAAGAAAAAACTTCGTTCTACCTCACACCCATATTTGACCTCCATCACCCTCCTCAACATTGCCCCTTTCTATTACAAATCTCCATAGTCATTTCCCCAATGAAGCTTTATTGAACACTCTCAACTCCTTAATATCCAATCATTCTTCCTTCATCAGGTTTTAGATCCTGTCCCAATTGACTAAGTGCATTTTCCTTTCCCCCTCTTTTCCATCCCACAAAAAGTCCCTTTGGATTTTATCCAACTTCTTCTCCACCGAAACTAGAATCGGAAATAAGGACATAATAAGAAGGGAGGCTTGCCAACATGTTCTTTATCAATGTTAACTTTTTCCCTTTCTGCCAATATTCGCTAAAATCTATCTATGATCTGATCCCACATAACCTTGCTCATCGAAGATGCACCAAAGGGCAATCCCAAGTACACTGTAGTCCATAGATTTAAATCACGGTCGCGGTGTAACAATATCCGGAGTATCAGATCATCTGTAATGAGAGTCGGAAACCGCAACCATGAATTTTTTTCAAACACTAATATATCTCTTAGAAATCAATGATACACATATCTTAACTACAATTAATCACGATTTACTACTTTTTAATGTTATTTTTCAATTTTCTAACACCTAGAAAAATATTTTTCTTATAATTAACACCTAAGAAGATATTTTATTATTTCATATGAATTTTTAAAGTTAAATTAATAGGAAATATCATTTAATTTGAATAACATTATAACAAATAATATAAATAATAACAAAAAAAATTATTATAAGCATCAAAATCAATTTAGTGCGATTAGTTATGGAATAAAAAAATTTAAAACTTTTTAGGCCAATAGGCCTGAATGTTTTGGTAACTCATTTCAATTTTTTTAGGATTATTTTGCTAAGAATCTCTCTTGTATATAAATCTAATAGAATAGAAATTATAAGAATTCTGGAAAAAAAATTAAAATTAAAATTTTGGAAAAAAAAAATTCAAAATAATCGTGCTGGTCCTTAACGGCCCATAACAATATCGGGTGATACAACTATGAATTTGGTCACACCGATATATCGGTCAGTATCAGTATCAGTCTTTTAGAGGGTCAAAAAATCAATACGTAATAGCTGATATGATACGTAATGGCCATTATTTAAAACGATGTCGTAGTCCCTACCTTACATCCCAGATTCCAAGCCAAATTCAATGTCCATTAACTCATCTATCAGAATAAGCTCACTCTCATTCAAATTAACTTTCAACCCGAACACCGCCTCAAAGCAAAGCAAAACACACCTTAAGTATCTCAACTTGGACTCCTTCGCTTCACAAAAACCATTGTATTGTCAGCAAACAAAAGATGAGACAGCCCTCTCCCCAATCCTCTCTCCCACGCTAAATCTAGTAGTAAGGTTGCCTCCCATGGCTCTAGACATCATGTATTCAAATCGCGTTAGCGGGATACGATGCGGTTGCAATTGCGGTCGCAATGTAATGGTATCGGGAGTATAGGGTCATTCGTAATAAGAATCGGAAACCGCAACTGTGAATTTTCTTCAAACACTAGCAAATCTCTTAAAAATCCCTAATATGCATATCTTAACAACAATTTATCACATTTTAATATTTTTTGTTCTTATTTTTTAATTTTTTAACACTTAAAAAAATATTTTTCTTTTAAATAACACCTGAGAAGATATTTTATTATTTTATATGAGTTTTTTTAAAGTAAAACTAATAAGAAATACCATTTAATTTGAATAACATTACAACAAGTAATATAAATAATAACAAAAAATGATTATAAGCATGAAAATCAATTTAGTGTAATCAGTTATGAAATAAAAAAATTTAAAAAATTTCAAGGCCAAAAGACCTTTTTGAGGTTGTATTGGCCCGAAAGTTTTGGTAACCCTTTTTAATTTTTTTGGATTATTTTGTTAAATATCTCTTTTATATATAAATCTTATAAAAATAAAAATCTTAAATATCTCTCTCAGAATCACTTCAAGGGGGATTAGCTTCCAAGAAAATTATGCCTTGTTCTTCTAGTTCATTATTAATAGTCATACAGCATCTGCACTCTCATAGATTTCCATTGCCCTTATTCATAAAATTACATGACTCTTCATAGAAACACCAATTCCTATAAAATTAAATATAAGAAGTAGAATCTAATAATAGAAACTTCCTAATAAATACCTACCCTAAAGATGGAAATAAAATCATAATCTAAAAATATTTCAAAAATATTAGATTCTAACAGATTTTATCATTCCACCCCACTTAAAAACAACCTTTCCTGCAAGGTTCAAGTTTTTATTGCTCTTCCATGGAGGTGGCCAATTCACTTCGTGGTCTATCTAAAACTCCAAAAATTTGATCATCCCCTCTACTTTACAACTAGTGCTTTTAGATTGACCACGTCATTATTAACACAAGCATGTTTGTAGTGGGCACACAAACAAATTGTCAACTTGAAGGTACGTTTTCTCGATCTTCCATCAACTATAGATGAAAGTAAATTGAAAGCACATGTAATCTCTTGCTTACATATAAAAAGAAAAAAAAAAAACCCTCTTGCTTATCCATTTTCTCTTTCCACCTATCAATATTGAGAAGAAACTGACTGCACCAGCAAGTCAAATGATTTTATGTATTTCCCTCATCCCCTCATCCCATGTTCAATCATTCTCTTGATCCTGCCAGTGAAGATATCCATATTTTCCATTAACTCAGCACGCAAAACCATCTTCTAACCATGAATTGACTGCTCTAATACATAGATGATAGAACCAGTTTCTATCAATGAGAATTAAGAGCAGTTTGATAATAATAATAATAAAAATAAATAAGCAAAAAAATAGAGAAGAAAAAAGGGAAATTTGATATCTCCAAGGGGACCAAACATCCATTCTCCAGCCTTCCGTTACTCTTCAATGTATTAGCCCCTCTGCTATTACAATTATTTATAGGCTTGGACCTTAGTCCCAAGCAGAAAAAGAAACTAACAGCGAAGGAAATAAAACAGAAAGGAGACTAATAACTAGCAACCCTAAACAAGCCAACAATTCAGTGATTCCCTTCACCCACCAGATGAAAACCTTAATAAGATTGATGAAAAGATGCAAAACCACGAAACTAGAGAAAAGAACTTTGATCTCAAATCTAAGCATTTTTGTCGTAGTGAAAATATCTTCAACTTTGTCTCCCGTAGAGATCAGGAAAGGATGGTGCCAGCATAGATGAGGAAGTAAAAAGTGGTCATGAACCATGAGGTGTGAAAAACACTCGAGTGCAATATACACGAAGTGCTTTAGAAATTCTAAAACAAAAATTGGGACTTTTAGTAAATTAAATAGCTTATAGGGGGAAGGTGGGGCCAATCTCCTCTAAATTTAATCCCACCCCAACCCCGAGTTTGGTTTTGATCTTTCTCCCCAATCCCACTTCTAATCCGTTTAATCCCTCCTCAAATCCATCTCGAGAGAGGAGGGGTGTTTACCCGATAATTCGAGACCATCACCATCCCTAAGTTTGCAAAATCGCTATATATTTGCTTCTAAAGGAAATCTCACCTCAGAATGGGATTCACCAATTACTTAACTGATCTAAAGAGGGGAAAAAATGGGATTCCCAATTACATGAACAAAATATTCCAATGTTGTTATCTGCTACTCGTCTCTAATAAATTAACTATAAACCTAAATCGAGCTGCTAAGCCACAATGTCCCTCTTGCCCTAAAAACAGGGATCAAAAAGTTTCGTTTCCATCGAAACGGCCGAAACGTTTCTGTTTTTTAGTGAACCGAAACGTTTCTGTTTCCTAGTGAACCGAAACGAAACACTAGTGAAATACCGAAATTCACATGTTTTCATGAAAACAAATTTGTTTCCGTAAAAATATACCGAAACTAGTGGAAACATACCAAAACAGTGAAAACATTTTTTTGGTATCAACAATACTTCTAGAAGTTGGTAAAAGATAATATCAATTTGTTTTTTAAAAGGAGAACATTGAAAGATTAAAACCCAAAATTATAAAAAGATATTTCTATTTTTCCTAAAAAATAATAGAAAATGATAAGTAAAAGTAATGAAAATAAAATGTAGATAAATAATTTATTTTAATACTTAGTTACTAATTATAATAGATTTAATTTACTATATTTTTATTTATTATATTATATGTAACTTGTGTCAAATTGTCTAATCCGTAGATATTACACAATATATATGTATTATTTTATGGTTTATAATAATTTTACATATTTTATAGCAAATATATAACAAATTCATATTGCATAAACAAATTAGCTCTAAATCTTTTATACTAGTTTTTAATAAGTAAAGAGTTATTTGGTATTAATGACTAA